>OX382377.1:4668660-5268660 GCA_947508005.1 Amphipoea lucens
AATGGGTTGTGGAGGTCAGATAAGCAGTCACTCCATGTGAAATACTGATATTCAGCTGCATCCGGTTAGAGTAGAAGCTGACCTCAAAATACATATTAAGGAAAGGGCTAGGCAGATGATGAGATGATAATTATAGATAGAGAAGACGAGAAACACAAAATTCTAATATGCTAAACAATATGTGAACAACATGAATGATGTATTCTTAAACAATAAGCTCAAAAGCTAAGCTATATCGATAATTTATAGCTCATCTGGAAGATTTAGCAGACAATGCACGCTATCACAGCCTGTTAAGTTATGGCGAAGTTTAAGTTATTGCACATTGTGTTCTAACAATGGGGGGATAGGGCTGCCACGATAAAGTTACTAAATTTTTGGTCGTATAAAAACATGTATAGTTTCTAAATAAAGATGTAAATAACAATTTCCGCTCGAAATTGATTAAAATCTAGTTAGCTCGGAGATTTAGACGAAAGCAAACATTACTTAAAATAAATGTTCTTGTACTTATATATCGATTTTATTCAATTTCGAGCGGCCATTGTTATTTACATCTTTGGAAATTTCAGCGCGGCCGGACCTTAGGTTCAAAACTTCAGCCACCAGAAAAATAAGTATGTAGGTAAGTGTGTTTCAAACATTTCTACAGCACAAAATATCCAACAGATTTTTAGTAGATTACTTCAGATAAACGTAGTTTTTCTGACACCTCTGATTCATGCTCAAAAATAAAAGAGTGGAACTAGCCTGCGTCTGTGTTTCCGAGCGCATACAACCCGAATCTCTTCAAAGTGAGAGTGAACAGGCTTCTTCTGGGTATGCTCACTCCATCGTCGACTTTGTCTCTGTCACCTAGACTAGAGTCAAGAGCAAACCCATGTCAAATTAAAAAAGAGATAAATAAAAGGTAGATATTAATGGAAGCATCCTAAATTCATCATCAACTACCTAGCCTTTTCCCTTCTGTGTTGGGGTCAGCTTCTAGTCTTACTAGATGCAGCTGAATACCAGTACGCATTTTACATAGACGGCTACCAATCTGACCTCCATAACCCAGTTACTGTTACTGTGATCAAAATAATGTAATTTTCTACCAAAACATTTTCAACTCTATCGTCTAGGTCAGATTCCTCAACGCTGCGACAACCCTTATAATGTGGGCGTTAAACATGAAGGCAGCCACTGAGTTATACAATTTGTTTACCAAGTTAACCTTACGGCTGTTTGCAGAAGGTTCAAGGGTGTACACGTGCTCACATCATTATATACACAGAGTAAGTATATCCAGGACACCAAGACATATGTCAACTACTTGCTCCAACGTGGGTACTTCAGGAAGTACAGTACTTAGAAACCCTTGTGAATGATGCACTACGCTTTTTCTCGTGAATAAATAAAGGTGTACCTATTTCCCAAGAAAAGTGTCCGCTTCGGGAATCATCGTCTGTCTTCGGAAATACGAACACTTAATGTTGAGATCTAATATAGAGCTGTTACAACCATGTAAATACTCGCCTACTTTGTATTACCATGACTACAAAATTAAAGAGTAATAACTCTATGCAATTCTACAAAACTTTTCTAAACTTTTGAGTAGGTAATCAAACAGAGAGATAACTTCATACACATATGCTACACACACTACTAAAAAGCACGGCAGTACAAAACATAGAAGCTTCGCCTCTGTGAGGAGTCACTCGGTGGTGCGACATTCGTTCTAATTCGGATAAACCGAAGCGCCAACCCTTTTCTGGTTTGGATTTAAAATGGATTTTTCCGTGGAGTTTCTTGCCTGTACTACGCTTTGGAATGGGTAACTAGCTTCATCGTTCTGACTATGACCCCTTGACCATTCCATTTGTAATGGTTTCATCTATATAAATAAAACAAAGTCGGGTTTGTTACACCAATCAAAACTCAAGAACGGCTGAACTGATTTTAATAATCTTTGAATTGTTGGGTTTGTCTCCGCTCCTAATAGCATAATAATTAATTATTTAAACATGGAAAAATGGAAAAAAATAATGAAGATTGATTCTGAGGCAGTACGAGTTCGGCTAGTTTGAAATCAATGTTTTGAATTGAGTTAAGAATTAATATTCATATTAAATCAGGAATTAGAATGCCTGAGTGCCTAACAAAAATATTGAATCCATAATATAAGAACTGACATAATTATAATACACTTTGGATGAGGGTCTGTGGTCTGTGCCAATGTCATAGATCTAGCACAAATACATTTAAGGTGAACGGGTAGTTGTAGCCCGCGAAATTCAATTTTTCTTATGTTTTTTGCAATTTGCAGATCAGTGTCAGGTTGTATCTTGATCCAAATATGATTCGCGACTATAATAGACATGTATTTACAGAATCATAGTCATTAGAATCATTAATATGTCTCTTTAAGTAAGATTTCTACCACAAACACTTTTCCATACGAGATTTGTTCTTAACGGTAGAAATCTAACTTAGAAGGATGTATTAATGATTCTAATTATTATAATTCTGTAAATACGGTTACGGTTATAGTCGCGAATCATATTTTGATCAAGATACAACCTGACACTGACCTGAAAATTGCAAAAAACGTAAGAAAAATTGAATTTCGCGGGCTACAACTACCCATTCACCTTAATGAAAAATAGGAAAGCCAAATCATACCCAGTGGGACAAAATGAAAAAAAAAAACATTTTTTTATTTAATTAAACTATATATTATGATAAAATGAAACTTTTGTGTTCAAACTAAATCTATACTTCTACAAAGCTACACTTACATTACAAAGAGGTATTTGCGAGTTTGTATGTAGGAGGTAATCTTCAAAACTCCTGACCCGATTCTAAAAAATCATTCACAAACGAGAAGCTACAGAATTGCTGAGTGTCATAGGATATATTTTATACTAGCTTCTCCCCGCGGTTTCACCCGCATAAGTTTCGATCCCGTGAGAATATCGGGATATAAAATAGCCTATATGTTAATCCAGGGTGTCAGCTACCTCCACTCAAAATTTTTTCAAAATTGGTCCAGCCGTTTGACCGTGAAGAAGTAACAAACATATAAACACACTCACACACACAAACTTTCGCCTTTATAATATTAGTGTGATGTGATGTGATGAAAACAAAAAAAACATGGGGACCAAGTCGCGTGCAGAAGCTAGCTGAAAATATTTCAGCAATATTGGCAGTTTGTCAATAAAATGGGTAATGCTTTGTAATAAAGTGAAATTATTCAAACTGCTAATAGCTTTTCAATGCTAAACAGAGCTATAATTTTTTAATGTTATTAACAAAGTATGACACAGTTTGAGCTCTCATGACGAGGTAAGTAATGTGACATAATGTAAGTTTGTAAGTCCCATTAAAATAGATGGACAAATAACGCACCGCTCAGTACGTCTAACCAAAGATATCTAAGCAAAAAAAAAAAAACACTTATTAGTGTGATTTTATTTTGACCTAAAATAATAAATTGCGGGCACATTAGTGTTTTTCGTTAGCGGATTATTTTTCTTGTAAGTAATCTAATGCGTTTTTCTTATATATTTTTTTACCACCGTCCTTATTTTGGTGGTCTGAATGATTTCTAAAAGTTTGTCCGTCTATTTTAATGGGACTTTATATTATAGAATTACTAGCTGACTCCACAAACGTTGTTTTGCAACAAAAAAAAAAATAGGCTACGGCCTGCCTCAGACCTACCAAATATACAAAAAAATCGGTCAAGCCATTTCGGAGGAGTTCGATAACAAACACTGTGACACGAGATTGACCTACCTCAGACCTACCAAATATACACAAAAAATTTCATACAAATCGGTCAAGCCGTTTCGGAGGAGTTCGATAACAAACAGTGTGACACGAGAACTTTATTGTAATTTGCCATCGTGGTGAAGAAAAGGGCTAGCCAATCGACAGTAGTCTAGCAATATCAGAGGTCGGAAAGTACCTACGCGTCACTTGGGGAGACTCGTGTAAGAAATACACACATCAAAAGTGTCTAGGGATCAAGCATTTTTATGCGGATTTCTTGAGATTGAGATGTGGCTTTGTAATAAATTTATGATTTTATAAATTTATATGGATCCTTTTTGGTGCATTTCATAATTTGAATCAGGAACTGTGAATCAAATTCGAGTAAAAGATGAAAATCAGCTGTCAATATTTTCCCTATAAAAACATACAACGCATTGAAGACATTATTAGTGCTACTGTTTCCCTACTACTGATTAAAACCAACGTTATTATGGAGCGGCGACGTCATTTAAGCAGGGAAGAAATGCTCAGAGCCGTGGGAATGATAGAAGCTGGTTCCCGGCAACGTACTGTGGCTTTAGCTCTGAATACAAGTCAGAGTGTTATCAGTCGACTTTGGACACGTTACCGAAGCACTGGTACCGTGGCTGAGCGCCATGGAGGACGGTATCGCTGCACCACACGGAGACAAGACCGATATATTCAAATCTTAACTCGAAGAGCTCCAACAATAACCGCCATGATGTTAGCCGTGAGGCTTCATCACTCTTCAGGGAACTTAATTAGCGACCAAACAGTCAGAAACCGCTTGCATGAAGTGAACCTTCATTCCCGAAGACCGCTACGGGTACCACCTATAGCAATGCACAATCGTAGGATTCGATATCAATGGGCTCTTGAACACAGAAATTGGGCAGAAGAACAATGGCGTTTCGTGTGCTTTTCTGATGAGTCTCGTTTTGGTATGAGACCGGATACAAGACGTATACGACACTGGAGAACCCCTGGACGCCAACAGCGATTAAAATCCTGCCAGGAAGTCCATCCTTATAGTGGTGGAACCATCATGGTATGGGCGGGTATTTGGATCGGCGGAAGAACTGAGTTGATTTGGATCAGAGGCAACCTCAACGCTCAAATTTATGCTGAGACGATTGTATCAGACGTCATCGTTCCTCTACAAGTGCAAATCGGTCCCTTATTTCAGTTAATGCATGATAATGCACGACCGCACACCGCAAGAGTTGTAAGACAGACTCTCGCCGCAGCTAACATCAATGTCCTGCCCTGGCCTGCTCAGTCGCCAGACTTGAACCCGATTGAGCATGCATGGGATATGCTACAGAGAAGAGCTCTGCCGAATATGGAGGGTATCCAGTCGCAAGAAGACCTTTTTTTGTTGTTGCAACGAACATGGGCGGCCATTCCACAGCGTGATTTGGATGAACTCATTTTGAGTATGCCAAACCGATGTTCTTGTGTTGTTAGTGTTCGCGGTAGAAACACGGATTATTAATTGTTTAAGTTACCCAATAAAATTTTAAAGAAAACTGTTATTTCAGTCTTTTTTTCGAACTTTTGTGTTAGTGGTTCAAATGTCAAAAATCCCTTTATTAGGAAAATGGCAAATTTCTTTATTAATGCAAAGGTGACTTGGTTTATCGTTACTGTGACAAACGAAAACACTTTATTTGATGAATCCTTAAAGAAAATTTTAATTAATATCAATCAGGAGAAAAGTTATTGCAAAAATATATGTTGATCCCTAGACACTTTTGATGTGTGTATTAGTTACTTTTAATTAATTCGCATAACATTCTCTACAAATAATGTTTTGAAGAATGGCCAAAGTCAGAAAGGTCTAACATATAACATAACATCACGCCTGTATGAAGGGTTAGGCCATAGAAATGTAAATCTATGGGTTAGGCAGATGTGTACCTTTAGTACACAAACATTTCGCCAGATATGTTTCTGAAAGATCTACTATAGCCAAAAACACTAACCCCCTTATTCATAAAACTTATCAAACCTATTTTAGTTAAAATGGGGTTTGTCTCTTTCTTACACACAGAAATGACAACGTGACAGATAAAGACAAACGTTCTATAAACCTATTTTAGCTAAAATAGAGATCAAATAGGATTATAAAAACAAATGTTTTTTTTTTGGAAACAAGTTTATATGACTTTTACGAAAAAAAAAACGGTAACGGCTGATTTTTCCATCGCCAGATAATTTTTATTCGAGGAATAAAATTGACGTTGACAGTTTTTGTATGAAACAACTGCCAAAATTTAAAAATTTTTCCTCGAATAAAGTTCCAGATGATTGAAAAATCAACCCTCAGTCGAATTGAGACCTTCTTTTTGAAGTCAGATAAAAATAGCAGCCGCGCGACTTCATTATGAAAAAACATGAAAGGAATTTTCATAATGAAGCAATATTTTTCTTTATTCCCAGCGATTGTACCACTTGTGATGATGAATTAATTTAATTTGTGCAGACAAATAGAGAAATAGGCTTCATTACGGAGGAATATTTAAACAAGATTAATATCGTGGTAGCTAAAAAGTTAAAAAGAATTTGCAAGCTTTTTGTTTGGCGGACTTGTTTATTTTATTCGGGAAGGAAATAAATAATTTTGAGAGAGTTGGCGTTCTGTAGTTTCTGCTTATACCTATGGGCAAATTAGGTGTGAGTTAATGTGTGTGAAAACATCATCCTACTCCAGGATATCGTCGGAATATTTGCCGAAGAAACGACGAATACGAACGATTAAGCAGGGGTACATACGCCAGCACATCAAGCTACCCGAAACTGTAAAATTTTCCCAATCAACCTTGAATCTTATGCTACAGCATAAGATTCAAGGTTGATTGGGAAAATTTAATTTCTTCTCTATTAAAGAAATCTAAATCTAAATCTAATCTAAATCTAAATCTATTAAAGAAATTTGACTGATTGTAGTAGTTTGATGTGCTGGCGTCTGCACACCCACATTTTGCCAGTTATGTTTAAGTCCCATGTGTGAACCTATTACCATCAACCCGGCACAAAACCAGACTCCGCGCTGCTACTGAGAAATTCCCGACCCTCCACTCCTTCTTTCCTCCTCTTCTCCTCTTTCTAGTTTTGACGGAACCGATCGACAGCTCGTCCCACCATCTCGTACGTGGCCTGCCGCGACCCCACCTCATCGTCTCAGGGCACCAGTCCTGTGCTATTTAGGCCCATAACTAGGCCGTTGTCTATTTATTTATTGATTTAATTGTGAAAATAAACAGTTACACAAATATCTTTGTAAACTGGTTGTGAAAAAAAAAGAGAGATTACATTATGTGTAACTCCCGACGTTATTCACATCTTAAAAGTACTACATAATTATTATTTTCTTGTCTTAGCGACTAACATTAAAAAGAAGGAGAACTTAAGGGCATGCTCGTTCCATCATAGACCTCATCTATCGCTTTCCATCAGGCGTGATCGGGGTCCAGAGCGCGCCCATTTAGCAATAATTTTTTTTTTTTTAACAACTGTTGAGTTGTTGGTGCATGGAACCCTTATTGCGCAGAGTCTGACTCACAATTGGACGGTTTTTATGCATATTTTTTCATTATAGAACAGAAAACCTTCATCGTATGATCTTTAGGCCAAAACCACAATCTCAGGCTTCCGCCTGCTAATGGAAGAACTTTGTAATGAGTATTTAAGTATTATAAACACCCATTTATTTCTTTTTAATTTACTAACCAAGTCCCTAGCTAAATAATTGCTGCCTTTTATTTTTAGGGTATAACCCTGTTCTATCTATGCTGGCCTGTGACGTCATAATACCATAGAAAGAAAGAAAGAAAATACATTTATTTGCGGTAAACAAGACGCAGAAAAAGAACACAAACACAAAAAAAAAAAAACAAGATGGGGTAAACATGCGTCACATTCACGCAAAACGACTAAGAATTTCTTAGCAACAGCCCGGAGTTTGAAAGTTGGCGGTGTGATACCCACGTGCCTCGGAAAGCACGTTAAGCCATTGGTCCTGTGCCTGATCTGTCTCCGGTTGTGTCGAAATGGCGTCCCATCGGACTATGAGAGTGAGGGAAGAGGGAGTGTAGGTACCTGTGTCTGCGCGCACACTTGTGCACTATAATATCTACCGCGCCGAAGGTCAGTCTCCTTTGAGATTGGCCGCCGTGGCCAAAATACGATCTGAAGGACTTTTTTTACTACTTACTCCTCAATTATAAGAAGAAGAGAATATGTCGCGACTATTCTAGCTCGCTGTTCATTGATTGGGTGACGCGCACCTGTGCCTCGCGGTGCCTGTTCGCGGCTCCGCCAGTGCGGACTAGCGATCTGCTTCCACAACTCAGTCGATCTATCTACTGAACGCCCTGATTGCTCAAAAGCCGGATGTTGACATATATTATGTATAGCAGTCAATCTAAGATAAAAGTTTGCGTGAACTTTTTCAGTTAAATATTATTTTGTTGGCTTGCTACACGCTTTGGTGTTTACTGTAAGTGCAGCAAGCAATTGTTATAAAAATAAATAGTCCCCCCCCCCCTCCAACTTCACCACAACGACCGCTCTTGTGCTTCCCGCATCCAACAGATTTTCACGACCACCATGTGGGAAGCCTACCCAGGCCTTGCTTGTGCCTTCCAGTAAAAAGAAATGCCAAACATAGGTATTTTTTTTACTTCTATCTGGGCCATAGTCTTAAGATACTAGTCATCGTACTCACTGGATCAGGACCACTGCTATTTTCCAGCTTGCGATGTAACATACACATACTTTAAATACCTACTTAAATAGCTTGTAGTCGTGAAAAAATACTTCGAAGAAACTATTCTGTTTCAATTAACTGTGACTCGCAAACTTAATGAAGAAATTCTTTAGAGTCGTGGGTTAGTACAACGGGTGGATATCGACGGTTAAACCAAAGCTTAGAGGCAATTAGTAGATCGGAATGTACCTCGGTGTAGGCTAACCTTTATCTCGTCTGTCTTACAATCAAGTGAAAAATACCTCGTTAGTTATTTATTTATCACCAGAAAATATATATCAAAAAATTATTTAACACTACCTACTAAACATTTTAAACGCGTCTTAAATTTTAATCAATTGCTAAGCAACTGATTAGCAACATTCTTATTCATAAACACTATTTAGCGCTAAGAGGTTGCTAAGCAAGTGATTAGTAGCTGTCAAAATTAAACACCACTGGAGCACTGTTAAGAGGATGCTAAGAGGCAAGATGGCGGATTTTATTTGAATCAGCTGATCGATTCAATAGGATCATTGTGCTTCGATATGTTTAAAATAAAATAATAAAAATCTGTGTTTTATTATTATTTTTATTTTTTAAAGTTTATATAATAATAATATATTTATTTCCATCAAGGTAGGTACAACAATTTCTTAATCTAATAACAATTTAGATCTTAGTTTAGAGGTTGTACGCTGTCACATAAAATTATGAAATTCTCTAACTCCTAAACTATGTCAAACTTGTATTATAGGAGTTATTATAACATACATGTATGATGTATGTGTGGTGGATGGTATAATACAGAATTTTACTGGCTATGGCAACAAACTACTAAAAATGACTACATAAATTATAAAAATGATATGATGAAAATAAACTGAGAGTGGTAAAGATTATTTTAAATATAAATCTAGAAATACTTGCTCAATGTGAGCCCGAAGTTCGGTTGCCAGCCAGTACTGAAGTGGGGAGTCTCCATCCTTTTGAAGCCTCCAGAGAAGTCCATAGAAGTGGTCGGATTTCTGTAGAGATTCAGGTTTCCCATTGCGGAGTAGTCCTTACGGTCGAAGAACGGGGTGCTTGACATGCCCAGAGACGCTCCCACTTTATTCTTGAACATGTAGTCAACGCCTGCGCCAACAGTGTTGTAGTTCGGAATATTTGGGACAGTGGGCATGTGGTGAGTAAGAGAACCGCGCACATCAACGTTATGGTTATCATTGTGGAACATATTCAGTTTCCCAGCACCAGTCCAAGAATTTTCACGTTCGGGAACATTTTGCTTCATCAGCGTCAAGCTGTGACCGTCCTTGTTATCAAATTGCAGCCCGAGACCTTTACCGGCATTATCCAAGTTGCTATTAAAATCCATAGTACCAAAGGCACTGAGTCGATTCTTCTCATCGCTAGCTATTGGTACTTTACCAACTAAGCCCGTACTTCCGTCGGAGTTGAGGGTGACGCTGCCTGATTGTCTGCGGGTCCTAGCTAAGTTGCCAGGATGGTAGGATTCTTCCGGTTCAGGGAGAAGATCTTCTTGGTCGAAAACTGGGCGTCCTTCTTCGTCGTATCCGAGGAGGTATCCTTGGTTGTGTCTTTGGTCGTCCCATGGCAGATGTCTGGCGCTTGCGACCACGAAGACTGTCGCTAGTACCAACTTTAGAGCAAACATTTTGTTCAGATATTTGTTTAAGTTTTTCTTGAAGTATTGGATATTCAAGAGACGTTGTCGAATGATGCTTAGAGTTCTGAGACGCCTATTTATACTGGGTGTTGAGTGAATTGATAAGGAATATGAGAGTCCCGAGACAGAGATGTACATATTACTAGATGTAGCAAGAAGCGTTTGTAAAAAAAAAGTAGTTTTTCATCATCAACTACTGAATCGATCTCAAATATTATACAGGCTGGCCAATCCGGAAGTATATACAACTTTGAGTTAAGATTATTTTTATTGGAAACGAAAATTACTACATATATAATTATTCAAGCTTGGCTATTTATTTATATACACGGGAACTAGCTATTTGAAAACACTGAATATGGAGTTTCGTACACTTAATCGGCCTATAATGTTCCCACTGCTGGGACACAGGCCTCGTCTCAATGAGAGGGAGTGTGCCGTAATCCACGATGCAGGCTCAATGCGATTGGTGGATGTCACATGTATTCCAATTTTTGGTTCTAGGACATATTCGCGATGTTTTCCACCACTGTTTTGAGAGCAATGGTGATGAAACTAAGCCCTGTGTGGTGGAGTACGGCCCACTCCCTCACTTTCTGTCATAATTTTTGAGTTTCGTCCAAATTAGTCAAATATCCAGGATGTGTAGCAGTGGCAATATACTTACATCAATCTCCAATGCCTTAGTTGATGAACAACTGTGCTTACCAATTAAGTAAATAGTGAGGAAGCCGGCATGTCCTAGAACCAAAAAATTCGAAGACATGTGACATCCACCAACCCGTACTAGGCCCGCGTGGTGGATTACGGCCCACTCCCTCTCACAGAGAGGAGGCCTGTGTCCTAGCAGTGGGAACATTATAGGCTGATTATGATTACTGTTCAGTTGCCCTCTTAAATTACACCCTCCTGTCATACTACGCTCAACATCGTCCAAAGCCCATCCAGCGCACATAATTCACAGTGTCCCAAGGAATCCCCAGTTCCCAGCGATATCGCAGCTGACCGCAACTGACTGCAAGCTACAATAGTACCTAATACATAATTATCAGTTTGGTTCTCTCCCGCTTATCGCTAAATAGGTCAAGAGGGTATAGGTATCTACCGAAAGTAAAATGTTCATGAGGTTAGGTCAGTATTTATCAGTAAGGTGTGTTCTTATTCAAGCGTGTGGTACAGGCCATCAAAATAAACATATTTTATTTCACACTAGCTTCTGCCCGCGACTTCGTCCGCGTGAAATTTTACCTTCCCCCATTCACCCTCTTAGGGGTGGAATTTCGAAAAACCCTTTCTCAGTGGATACCTACTCTTCACAAAGAACACACCCTCCAAATTTCATATCTCTAGGACCAGCGGTTTAGGCTGTGCGTTGATATATCAATCAGTCAGTCAGGACTTTGAATTTTATATTTAACTAGCTGTGCCCGCGACTTCGATCGCGTGGATGTCGGAACTTAACAATATATATGCGTCGGTATCCTGCGAGGATACCGATTCAAATCTTTATTTTTTATTTATGCTAGTGTTTCTCTATAAACAACATTAGCTGTGGAACCATCTGGAGCGTACACAAAAAGGTTATTGGGGTTGTTTACGCGTGAAAGAGCTACGTATAGTTGACCGACCATGAGAAAAGCATCCAATACTTAGGTCCACCCCCGCAACTCACTTCATGTTCTTCTTCTGATTCCTGGGACCTACTTAATCTCGCCCTTTTCGCATCTCGGCTACGCTGCGAAAGGTTTGTTTTTTTTTTCTAGAAGGCATTTTCAGAAAAAGAACTGAACCAAACAAATAAAATATTGAACAAAACACAAACTTTCAAAATGAGAATGAAGACAAATAAAATTTCAAACTAAGAAGTAAATAAAACTACTTGACTCCAATTGCAAGTTGTTATTTACTTCGTACTTTAAAATTTTGTCCAAAATTTACAGTTTTCTCTATCAATGTTACAGGCAACCCTCTAAATTACGTTATAAAGACCACCTTTTGAAATCAGCAGTTGGTTGTCAACAGGGTGACCCTCTTGGGCCAGTCATTTTTAGTTTGGCAATAAATCCAATTATTCGACAACTAAATTCTAAATTCAACGTATGGTATTTGGATGACGGAACCCTAGGAGGTGATGTAGACACAGTCTTAAAAGATTTACAGTTTTTAAAAGAAAAATTCAGTTCCATTGGCCTAGACCTTAACCTTTCAAAATGCGAAATTTATCTTCCCCAAACGACTGACAGATATACAACCATTGCAAAATTTAATACAATAGCTCCAAATATCAAAATTATGGAAAGAAACTCTCTTCACCTTCTAGGGTCCCCAATTTTTGACGAATCCTTTCCAACGTTCATTGAGGAGAAGATACAAAATTTTAATGACGTCTCGGAAAGACTTTTCAAAATTAATATTCATTCGGCCTTCACACTCATTCGGTACTGTTGTTTTGGACCAAAATTTACTTATAGCCTTCGCTCCTCTCATCTATGGAAACATCCACAACTTTTAGAAAAATTAGACCAAATTATTAGAAACACATTAACTTCCATCCTAAATGTGGCCCTGGACGACCGTGCGTGGCAGCAAGCCACACTACCCATTCGCTTGGGCGGTCTCGGCGTCCGCAAAATTTCAAGTATTAGTTTACCAGCCTTCCTCTCCTCGGTCCACAGTACCAATAAATTAACCAGGAACATTTTATCTTCCTCACTGGTCGATTTTGAAGTGCCGTTTTTGACCGATGCGTTGAACGCTTGGAAAATGGCTTGTCCCAATACGGTTTTGCCTGATAACCCGTCTTCCCAGAGACGGTGGGACGTGCCGCTCTGCAGTATTATACGGAATACCCTTGTAAACACGTCACGTAATACTGTTGAGCGTGCCCGTCTGCTGGCTGTGGGAGAATGAGAGTCAGGTTTATGCCTTCAGGCGCTCCCGTCATCCACCATAGGCACAATGATGGATAACTCATCGTTTCGGCTCGCTACGTGTCTCCGCTTGGGCGCACCTTGTGTTGCTCCGCATCGATGTCACTGCGGTGAAGCTGTCGACAGTCTCGGACACCATGGCCTGTCCTGCTGCAGGAGCGCAGGTCGCATAGCACGGCACGCCAGCATCAACGATATTATTCGTCGAGCTCTTGTCACCGCCGGCGTACCAGCGGTGTTAGAACCAAACGGCTTGGTACGTGATGATGGGAAGAGACCACAGGGCATGACGTTGTTGCCTTGGAAGGTGGGTAGGCCTCTGGTGTGGGACGCAACATGTGTCGATACCCTAGCGCCATCTCATGTTCCTAGCACTGCGGGCTGTGCTGGCGCCGCTGCTGCAGCTGCTGAGATCCTCAAGCGGCGCAAATACTGTAACCTTATGGGCAACTACAGCTTTGAGCCGTTCGGGGTCGAAACGCTCGGGTCATGGGGCCCGAGCGTGCGTCTCCTTTTTAAGGAAATTTCTCGCCGGCAGGTCGATACTTCACGTGACCAGAGGGCTGGGTCGTTCTTTGGCCAAAGAATTAGCATTGCCATTCAACGTGGCAATGCTGCCAGTCTTCTGGGCACGTTTCCGGATGACAGCGATGCGGATGAATACTTCGACGCCTAAGTGTCCTTTGTTTTTTTTTTATTTTTATATATTTGTATTGTAAGTTAGTTAGTCATTTTGTCCATAGATGGCGCTGTTTTAATATTTATATCTGAAACACTTATAATTTTCTAATTTACATTTTTTAGGTGTGAACTGATTACGATGAAACAAAAAACTCAATGTTACTTCAATTCATATAATTATTAACGCAAATATATATAAACGTGAAGTTGTGAGACCAAGTGCACATTAACACACGTTAACTAATTTTTCTTCTGGAACACTTTAAATCCAAAAATCTTTTGATAGACTGAACCGATTGCAATGAAACAAAAACTAAATGTTACTTCAAGTTACGCTAAATCGTTGTGTATAAAATTTATCTACATTGATTTCGTACATTTTACGTGATGCTCGGATAACTAAACATACAAACAGACAAACAGACAAAAATTCTAAAAATGCTGGAAATGGGTTCTATTGGTTGTCCTTTAACACCCTGGCTATATTTTTTTATTTTTTTTTAAATGTACAAGAACTTCTTTTCTACAGTTTTATTATATGTATAGATTATCATAAACAACTGGCTTCTGCCCGCGATTCGTCCGCGTCACGTTTCTTTTTCTAGTCGCCCTTACCACCCCGTCGCATCACATCGCATGCCCGCGCTATCACTTCGTTTTCACTTTCGTTTTGACCTTTTTCTTTTTGCTCGGCTCCTAAGGGTGCTAGCGTGATGCCATGTCCTATAACCTATATCCTCAAGAATTGGGCTATCAAAAGCAAAAAGAATTTATCAAATCCGACCAGAAGTTCCAGAGATTAGCGCGTTCAAACATACAAACACAAAAAGAAACAAACTCTTCAGCTCTATTATTAGTATAGACCAATCAACAATCAATCAGCTTAGCCTATCGTAGTCCACTGCTGGACAAAGGCCTCTCCCAGACTGCGCCACAGCACCCTGTCCTCCGCCTTCCGCATCCAGTCTACCCCAACCACCTTCTTTAGGCCGTCCGCCCATCTAGCTGGGGGCCGTCCCACACTACGCTTGCCGATACGTGGTCTCCACTCCAGGACTCGTCTGCTCCACCGGCCACCGGTCCTTCGACAGACATGGCCAGGCCACTGCCTCTTCAGTTTGCTTACTCTGCAAGCTATGTCGGTAACTCCGATTCCTTTCTGGATAATTTGTGTGTTCCTCTGTGGCCGGACCACAGTTTAGTACTCAGATGCTATAGTTCGAAATAATACCTACCTAAAGTCTACTTTTATCGGGATATATGAATATTTTTAGTACCTCAAGAGATATCTTTTTAATTAACAATTTATGTGGTCCGGCCGCCAAGCAGTGCTCTCTGGCCGCGCCACCTTAAAATTAAATAGGTTATAATGAACTATTAATAAATCAATATCCCGAAAAAAACTACCTAAAGAGTACCTTGCATACGACAAATATGGTCCAATAAACCCCTTTAGTTAAGGAGTTATTGGTCATAGGGTGTGGTCCGGCTGGAAGGTATACTCTGCAGCAAGTCAATTTTGCAATATTTAATACATCTATGGGCAAATAGGTAAAACGTCTGCACAATGAAAGTTATGCTAGGGGCATTTTGCGTTTTAGTAATTTTATATTATCTCCGAAACTGTATGACCAATTGATATACTGTAAATGGCAAATCTTATCTGTATGATGTTCTTGTGATACTGAAATAATTTATTGTCATAAGAATTAATATTTTGTTGCTCAAATAATCAACCAAACGTAAGTATGGCAAAAAAAAAAATTTTTAATGCAATAAAAGAAGTATAAAAGATAAAATATAAAAGATAGAGATATGGTATCGCGGACTTTTTTGTAGAAATAATGAAGACGAACCAGGTAGCCATACATTGTTTTTAATTTTAAGCAACTGTTTAGGCAGCGCACGCAAATAATTCTGTTTTATGTGGTATTTTTTTCCGACTTGCTAGACAAAAGTTGTGATAGCTCGGTTAATATACATGCTATAGAAACAATTTATAGCCTATAGCACTCAGGAATAATGTAGCTTTCTGCCAGTTAAAAAAATGTTAGAATTGGATTATGAGTTCCAGAGATTACCCACTACATACAAACTTACAAACTTACAAATTTTACCTCTTTATAATATTAGTATAGATAACCCTACATGGGCACTAAATAAATATTTCTAAATATTTCCTGACGATCCAAAAAATACACACGTAGATAAGGGCCAGGCTACACGGTGCGGTGCGGCTCCGGCGCGGCGCCTGAGCGGTGCCGCAGTGGTTTCCTACATATAAAAATGTATGATGCCAAACCACACGGGCGGGCGGCGCGGCTGCGGCGCGGCGCCTGAGCGGCGCCGCTGCGGTTTTCTACACACAAAAATGCATTGTGGCCACATGGCGCCGTGCGGTGTGCTCCGGCGCCGCGCCGCGCGCGCATCTGAATCGAGACGAGGCGGGGAGGGGTGTAAGCAGAGCGGAGCCGGAGCGGCGCCGCTCGCAGTTGTTTGTTTGTTTACAGACTGTCGCGTAGCGATGGGCAAACCCTCATTTTGCCGCCGCTGCGGCGCCGCCGAGGCTCCGTAGAACGTTGCGACGCCGCTCTGCCCGTGTGGTCGCCAGCGCGGCGAAATGGCTTGCGGTGCGGCGCCGCACCCCCGTGTGGTTTGCCTCATACGGTACGTCCGGCACCGCTCCGGCGCCGCACCGCGCGCAGGCGCACCGGAAAACGGCGCGAGACAGACGAGGCGAGGGTGCAAGCAGTGTGGTGCCGCAGCGGCGCCGCTCAGTTGTTTATTGTAGACTGTCGTCAACTGGGCAAGTCAAGCCAAACCTGTTGCGGTGCCGCAGCGGCGCTATAAGAACATTGCGACGCCGCACTGCTCGTGTGGCCACCAGTGCGGTGCGGAGTAATGCGGTGCGGTGCGGTGCTGCACCGTGTGGCCTGGCCCTAACTGTTCAAGTTTTCACTTCTGTCGGCACTCCCGGAGTACCACTGTTTTTTTTTTATTATTAGCCATTAATGCCTCACTGCTGGGCAAAAGCCTCCCTACTCTCCTTCCACCTCTCTCTGTCCATGGCTTCCAAGGACCAATCTTTATTAAAGAATTCCAGCTCATCCCGCCACGATTACTCTTATAAAAATAATTGGCTTTTGCGATCTTTTCAAGCAGGTATTGGGCATGGCATCAAACTAAACAACTTGGACCGTGGTACCAGCATAATAATCAGTCATCCTATACATTTGGATCGAATAGGTATTGAAGTGCAGTGGAGGCCAAGTGGTAACGGCCGCGACTTACCAGTTGTAGGTCGTAGGTTCGAATCCAGACAGGCGCTTTACTTTGTGTAAATTATTTCATCACCACTGCTCTCAAAACGGTGAAGAAAAACATCGTGAGGAAACCGGCATGTCCTAGAACCAAAAATTCGAAGACATGTGACATCAGCCAACCCACACTAGGCCCGCGTGGTGGATTACGGCCCACTCCCTCTCACGGAGAGGAGGCCTGTGTCCCAGCAGTGGGAACATTATAGGTTGATTATGTAGGTATTGAAGTGTTGTATAAGACAGTTGGTATTTTTTTCGCGACTGCAATGTTTCTCCCATTGAGAAAGTAGTTCAGTTTGATGGTCTGTACCTCTCCCTTTTTGTATAGGTACACCTTGACTTGCAGCATATTTAATTAGACATGCAGCATAGTGTCAGGCACCTTTACTGACAAATGCCTGCACAAACTGGACAGGTCCACTCAATCTGTGTGGTTCTTTCCTTAGAAGACCATTTCAGACATCAATCTAAATGCTCTTCACATGATCTGATCAAGATTATGTCTGGAATTTAAGAAACTGTGACCTCTGAGTTTGTTTCGGCCTTCCTTCTCAGAGTAGTCAGATAAGAAACGCCGATCTCATCTAGTTTTTGAAATACGATTGACGTGTAAAAGTGTTTGTACAAACCTACTCATAGAAATGAAATCATTTATCATTTACCCATAATATTTAACAGCACAGTTTAACTCTTTGTAAAGTATCGTTATATGTACATCGTTCACATGTTATAGGTAATTTTGATCAATCAGAACGTTGGATCGTCGCTAAGGACAAGCAATTTAGATGAATCGTACAAAAGGGATGAAATACTCAATTTCAGATAAAGCTTTTTTCTAAAGCAATTCATTTTATGAGTTACTAGCTGTGCCCGTGACTTCGTTCGCGTGCAAATTGGATTTCATGGGTTTCAATTTTTTACGCGGAAACCTAATTCAAACCACAAATTAAAAAAATATCTATAAAAGCATATATACATTTATATATATATATTTTATTTATATATTACACACATATATACATTTATATAAGCAGTTATTTTGACATAACAAACAGATTTCAGTTTTATTTATTTGTTATAGATTGAGAAAATTCAGAATATGTATCTTTTATACTTCAGGAGCACATTTATAAGCTTTTTGTTAAAAAAAGGTTCAATTAATATTCTATTGCATCATTCAGCAACGGAATACGTAATAGCATCCACGGTAAAGTTTTTAGATATTATAAATATTATTAACTCAACGTTTTCTCTTCCACAGCCCCATCCTTGCCGTGGCGACCTTCACGTACGAGGTCTACGACGACGGCACGCAGGTTCCTGTCTGCCTCACTCAAGCGGACACCTTCTGGTCAGCACTCTTCTTTATCCTGACCATCGCAGTCTTCTTCATCGTCCCTCTTGGAGTACTCCTCGTCCTCTACAGCGTCATCGCAAAGAACCTCATGGAGAACCCCGTCATCATAGCACAGAACACCAAAAACACTAGCAATACCGGCAATGTAGTACGATATAGGAAACAAGTCATTCTTATGCTCGGTACTGTTGTCTTATCATTCTTCATCTGCCTCCTACCATTCAAAGCACTCACGCTTTGGATCATCGTATTTCCACCAGAGACAATAATGTCATTAGGTATAGATGGTTACTATATACTTTTATATTTTTGTAGAGTAATGCTATATTTAAATTCGGCAATCAATCCAATATTATACAATTTGATGTCGTCTAAGTTTAGGGAGGGATTCGTGAAACTGTTAAAGATAAATAAGTTGATGAGGTGTAGCAGGACTTTAAGGGAGACAATGCAGAGGCGAGACACTTTCAACACGACCACTTCAACAGGATTTTCTAGCAGTCAGAATACATCAGATTCTTTTTGGAGAAGGTATAGCAATAGGACATCGTCTCAGAAAATTTTCGTTAACAGAGAAAGTAAAAAAGTCAAAGAGGAGACTGTACAACAAATGAAAGTAGGAGAAATCATAAACGTAGAGAACACAAGAAGAAATAGTATGAAAATGGTAACAGCCCTAAATGAAACCGACAACGACATATATGCTGAAGTACACGACAACAACTACTCTAATGAATTAGCAATAGACACTGCCAATGAGAACAATAAACAAATACAAATATTGAACCTAGATGTAAAGACTAACAATGTTTATTCAATAACTTTAGATGTAAGTGATACGGTAGAGGGTAGAAACAAATTCGTTTGTATACCAACACTTGATAGAGAGAATAATATATTTATATATGATTATAGAACTAAGGAGAGCTTTGTATGAAATGTTTCGTTTGATAAAGCGAGCTTGGCCGGGAGCCAAGCAGTTCAGTGCATTTACTTAAGACAAGCAAATATATTTACGATCGATTCATACATCACTTGGTAAAAGATAATCGTACTAAAATGACCTGAATAGATTCTTATGTGTATTTCTATTAACGCGATATCTATTTGTGCCATTGATATGAACGTTTTGGCATTATATTAGTGTAGGAATCCTCATGTTTGTTAGTTGGTGATATCAATCAAAGGCTTTTGACAGATCGTTTTGTTCGGGAATGGCTTTCATTGTTCCAATTTCACACGCAATTTGCGGGACCATTAATTAGGTTCCGAACAGTTCCGAAACAACCCACCGATAGATGAGGCTATTAATTAAAGGTACCTATACATTTGGCTTGTATACTGGGTTGAATTAAATTCGATGGCAGAACTCTGCAGGCGTGATGGATATCAAAATTAAATATATACGATAAAATAAAAAGAATTCCAAGTTTTTTTGGGGGGGTCAACGACACATTGTAGTGTCGTTACTTGAAGTGCTTGAGAAAATCTATTTTATTTTGTTTTTTCGTGTTTTGATATCTATGATTGATCGATAAAGTTAACTTATTTTTTTTTTAACTTATATTTCAAGTGACTATACTAACTACTACTTACTAGCAGTGGTGGCCCAGTGGTATCGGCCGCGACTTACGAGTTGTAGGTCGTAGGTTCGAACCCAGACAGGCGCTTTACTTTGTGTAAATTATTTCATCACCACTGCTCTCAAAACGGTGAAGGAAAACATCGTGAGGAAACCGGCATGTCCTAGAACCAAAAATTCAAAGACATGTGACATCTACCAACCCGCACTGGGCCCGCGTGGTAGATTACGGCCCATTCCCTCTCACAGAGAGGAGGCCTGTGTCCCAGCAGTGGGAACATTATAGGCTGATGATGATGATGATGATACTAACTGCGGTCGATGACCACGTAAAAAACATTATCAAATATTTTTTTTATTTATACATATCATAATAATTTCTTTATTGGTTTATCATGTTGAGATATCGATACACGCCTGCGGAGTTTCGCTAGGTAATTTAATTTGACCCTGTATATGTACAGACAGCGTCAGAGAAAAGGAACCCCCTTTGGTAATGAGTCATTACCAAAGGGGGTTCCTTTTCTCTGACGCTGTCCGTACAGACGCCAGCACATCAAGCTTCCCGAAACTGTCAAATTTTGAAAATCTATTAAAGAAATTTGACAGATTGTAGTAGCTTGATGTGCTGGCGTCTGTACTAGGTAAAAAGGACCCAGATTAATGTGTTTAATATTCTTCATACAAGATCAGGGTTTAAAATTAGGCTTTAAAATGAAGTTTTCAAAGACACTTTCAGAGATATTTAGACTAGACGTACATACTTAAAATTAATAGCTTGATTGTCTGTCTAGTTGGATGCGCTTAATTTTAAGTGTGATACTTTTGGAGTTCAGTCTTCAAAATCATCAAATCGTCTAAGTGAGTCACCCTTTATTTTGCAACCATTGTACGCAATAGTCATATATTATGTCTCATAATCAGCCTATAATGTTCCTACTGCTGGGACACAGGCCTCCTTTCTGTGAGAGGGAGTGTACCGTAATCCACCACGCAGGCACAATGCGATTGGTGGATGTCACAAGTATTCGAATTTTTAGTTCTACGACATGCCGGTATCCTCGCAATGTTTTCCACCACTGTTTTGAGAGCAATGGTGATGAAATTAAATACACAAAGTAGTGCCTGTCTGGATTCGAACTTACGACCTACAACTCATTAGCCGAGGCGGATACCACAGGGCCACCACTACTCTCGGTATAGTAAAAATACGCAGTGCTTCACACCCCCACCCAATTTCAAGTTAAACAAATATCAACTTTATTTCAATGACAATTAAGTTGATTTCAGAGTGACTAGCACTATTGAAAAAGTTACAAAAATGTTTGAAGTTGTAGCGTAAACTAAACTTTTGAAAGCTATTTTTCCATTAATTCATATTTGTTTAAATTTTTGGGAAATAAATTGCGAACACAGATTAGGTAGACCATGTCTGTTGTGTTCAAAATTATCTGTTTTGATGTCTGTAATCAATTTTCTATTAAGAAATAGATCGTGCATTTGTATAATCTAATGTTTCGAAAGCAACTATCAATATAAACAAAGCAAATAAATTAAAGTAATCGTCTATAAACATGATCCAGACTCCTGTACCTCGCACACTCTCCGCTCTCTTAGACGCTAAGCCTGACTTTGATGTGTTCGCGGATGAATGGAAGATCTTGTGATTATGTCTGGAGTATTACGAGATGAGCGTCGTCAACTGTCAAGTAGTTGTATACATTTCGTTATTGTACTTTAAGCTTTGTGTTCGTGTATTTAAGTAATGTAATTGGCCTTAGCTATTTTATGATTAAATAAATAAATAAACGATCATTGACCAGTGACGTACGAATCGATCGGATACATTATAATTATCCGTCTTTAAGAGAAATGAAAGCTCAAGTTATCTCGTTCAGCCATATTTTATCTTGTATCCCTGACAGTTTGATATATCGCTGCTTAAATTCAAAAGGGCCACAAGTCGAAAAAATTACAAATCCTTTTGTCTTTTTCGAATATAAAAATATAGACAGAATTGATACGATTTTTGCTTTAAAAAGGATTTGTAATTTTTTTTTCGATTTGTGGCCCTTTTGAATTTAAGTAGCTATATATAGTACAACCTATTTGTCACATTATATTCTATGATGAATGGCCTAACATGGGAACAGTTTATTTCTCCTAACATAGGTACTTTTTGTATTGCTGAATTTGTTAAACTAATGTTATGATTTAGTTGATGAAGAAATTGGCGTATTGTTTGAATTTACGATTTTATACTTTGTAATATATGTATATCTCAAATAAAACGCCACCCCAAACTGTTATGCGGAATATTATTTATGTTCCTCAGGTTTTCCACAAAGGTTTTGTAGCACTGATATACAAAATAAACTATCCTTCATATTGCAAAATACAGGAAGATTTTTTTATCACCATCCAAATTTTTACAGGGTGTTCTACCCATGAATATGAACAACTTTCACTATGAAACCAACTCTGAAATCATGAAAAAAAAATCTGCTGTTTCTAGGTATTAAACTTTTGTATTAATCAGCTGTTTTTTTTTCGTGATTTCAGAGTTGGTCCCATAGTGAAAGTTGTTCATATTCATGGGTACACCCTGTAAAAAAATGGATGGTGAAAAAAAAATCTTTCTGTATATGATGTGAGCACGTGTACACCTTTGAACCTTCTGCAAACAGCCATACGGTTAACGGCAACTTGGTGAAGATTATGTTCTTGATTGTGAAGATTATGTATACAGTACCTAATAAATAAAGCCCAGCTCTCATCGAGTCAAAGTTCGTCTAGTTACTTTAAATGAAAGTGTTCATTCATTCATTTCATTGCAGCCTTAGGTAGCCTTGTCAGCATTGTAATAGTCAGCCCTTTTCTCGGCCCAGTGATCTTGCAACTTTTATAGTGGAACTAACTGCAGCTCATTAAATTCTTAGTTCATGGCCTCGAGCAATGCGACTTGCGACGCGACTTGCGTCAAGCGCCACGCGCGTGCGACACCTGCACCCTATTTGCGTAACCCACTATCCGTCATAATCTGAATCATTTTGAAGGTTATTGTTTGTTTATTAAAGGATATCCATTGCTTCATATGTGTGAAAAATTTGTCTGCTCAACAACGTAAATAACGCAATGAATGTTGTTGAACTGTCAAAATTAAAGCCATTTTAGTGTGTTACGCAGTTAGCCTGCTGTTTCCGTCAGTCGCTCCGCAAGTCGTGTCGCGGTGACTCGTGGCATGCTCTAAGTCTAAACAACGAAAGCGTCAGAGTAGCCCGTGAAATTCAAAGTTTCTTACGTTTATTGAAATTTCAGGTTGTATGTGGATCTAAATATGTTCCGTGGCCGTAAGATAAATATTTATATATCAAATTATAATCATAAAAATCACTGAGTTCATATTGTAATTAGGTTTAAATCTTGAGCAAATAAATATTGTTTATAGTTGTTGTCTATTGTTAATATTAACCTCTTGAATGACTATTTGATGATACGAGTACATTAGAAGCCAATGGAGTTTTATTTCTGATTCTAATGATTATTGATAGTACCTAATTATTTGAAAATATGAACTTTGATAAACGGTTAGTTAAAAGAGACATAAGCTTTGTCTATATGCCCTTGCTTTTCCACATAGGTTCATTCACCTGACGATATGTTTAAGTTTTGATGAGAATTTGAGGCTTGCAGTAACAGCACCATTCGATAAACGATCTAAGCAGTAAGCCAGACAGGTGGGCAACTTTACAAAATGAAATTGAATACGTGAGGTAAATAATAATTGGATTAAGTAAATATGATCGGAGTTTTGTAAAGGAGCAAGAATAAAACGACTATAGCGGTTATTGACCCACCTACATTTTCTAACATTTTTTTATTTCCAAAACTGAAATTTTCGTATCGTGATCAACGTGTTCTGATAACGAAAAACCCTTGTTTTTTGGGTTCCTACGGAGAGATATTTGGGGAAGGGCAATGACCGCTATTGTTCCGCTGTTGCTTTTGACAACTAAAATTATTACTTTAATTTAAACATTCAGGCGGTACCCCGACCAAATAACCTTCAGCATTGCGACAGAGCCAGATAGCGACACAACTTCCTCGTGCGAAAGGGATGCAGCGCACCCTGCGCACGCCAATTTATCACAATTTTTGGAATTATTTTAATAAAAAAAGAATAGCGATCTTTTTAAATATATTAAAACATGGATTATTTAGATTTTTAAATTATCTATCCATTGGTGAAATTCTCAAATTAATAGAACGTCAAATTTTGCAAAAGATGCATGCAATCAATAATTTTAGTCACTTTTTAGAAGGAGATTTTAAATGTATTAGTAACATATAAAAACAAATAATAATGTGCAATGTGATGATAGGATATCGAACATAAATAATGTGTTTTCAGATGTAGTTTATTTCTCATAATTATTGAGTTAATAGCCTCTTAATAACGAAGAAAAACGCGGTTTTTGTCGGAGTACCGCCTTCAGAGTGATTAATTATTTCAATTATCTATGCAACAAGATGTAAGCAAGTTCATGAAATATGGATGTCTCCTGATCAACTTTGAACGTCAATATCTCGGATACGTGACACTACGGGGGTTGGTTTTATACAGTCTTATTACAAAACGAAATATAACTTTAATTCTAGCCTAAACCTTTGGGCCAGTATTTGTATTTCGAACTTTATTTCGATGCAGGCAAAGTTCTTATACTAAAATGACAGCACCGAACTAAGCTGTAATTTTTGTAAAAGAACTGCATTTCTATAATTCAGTAGCTGGCTCGGTGGTTTAATTATCCCTGATCTAAAGAAAAATCTTATTTTGTAATAAGGGGGATCACGTTTTCAGTTTGCATAAAGTCATCGTATCGATTTATATAGGTAGGTATCATGCGTGGCCGCCATTTTGACAAAAAATCAAAATGGCGGACAGTATGTATGCCACGGACCTACAAAGCCCTTTCCATACGAATATATTATATTTTTGTTTAAGCAAAACTAGTGCAGTCGATGCTTTTATTTTGGACTTTAGTTTTCTTTACAGTTTGAAAAGAACCTAATATCACGCCTTGTTACCTCGAAGGGTTTGGCTGAGGTGTACCTATAAGTACACCCTCATTTTGACAGATGTGTTTTTAAGTTTGGAAAGTGGAGATTGGATTTATCAATGCATTTTTTTATGGAACGCTTTTAAATATTTGTAATCTCATACTGATCTCATTAAAGTTAATTTGCAATTACATTTGAAATGGCTCAAATTGAGCTTTAGGTATCTACATTTTTATATAAGCAAGAATATTTAGAATTCCTACCAACATAAGAGCTTTCATTTCTTAAAAAAAAGTAAGTATACTGTTAAAGATTTCCCAAGCATTTTAATTTACTATACACGTATTTTTATTTAAAAACATTTTTATGAATTTATAAATTATTTATTTTGTGAATAAAGTGTTAAACAAAAATATATTTTACTTTAGATTATGGATGTTATTGTTACATAATAACGTATTAAACCCGGTGGCCAGTTAAACGACGTCCAAAGAATATTTATACAATACTAGCAGCTCCCCGCGACTTCACCCGCATAAGTGTCGATCCCGCGGGAATATCTGGATAAAAAGTATCCTATGTGTTATTCTATATTCTATATGGCTATATTACTGTAAAGTTTCATCAAAATCCGTTCAGCAATTTTTGCTTGAAACAGTAACAAACATTCATCCATCATCCATCCATCCTCACAAACTTTCGCATTTATAATATTATAGTAGGATTTTAGAAGCCTCTCTTCAAGGGCTTTCCGAAAAACCCTCAGCGATTATTTATAGTTTTCCTAAACTAAAGATATTAAAAACTAAAGATACTAAAGATATTTTTTGGGAAATTCTCATTTGACTCAGATTTTACTTTTGTCCACCAGTGTCGCATTAAAAAAAATCCTTTAATAATTATGGTCTACGATCGATAAAAAACTATACCTATCTGTCTAAATATCATACTGAATAGATAAATAATTTATTTAGACATGGTACATGTAAATATGTATATTTTAATGTACTAACAATTATAATGTAATATGTAATTTTATATTTTTGTTTGTTTCATTCCAGTACTAACCCCACAAGATCTACATTAAGTTCAACTGCGGCATATAATATAATATGTAATTTTATATATTTTTTTTAAATAATTGAACACTTGCTTTTCCAATTCACTTTTGACATTGGCAAAATAGTCGACATCGGTTTTACTTGCCATAATTAAAAAAATAATAGAATAGAATTTATTTGGACGTCGTCGTTTTACGGGCCACCCTTTATATTAAGTAGAACATAGATTAAAAACGATGTCTAAAGGGAACGAATTATAGAAAGGAATTTAGGTATAAAACTGCATAAAGTGATTGGCAATCGCGAACCAAGTCAGAAAATGTTAGTTGTTAAATGTATGTGTGTATAGAATGGTATATATTTTATTACAATGTAATAATAAATATCTTAGGTAATATTATTTGTACTTGATGGAATTCACCTAGGTGCGATAATAAGCCCAGGACGCACGAGCGGTTTTCTGTGGCGCACTAGAATTTGAACCCTCGATAATGAGCGGAATCCCAGCGCGTCAAAAACACACTGTTTGATTGTCAACTCTCGGCGCTAAGCAGTACGTTGAAAATCAAGAGTGCGATAAAAAATCGCCGCGATGAAAAATCGCTCGTGCGTACTTAAGCTAATAGTAGCATTATTAAAACAACTTTATCAAATGAAAAACTATCTCATATTCATACAATTTATAATTACTCATTTAGCTCACAAAATAACTTCATACAATACGAAAAACCGACTTCAAATAGAATAAAATAAAGTTAAATGTCAAACAGTTTGAAGTCGATAGGTATAAATGTAATCATTAAAATCGGTCGCAAGATATCAGAAACACGGACACTTGGAGAATTACATAAAAACAGGCGGACTAAAAGCCACCTACTTGTTCAGCCACGAGCCCGTCATAACATTATAAAGTACTTTTATCTACTTTTATTACAATTATGACTTGATTGGACCAGCAAGGGATGAATATCAAACGCGGGATGACTACAAAAATACAATAGAATCTAATAAGTTCAGAGACACACTAGAAATTAAATTATTCTAGTCGCGGAGTGGAAGCGACAGTTTATGTTATTATTGTAAGCCTATAAGTACACTAGCGATGTAACTTAACTGAGCGTGTTAAGTAAGCCCTCGTACACACGGGCAATTTTTGGAATGTTGTTCCTTATCGCACGTTATATCCGCACACTTGGCGAATGACAGCTAACGTCACAATCGCCGCGAAAGCGTATATGTAGCGTGTAAGAAAATACCCTTTTTAACCGACTTTAAAAAAGGAGGTTCTGTATTCGACCCGTATGTATGTATGTATGTATGTATGTATGTATGTATGTATGTTTGTATGTCCGCGATTATCTCAAAAACTACTGAACCGATTTTGATAATTCTTTCATTAGTGTGATCTACATACTTTCAGGAAGGTTTTAGTATATAACACATTAGGTAATTATTCTTATGTACGAAGTTATATGCATAAATGTACTGCATCTCCGGCATTTCTATGCGAATTTTAATGATTCTTCGAGTTATGTCTTCAATTCTTCAATGCAATAGTGTTAACTAATTGAATTTATGTGGGGTAGGTACAACTAAAAAGTGAAAACCGACTTCAAAAAAAAAACACTACAAAGTGAAAAATAACTTTAATTTCGGAAGTCGGTGTCAAAAAACGAAAATGCGGAACCAAAGACACCGTCTTCCATTAAAGTTATTTTTCACTTTGTAGTGTTTTTTTTTTTGAAGTCGGTTGTTTTTTTTTTGTAAAAAAGTTTTTACAAGCTTTTATTTAACTTGCAATGTATGTATGTAGGTATGTAACTATGTTTGTTCGGGTGGACTCTTGCAACTCAATTTTTAAGCAGATATCTTCAACCGTTTGAGCTGAAATTTTGTACACACGTTTAGTTTGGATGTTTCGATCTAGCTCTTATTCGCCAAGTGTGCAAAAGCGAAAGGAACTTGGTTTGTTTTTTACATTGCGCAATGGATTTGCACTCTGCTGACTATCCCAACCAGTGCGGATCGGTAGGGATATATGGAGCACAAGGTTCCATATATCCCTACCGGTACCGATAATTGGAAAAAATCTCCAAGTATCCCTACCAGTGGAGATAGGTATATCAGTAGGTATATAAGGAACAGGGGGAATTCTCAATGTTGAAAATCCAGTGCGCGAAAAAAAAAGCGTCACGTTTAAACACCGCTCATGCGTACCTGGACTAAGAATAATGAATATCAAATTAAGTACCTTTTTTTTATTGCTATTATAGTTATATACTTTTTATACGTTATATACTTTTTTTTATTGCTATTATAGTATAAGAAGATACTTAGATCAGAAATCACATATTTAAATTAAATCAAATGAATGTTACTAAATAATATGTAAAATTTTAAAGGACATTTTTAAGCTCTGCTGGTCCAATCTGGGTTCATTCAGCAACTTTTAGTCAATTTAAAATAACCAAAACATATGTGTTGGAAGAATGAAATCTGCCAAAATGAAGGCTATGTATAAATAAAGTGTATGAGGACTGTAATAAAATATTACAATTATGTGTTAATTTAATGACGTTGATTGTGAAAAGACCAAAACTAGTAGATACTTATTTGTTATTTTGACGTGATAACGTCTTATAAATCGATGAATGCCGGCTGCACGCTCGAAAAAGCATGACTCATTGTCACGTTCCGCCTGAGCCGAGCGTGCAAGCGAGAGCGCGGAACAAGCGATAGAGAGGCACGATCGGCCTAAGCGTTCGGCTTGTGACGCATTGTTTTCTTATGACGTTATCACGTAAAATTATCGTCCGTAAACCGACTTTACAGACGACCAATTTTTTTGACTTGAATTTCAATCAGAGCGTTTGAGAGATTCTAATTTCTTTTACTTACACACTGACGCGTTATGATAATAAACAAATTTAATACCTACCTACTTACCCATAATAATAACAAGACCTTTAAAGTAGAAATCACGCCAGTATAATAAATTAAAGATTTTGTATCCACATTAAAAAAAAACATAATTACCCAGCTGAATCAATCTGCCGCACCTATTCTCAACTATGTTGGAGTCGGCTAGCAGTCTATCCGGATGCAGCTGAATACCAATATTTTAGATGGAGCGACTGCCTATCTGACCTCCACAACCCAGTTACTGGGTAATACGATACCAATTGGTAAGTTTGGATGACTGGTTGACTTAATTACTTGGCTCTCCTGTAAAATAGTGGCCTTTTAAAGAAAATGCCACTATTTTTTGTTTACTTTTCTTTTTTTTTAAGAAAAAAAAATTATATTAATATAGAGGTTGGTTTTTTTTCTTAATTAACTCTCCTCTTAATTAACTACTACGAAAACTACTAATTTTGTCTTCTCACAATCACGAATATCCACAATGAGTTACATAAGCTGAATGTAATTAAATTGTATTCACATATTGCCTGTTTATGTGCAAAGTTGAAAATACATGTACCTAATATTTAAATGTCTGCGTTTTATTTCCTCCATGTAATAAAAAAGAGAGTGTGTGATTATGACCACGTTATACAGGATGAAATTGAATTCATGGGCATCCTTTTAAGGGGTCATTGTACTCATCATTATGAACAACTTTTACTATTGGACCAAACCTGAAATCGCGAAAAAAAATTGCTCTTCCCTACATTTTGACGAGTTATGTGAAAATAAATGCAAGGAGCAGCTGATTTTTTTTCGCGATTTTAGATTTAGTCCCATAGTAAAAGTTGTTTATAATGATGAGTACAATGACCCCTTAAAAGGATGCCCATGAATTTAATTTCACCCTGTAGATGAATCCACCTGCCTAGCCTTTTCCCAAATATGTTGGGGTCGGCTTCCAGTCTTACCGGATGCAGCTGAATACAAGTATTTTACATGGAGCGACTGCCTATCTAACCTCCACAACCCAGTAACTGGGTATTACGATACCCCTTTGTAACACTAGTTGCCCTAGCCAGACTTACAGTCTTTCCGTCTGTGCCTGTCTCCATGTCGTTTGCCACTAAGCGGGACCCACTGAGTCGTGAGTGTGGCCCATTGATCGTCCGACATGCGACATACATGTCCATTACAAAATATGTAAGTATCTAAATAAAAGTAAGTACCAATGATATTGCTGGAACCAGGACTTCCCAATTATCAAAGCGAAATATTTTTATTTCACTTCGTGTTATCGGAGACGTCATAATAACACAGATAACAAAGTAGGGGTAATTCTCGTAATTTTAAAATCGTTCACAGTCCCCCCAACCGCCACAGTGATCCTGCGATGCGCGCTGTTCGTCATCAACTTGGTCTTTGACATATTCATCTGAAGTCCAACCTTTAGGCTTGTCAACAAATACAAATAATTATATTACCGTCAATAATGCAAAAAGTAGAAATCGAACTTAAGACTTCTCAGTTCTCACTTGCCAGATCGTGCTTTAACTATTGGGATATTACCGCTTCAGTATCTAATCATACTATAAAGACATTATAAGTAATTACTTTACATACATTTCAACACCAATAAACATCAATTAGGTTTATACTCCATTTAATTGAGATATAAATACATCGAAAAAATGCGGATTTTTATCAATTTTAATTTGCATAATACTTAGTCTCTTTTGATATGGGTGCATTAAAATCACAATATTTAACGACTTTCGAAGGTCCGACATTGCTATTAAGATAACCAATAAAAAGTTTTTAATTAATAATTTATAAGTATTTTTAAAGCATTTTTATGAGCAGTGGTGGCACAGTAGTTACGACTCCGACTTACAAATTGTAGGTCGTGGGTTCGAACGCAGTCAGGAGCTTTACTTTGTGTTAATAATTTCATCACCACTGCTCTCATAACGGTGAAGGAAAACATCTTGAGGAAACTAGCATGTCCTGACATGTGACATTTGACAATCCGCACTGGGCCCGCGTGGTAGATTATGGCCCACTCCCTCTCACAGGGAGGCCTATGTCTCAGCAGTTGGAACAATATAGGCTGATTATGCTATGAAGTATTCTTAAAAGGCATCAGGTGCATTAGATCTATGGGTAGGTATCCGAGAGTATAAAGCAATAGTACATAATGTAGTCAGTAAGTTTTGATAGGTACCTAAAAACAATGGACCATTTAATCAACATAAGTAGGTACTTACACCTGATAAGAACATATAAAGACCTACGACCGGGGATGAACCAACAATATCTGCAGTTATAAGCAAAACTATAATACAGACTTCATACATATCGACACCTCCATGCAATAACATCGTAACTCACTTTTTGTGATTTTACAGGAGAGCGATTTTAAAGTTTGAAAAATTATAGCAAACTCAAAACACCCCGTACAATTTTTGAAGCTGGCTCTATTTAATAAAGTTTAGGCGGACTATAAATAGGTATGGTTAAGTTGTAAAAGAAAAATTGTTTTCATGGGTTTTCATATTGTTGACAAAAAATATTTTTTGGATTACTTACAATACTTTGACGTTGGTTTATTTTAGAAACGAAAGGGAATAGAATTACAATGATAGTACAGAAAAAAAGCATTATTTTTTTTACATAACAATGCCGTTGTAACTCAATTTTTGGAAAAAAAAGTGAATTACGATGTTATTGCATGGAGGTGTCGATATGTCGCAGCCAACTGGTTAAATTAGCCGTTTAGTTAACCGCCTAGCCTTTTAACTAAACGACAGCCGTTCAACTAACGGCCTGAATGATATTCAGTAATAGTTTAGGTTGGAAGTCTGTAACCAATCACGGACGAGCCGAATTAGTCGCAGTACCTAATCCAGGGCACCCCAACCAAATGGGTTAGGTTAGGTTAGAACTGTGATAAACCGCGTGCGAGCCGAGAGAGCGAAGCGAGGCGAGCACTACTTCCAAAGGCCAGGCGATTAACTAAACGGCTAATTAAACCTTAAATGAAATTAAAGTTTTTATTTTAACTAATGTAATCTCCGAGCTAACTAGACGAAAACAAGCATTACTTAAAATAAGTACTCTTGTTTATCGATTTTATTCAATTTCGAGCGGCCATTGTTGTTAACATCTTTGGCATATTTGACGACTTTAGTCCTTTGCTTTTACTTTCATACATCTGGGATTCGGCGGGAATCAAACTGGTAACACATGTCGCAGCTGTGCCAGTGCCCCAACTGTTCTGTGCAAACGTGACTTGTACATAATTTCTGAAATCCGACTTGGGCATTACGTCACACAGTGAAAACGGTCGCCGAACAAAGCTCATTTCTGCTTTGAAAGATAAATCAGTGTGTATTTTTTTCTGTTTAGAAAGAAGTCTTTACACGAGTAAATATCTCTAAGATGGTGTCGTTACTACACGTATAACAATATTATTAACATACTAGCTTCTGCCCGCGACTTCGTTCGCGTGAAATTTCTTATTCCCTCGACCCATCTCGTCGTATTGCATCACTTGCCGCGTCTCCTGCTCTATCACTTCGTTTCCCCATAGCGCTTTTGCTCGGCTCCTAAGGGTCATAGCGTGACGTTAAATAGCCTATAGCCTTCCTCAAGAATTGGGCTATCAAATGCAAGAAGAATTTTTCAAATCCGACTGGTAGTTCCAGAGATTCCCCCTACATACAAACTTACAAATTTTACCTCTTTATAATATTAGTATAGATAGAACACTAACCCCCTTACTAATAAACGTATAATATCAGATGAATACTTACACACCGATTTCTCCCTTTCAGTAGTCAGTAATTTGACTTTCGAAAGAAGAAGACAAAGCATTGTGTAACTATACAGACGCTATACAACGTTTATTAGTAAGGGGCTATATACAGGATGTCCGGTAATTAATGCATAACCTCTTTAGGGGTCATTGTACTTATCATTATGAACAACTTTTACTACGGGACCAAACATGAAATCGCGAAAAAAAATCAGCTGTTCCCTACATTTAAGTTCGCATAACTCGTCAATATGTAGGAAACAGCTGATTCTACACTACACACTCACACTATACATCACGCTACGACTCTTAGGAGCCGTGGAGACAGAAAAAATTCAGAAAGAACGCTTAGCAAAAACGAAGTAACAGCGCGGGTAGGCGATGCGACGAGGATGAATTCAGGGGCGGAAGCTAGCAAGTAATAAGTGGAGATATTTGGCGCTCCCTGAAAAACTTTTACCCCCTGACTAATAAACGTTGTACAGCGTCTGTATAGTTACACAACGCTTTGTCTTCTTCTTTCGAAAGTCAAATTACTGACGACTGAAAGAGAGAAATCGGTGTGTAACTATTCATCTGATATAATACGTTTATTAGTAAGGGGATAAAACAATATTTTATTCAAATTTTAGTAAAGCCACACAGAATATAATCCCAACCAAATTAAGTAGGTATGCATAATTTCCATAGTAATATTCGAGTGTACCCTACGCATAATAACACGAATACAGACGAGTAATATTAAATGTCATGTTTGCCATTAATTCTGGCATTCTAATGCAGTTAGAAATTAATCGCTTGGTATAAAGAGGGACACTTTCAATGGCTGTAGACACATATCTAGTTGTTTTGGCAGATTCATGTTGATATCGTCTGGTGGTTTTAGTAAACAAATTTTGAGGTGGAGAAACTAAGTAATGATTTCTTTTATGGAACACTATATAAACATAACATCACGTCGTATGAATTTTCTGAAGGACAAACAGAGGTGTAAGTTACACGCGATTTTTATCGTGCACTACATTTTCATTACGACGTACGGCATTTCATATAAACTTTCAAGCCCTTGTTTTTCGAAATGAATAAACCAATGTTAATGAAACTTCGTACGCATAAGCAGGATACAAAGGTCTAAAAGGTTAGTTAAGAACATTTTCGAAATGTCTTGTTTATAAAAAGATAACTGGAAATCTCTGTTTCTATAGAAAATTTAAAATCGGTCTAATTTGGCTGTAACATTCATCATCATCATCATCATTTCAGCCGAAAGACGTCCACTGCTGGACATAGGCCTCCCCCAAGCACCTCCACTTCGACCGGTAACATTATTTTTCGAAAATGTTTTTAACTAACTTTAAAGACCGTTGTATCCTGCTTATGCGTGCGAAGTTTCGTTAAAATCAGGTCATTCATTTCGAAAACCAAGGGCTCGAAAGTTTGTATGAAATGCCGTACGTCGTAAACGCTCTTAAAGCCGAAATTTGAAAATCCAACAGTGTTTTTCTGATGCGTTGGGATGCACTCTGGTGGATTTTCAACGCCGACAGTCGAAAATCCAAAGCGCGATAGGAAATCTTCGCGACCGAAGAAATCGCCCGACCCGAACTATAATCCATACTTACTACTTCCTACTATATAATATAATATTAATATTTTAATATTATATTATATTAATATTATAAATGTGAAAGTTTGTGAGGATGTTTGTTACTCTTTCACGCAAAAACTACTGAACGGATTTTGATAAAACTTTACAGTAATATAGCTTTTAATAAGACATAGGGTACTTTTTATCCCGATATTCCCACGGGATCGACACTTATGCGGGTGAAACCGCGGGGCGCTGCTAGTATTCTATAAAAATCTATTTGTCAATATTGTCAATCCGTAGCAATAGTGACAATCAGGGTGCTTACTCTTGAATTTAATTCCGATAGATCGACATTAGAATTGTGACGTTTCGTACTTTTGAGTTCGGTTTAATTAAACTAAAAGGTAAAATTGGGTGTCCATTTTGGTGAACTAAGTGGAAATTAGGGCCGGGCTCCAAAATCAATTATCCAATTTTACCTTTTAGTTTAATTAAACCGAACTCAAAAGTACGAAACGTCATAATTCTAATGTCGATCTATCGGAATTAAATTCAAGAGTAAGCACCCGGTGGAAATGGTGCATACGAAATGATGACCACTGGTACCTAAAAGCTGAGTTCATTGAAAAAGTAATCCAGAAACCTGCAGAAGCTCACGAAAGGAGACTTCGTCAGCATGTGAACGTCGAGGCAATCCAGCTTCTCGACCACACAAACATAGAAGACTAAAAAGAACAAAACCGTTCGAGATAGTGTTTAGTGTAAAGTACAAAAGTGCCAAATAAACACAAGAACGAAGTGTATTCGCCTTAATAGAGACAATAAGAAAAGTGCTATTGGACACATTCTTGGTAGACAATTTAATAGTTAAGGTTATAATTAAATTACTAAGTGTTTGGCCAGACTGGGGCGCAGGCGCGGATGCGGGTGCGGGAACGCGCGCGTTCCGCCTGTCCGCAGAGAGGCGCGCGGCTGCGTTCTGTGTGTTGTCGTGTCCAATATTTGTCAAAATATAATATGGATAAAGAAGACTTATTTTTACTAGCAAAAAGCTCGAACTAGTTTGAGAATCCCGGTCCCCACACCCACTGCGGCCACTTGTATGAACGAGCTATGGCGTGAGTTGCCCGCGCGCTCCCCGCGCCGCTCACCGCGCCCGCGTTTCCACTATGGACACTCAAAGGAAGTTCATAGATTATGTTTGAGTTCGCCGCGCCGCGTCCGCCCCGCGCCCGCGCTGCCAGTCTGGCCAAACACTTAGTCTTAAAGGCTAGATTGTAATAAGATTAGGGTCCATCCTATTGTTGAACCCTAGGGCAAAGGAAAAAAAAGGTAGAATGAACCAATAACTCACTTCACCTAAGTTTTCACAACAAGAACCAGCTTTAACTTAAATATCCACTTCCCCAGACGGACGTAAAGATGATAAAAACTGTTCTAATTAATATGGCAATAAAGCTCATAATCCCATAAGCAGCTTGAAGATCGCAGATCCCATCTACACCAATGACGTAGGACGTCCTTATAGGGAAATAAAACTTAATTACTTTTACAAACATACTTTTATGATACCGTTACCATTAATTTAATTCTTCATGAAGATTGTAGATAGGTCCTGAATTCGGACTTTTTTTATTTACTCTGATTAACGAACCCATTTAGCATTTTTAATTTTATGATTCTTTAACTAATTTTAATATTATATTTTTAAATGGAAAGTATTGAAATGAGTAGGTTGTACAGGATGTTTAAAAGTAAGTTGAGCCCATATTTTAATTTAATCCCAACAGTAAGAGTCATATTATGTTAGAGAGTAGAGTTTTTGAGTTTAAGTACATTAAGTAAGTGGTTAGGTAGCGTTGGAAGGCCTTTCATAAGGTGGATTGATGACCTTGTGAAGGCCACAAGAATCCGCTGGATGCGAAAAACACAGACCGGTGGAAGTGGGGGTGCTTTGGGGAGGCCTATGTCCAGCAGTGGACGTTTTTCGGCTGAAATGATGATGATGATAATATAGTTTAGTGACAACGAGAAAAACATAGTGCCTATGATGACCCAAATGTCAATTCTTGCCGAGGAAACTGGCATGTCCTGGAACCAAAAATTCGAACACACGTGACATCTACCAACCCGCTCTGGGCCCGCGTGGTGGATTACGGTCCACTCTCTCTCATGGACAGGAGGCCTGTGTCCCAGCAGTGGGAACATTATGGACTGGTAATGCTTCTTTATTTATTTTTTTATTAACTCAACATCACTATCATTACAAGTATTTCCTAATTCAATAGTGTGGCCATAATTACAGTTTTATCATTTACCATAACATATTCTATAGGTACATCGTGTTTTTTGTGAACTCACTCAGAGAACAAGTAAAAAGATCTATGCTGTCTGCTACGTCATTAAGTACACAAGGTATGCGTTATGGGGGCTTATGCTATAATGACAGAGCTCTTTTAGCACCAATGCCGTTTTAGGCAAGTTTAATAAGCAATTGTTTTCTCAAACACCTTTACAGCGCTCGGGAGCTTAGAAACAACCCTTAGAAGTATTATTTCTACAGAAACGGCGCCACAGGCAAATCTCATTACAAAAAAAAATCAGCCTGTACCAAATAAGTTCTATAATAAAGTAATTTTACAGCAGTCGGTGTGATAGCATCTTAATATGCACTTTAAGTGCTACCGAACTTGAAGTACCAAACCGGTTGGGCACTGTTGTATTTTCGGCATGTTTGTTACATGTATAGTTCGCGTCAAGTTACTTTGCCGCTCTGAAGTAGGCAACAAATCACTGCGCAGTAAAATATATATCATTGGAATAAAAAAAAAAACAACCGACTTCAAAAAAACACTACAAAGTGATAAATAACTTTAATTTCGGAAGTCGGTGTCGTTCGTTCCGCATTTTCGTATTTTGACAACGACTTCCGAAAGTAAAGTTATTTATCACTTTGTAGTGTTTTTTTTTAAGTCAGTTGTTTTTTTTGTAAAAAAGTTTTTATTTTTCACTTTTTAGTTGTACCCTACCCCACACTAATTCAATTAACGGTAGTGCATTGAAGAATTGAAGACCGACTAGAAGAATCATTAAAATTCGCATAGAAATGCCGGACATGCAGTACATTTATGCTTATAACTTCGTACATAAGAATAATTACCTAATGTATGATATACTAAAACCTTCCTGAAAGTATGTAAATCACATTAGTGAAAGAATTATCAAAATTGGTTTATTAGTTTTTGAGAAAATCGTGGACATACAAACATACATACATACATACATACGGGTCGAATACAGAACCTCCTTTTTTGAAGTCGGTTAAAAAGCTGCGCGCACGCGCGGCGTTCGGAAAGCCTAGCTTCAGAGCGGCAAAGTTATTTGACGCGATCTGTATGTGGGTGTATAGAGATATTAATACTACGTAGATCTCGTAAGACGTAAGAGAGGAAATGATGATAAAGGACGTTGTGGGTGTCTAAAAGGCGTCTTAGATTGTTTATCCTGAAAATGTAGCCAGCATTTCTGTAAGCATTATATGTATACCAGTAACGAAATCAAGACAAACTAAAGATAATGGTAGTGGAGTAGATCTCATTGAGAAAAGCCAACCAATCTGCCTTGGAGTTTTTCCCAAATATTTTGGGGTCGGCTTCCAGTCTAACGAGATGCAGCTGGATGCCAGTATTTTACATAGAGCAACTGTTATCTGACCTCCACAACTCAGTTACTGCGTAATACGATACTCCTTGGTAAGACTGGTTGTCAGACTTTCGGACTTCTGACGACCCGTAACGACTGTCAAAGATCCACGAATGACAATCGTGACCAACGGTTTAACGTGCTTTCTGAGGCACGGAGGGGTCTGCAATTAGTTAATTTATAGAGAGTATGTTTATAGGTTAATAATTGTCTGGTAGATAGCACCTAGGGACTGTTTAGATATAAACCCTTAGACTGTTAGAGATAAAACATTTTAAAAATGAACGCCCCTCCGCTGCTAGTTGCATAGACATTTCAAATGTTTGTATAGAAATTTTAGTGGAGAGGCGTACAGTTTTAGAAAGAAAAAGTATTTATTGCGACTCGTACAGGAAGATCACAAACTAAACTAAACACAGTAAAAAATAAAAAACCAAGTTATATAAAAAAAGTAACAAAAAGAAAAATGAAACAGAAACTCCTATACGAGGCCAAAAGGCTCCTAAAATGGTTTATCCATGGGTTTATCTCTACCCAACTTCAACTCGAATGATAACCAAAAATGTTTATCCCTGACTTTTTAATTTCCAAGTTAATATCAGGCTTCGTTCCAGATTATTATGAAACTTTTTTTCAATATTAGGTTTAGCGCGCAGGTTTTAAAAACTTTTAAGCGGAACCGGGCAACATTTTAAGGTGCTAGGCCGCCATTTTGGTATTCATAAATCTTTCAGATCATCGCCGGGTGGCAGTCGTATTTTTTCGCGTCCGAATAAATGTTTTAAATCTTTTCTGAGTGCTCATACTTTTTGCATGTCCATTATTTTAATAACGAGTTGTGTAGGCCCGCAACCAGCATTGGATGGAACCAGATAGATAAAGACCACTTTAAGACGAAGAAGAAGACACCTCACTATCCAATTCGACGTCGAAGTACTCGTCCGCATCACTGTCATCCGGAAACTTGCCCAGAAGACTGCGTTTAATGGCAATACTAATTCATTGGCCATAGAACGTCCCATAGAGCAGAGTAACATTCTTATTGATTTATGTTTTCTTGCTTAGGCAGAGTATCTACCAAGTACAGACGCCAGCTCATCAAGCCACTACAATCTGTCAAAGGATGATGGCGACCTTGGCACCAGTTGCGTATAGCGACATAATATATTAAAAAAAAATGCTTTATTAAAGTTATATTAAAGAACCTAATTCAATATTTTTTAGAACTAGCAGTATGTCTGTAAAATAAAAATAAACATTTATATTTTTAAGCTTAACTAAGCTGATATTGATTCGGAACGCGCTCTCCATACGTTCCGTTGTACGTTATCTGTCCCTCCATTAGGCGTTTAAAAGATTTTTAATAGTATATCTAGCCATAATAATGTTTTGTTTATATCAGAGTTTATATTTTATAATATTGCATTTAGTGTTAAATACAGAGACTGTGTAACAGACAGAAAAAATATTTAATATGCGATGACATTTTTTTTACGTCTAATGAACTGACATTGCGAATGATCAACTGTCAAAAGACTTAAAAGTCAACTCAATACTTTCCCTCGCTTCGTTGTGATAAGTATTGCGCGCTTTTACACGGTTTTGGCTCCTCCTGATAAGTGATTAGGTACTTGACCCTCTGCTTTCCTACGGATCCCGATATTTGTTCCTTTTTCATATGTCAAATTCGATATAACCTATAATTAAAAAAAAACTTAAATAAAATAAAAACAGTCAGTTTTTAGTGAACATTTGATTTTAAAATAGCATCACAGCATAATAATCTACAAGAATTCGATAGTAGTAGCAGTATACGTTAAAGAAAATATTGGTGCCAGGCATGAATGGAATGTCGCCATTCTCCTTTATTGAATAGGTTTTCAACTTTATCGCTAAATCATAAGGTTCAAAGTTGATTGGGACAAATTTGACAGTTTCGGGTAGCTTGATGTGCTGAGGTAAGTAACCAGCGGTCGATGACCACATAAAAATACTTTTCTCGTTTTTTTTTGTCCCGATTCCGACTCCATTCATTTGTTTTATTTATCATGTTCAGAGTGTTTATATATCGATACCCAACCTGAGGAGTTTCAATTACTAATATAACTTGTAGTTTCTTTTAGAAAAAAACATTTACGCATAAAGCCGTTTCACAAAATACAACAAAAATAGTACGCACACTTAATATAACCCACTGTCTCACCTTTATTGGCGCAATTAATTAAGTAAAACAATGATGTCGGAGATAGGGGCATAGCTAAACACCGTTTGTCACACCGTGACAATGACAAATGCTCCTAAATACTGCTTACGCGATACTAAGCGAAGCGGAGTGGATAGAAGACATGTCTCGTTTAGCACTGGGTGTGCTTAAGTGGTTAAGATTAGCTAAGTAACAACTACTTATCTATACTTGAATTGTACACCTCCTAATATTATAAACAGATAAATTTATATGTGAGTTTGTATGTAGGGGGTTATCTTCGGAACTGCTGATCCGATTCCGAAAATTCTTTCACTAAGGGCTCCCGCGCACTAGGCAGCCTGGCTGCGGCAGCCAGTCGAACAATAAAGCTTCGTGGCTGCTTAGTGCGCGGGCTTCCATACACCGTCATATGCTGGACTGGCTGCCGCAGCCTGGCTGCCGCAGCCAGGATGCCTAGTGCGCGGGAAAGGGAAGCTACAGTATCGCTGAGTGTCATAGGATATATTTTATTTTAAAAACAAGAAATTTCACGAAGACGAAACCGCGGGTAGAAGCTAGTTGCTTATGTTTTAAGAAACCTCAGTCACCCATTAATTAAGATAAAGGCTGGCTACTGAAAACTCGAAAGCTTAATTGATGGTACTATCCTACTATTGTAGTGAACTTTTTAAAGGTTGGGTGTAAGTGCACATTCAAGGTTTTTAAAGAAAGAAAGAAAGGAAATACATTTATTTAGCACAGACTAAAAGTCACATAAACCAGAGACATAGGTACATCAGATAAAAACAAACTAAAAAGTGAAAAGTCCGAAAGTGTGCCTCAGGGCTGCGCCAAAAACGCCCAGTTCAGCAAAAATGCCAGACTACTAGTGCCTGACGTTGGTTTTCAACTGGACCTGATGTGTGATGTGACGGATGTAAACCAGTTTTATACTGCAACGTGACGTGTGTATGCATACTTAAATACTTAAATAAATTTATGTCAGATAGAAACAGTTCCAAAATATTGAATAACATTGCAAAAACAAACAAAAAATACTGATAAATAAATAAATGAGATGGTCGCATGGCCAACTTCACTTACGAATAATAACTATGTAACCAACCTCATCATCAACTGCCTAGCCTTTTCCCAACGATGTTGGGGTCAGCTTCCAGTCTAACCGGATGCAGCTGAATACCGGTATTTTACATAGAGCGACTGCCTACCTGACCTCCACAACCCAGTTATGGGGTAATACAATATCCCTTGGTAAGACTGGTTGTCAGACTTTCGGGCTTCTGACTACCCGTAACGACTGTCAAAGATCCACGAATGACAGCCGGGACCAACGGCTTAACGTGCTTTCCGAGGCACGGAGGGGTCTTGGTATGGAAAGATGGTCACCCATCCATGGACCAACCGCGGCAAGCGTAGCTTAACCTGATCGATCGACCCGTGCGACTGTTATTACTTAGCCACAAGCCCCTCCAACCAACCTATTAATATCATACCAAGTGTAAATAGTTAGTTAAAAGAAAATAATGTTAAAATAATATGTAACGTAAATCCATTTCATCTATACGAATTTTATAAAGGGATAGCAGTACGTACGTGGGAGTAATCTTCGAACTCGAAGCAACTGATCCAATTCCGAAATTTTTTTCGCAAAAGGGATGCTGAGTACCGAGTGTAATTATTATGTTAAAAAAACAAGAAATTTCACTCGGGCAGAAGCTAGCTTACAATATAAGTACTATACTTTATGTATGTATTTATTGTATTGTGTAAATGGTACACCACAGACTACCTACAGTATTTGTCTGTCCTTCCCTTTTTTAATCCATCCAAAGGTTGTCTTTAAAAGATCGCTCTTAGCGATAAGACCGCCCATTGTGTCACCCATTGTAAAGTTTCTATATTTATGTCTGTAATTTATATGGTGTACATAAAAAAGAGTATTCTATTCTATTCTTTTCTATTCTAAGTATAGATAATAAACGGCAATGCCAATAGAAACGAACCTTTGATAAAGCTTTTCTACATTTTGATCCTTGCTGACTTAAATTAAATCTTATTTTGTTGATTTTGGTCTGCATGCAAATATATCTTGCGTTTTAGACTTCTAATAAAACTAGGATCGGGTGCAGCGGAGTTAAACTATGTAAATAATTATCTCGTTTCTCGTAGATATAACTTATTGTGCAATGTGCTTTGCATTTTGAGCTTGATTAATTTACATGCTTTGCTGAGAGAAGCTCTAAACGAAGCAGCCTTTTTCGTGTCTTCATTTAAAGTGGGAAGAATTTTAAATGTATTTAATGCAAATTTAATTAAAGAGTAATTAATAAAACGGAATCAAGTGCATTTAGCCAAAGTGTGGAACTCTCTGCCGGCATCTGTGTTCCCTCCCACATTTAACCCGTCTGCCTTCAAATCAAGAGTGAACAGGCATCTTCTGGGCACGCTCGTTCCATCATAGACCTCATCTATCGCTTTCCATCAGGCGTGAACGGGGTCAAGAGCGCGCCCATTAAGCAATAAAAAAAAGACGGGTTGCACTCCAGGAGTGCCGGCAGAAATGAAAACTTGAATATTAACGTTGAAATAAATCAATTATTAATTGAATTAATATAACTCATTTTTTTTTCACTATTTCTGCGTCACTTTTTTCACCGGTCAAGGACCGCGGGACACCGATCGGTGACCAAACAATAGAAAATCAATTGTGTAGCGGAGCTTGACAGATTAATAGATGCACTTTGTTCAATTTCCATATTTTAAACACTTTATATACACGAATTTTACGAATACACAGCAGTGTGGCTACTACACAGACGGTCGAGCCATCAGCTGTCCATCCATCCATCCATCCATCCACGTCCACGTCCACGTCCACGTCCATCCATCCATCCATCCATCCATCCATCCATTGTCGTGTGTCACTTGGTTTACTTCGGTTGGCGCCGCCGTAGAAAGAGAGAGGGGGAGGGGGATCTCTCCTGACGGTCACGTGTCCTGACGCGATGTCCTGACGCGAGTTTAACATTTTTTACCCATTACAAAAAGTGTGCAACGCCGCTAAAGAAGTTTTCACTTCAAAAAAATTAGGTAACCTGTCCTTATTGGTTACCAACACACATCAGACACCAATGTGTGTGCTGTATGTTGACGATTTTTTAGTCTCAGTGATCAATACGCATTCCTTCTCGGGTCAAATTAAATTACCTTGCCATACTCTGCAGTTGTGATGTGATGAGTTTCGTCAGCTTAATTTGGCTCTGTATATGGAAAGACGCCCTTTGCTCTGCAGTAGTAACAGAATAATTCGTCCAAATATGAAGTACTAAAACCACAAGTGGCTTTGTAGTTTGCTAAGCTCATCTCATTTCTAGCTCAGCTCGATGTGGTACCTTTACAAGCAAACACCTCTGAGATATAGCCACTTAAGCGGTCCTTCTGGTGCCTGGCGCGAAAACTGTTCCGTTAACAATTTGTTAAGGCCAAAAAACAAATTGTCTTAGATTAATCTTCTAAGTTGTCCTATATAAGTATGTTGTTAGGTATTTTTTGGATAGGTTCGCATAGATTTTCTTGATAAGCACCAAACTTTGTTTTATCTCAAGGATTTATGGGAAACTTACTTTTTTGAAGTTTGGCGCTGCAAAAATAATGATGTGTCAACTTCAAAATTCTCAGGGAACCCCAAATTAAGAGCACACTTGCCGAAATTTTTCCATACAAATTTCGGGAGAGTATTACTCCACTGTTTGACATTGTACAGACGCCAGCACATCAACCTACTACAATCTGTCAAATTTCTTTAATAGATTTTCAACTTTATCACTAAAGCATAAGGTTCAAAGTTGATTGGGAAAATCTGACAGTTTCGGGTAGGTTGATGTGCTGGCGTCTGTACATCCAAAGTTAAACATTGTATCGTTTTGTCTTATTATTAATTGTGTCTGTACGGAAACAGAATTGTAAAATAATAAGCCGTGTTTTCTTACAATACCTACTAGAATGAAAATTCCATAAACAATGGAACACTTAACATCTTGCCATGTCCTGTTTGATTTTCCTCCTTTGTAATATTAAACCACACAATTTAGATACACTAGATAAATTCAAGAAGACATGATGTATCATAGAAGTAAGATTGCAATTATTTCTTCTTCTTTTTACCCGACTACAGCGAAGCAAATAGAAAGGTTATGATTTCGACCTGTATGTACATATGTATGTTCATCTGTTCCCTTAAAACTTCAAAAGTACAATAATTTGACAAATGAGGTATCTTTAGAAGCATCTTGACCGTCCGCTGTTATGAATCTGATGACCATTCGTCACATTAGGCTATGTGACGTCACACTAAATTCAATATGGCGCCCTCTAGAAGACATAAGGTAATGAATTTAAAAATAAATACTTTGGTATGGTGCCTTGTTGGATATCAAATGAAAGGGCTTTTATATTAGCACATTTCAAAATTTATATATTTAAATATTACGTACTGAAGGGATATGGGAGAAAAAACACCTTTTACAGCAATAAAGTATATTTAAACTAAGACAATGATTACAACGATGTTAGCGGCGCGTACGCGGAAACGAACTCACACATTTACGATAGGTGGCACTGCTCACGCACTTCGTATTACTATAACACCTCCCCTCGAAGTCATGAGCATGTATCTTCGACATTCACATACATTCATCCATCATACCTAAATTACGCAGACATTCATGATGCTTTGTTCCACTCAAGCCTTTGGTCAATACATCAGCAGGCATTCGGTCAGTACATAAATATCTAAGATCAATTACACCTTGTTCGCACATATCTCGAATAAAGTGGTGCCTCACATCGATATGTTTCGTTCGTGGATGATAATTCCTACTTTGAGCAAGTTTGATCGCGCCCTGGTTGTCGTTAAATAGCATCACACACTCACACTTAATCGCAATGTTACTTAAAACATCACGCAAATACATTGCCTCTTTAGTAGCTTCGGAAATGGCTACGTATTCAGCTTCGGTGCTTGATAAAGCAATGGTCCGTTGCTTTCTCGCCTCCCAACTAATCGGAGCACCTGCCAAAATAAATGCAAAACCGGAATAGGATCTACGATCTATCGCATTGCCTCCCCAGTCTGCATCAACCACACCAAAAAGAGGCAAACCTGTTCTTTCGTACACTAATCCGTAATCTGATGTACCTTTCAAGTATCTCAGCACACGTTTAGCAGCCTTCCAATGTTCAATATCGTAATTTGTATTGAATTGGCTTAAATAGTTGACAGCATACGTGATGTCTGGTCTCGTTGATACGGCCAGATGCATCAAGGCACCTATCAAACTTTGATACGGATACTGTTCCATTATATCACATCTGATACACTCAGGTTTCCCTAATTTAACATTTACATCTATAGGCGTGACAGCAGATTTACACTCGCTCATACCAAACCGTTCTAACAGTTTATCTATATATGATTTTTGACTTAAGTACACTCTATATTCGTCATCACGACTAAATTCAATACCTAAACAAGTTGATATCTTACCCATATCTTTCATTTCAAAAGCATTCGATAACTGTTTCTTTATATCTTTCATCCATGCATCATCATTTGTTGATATAATAATATCGTCAACATATATACCAATTAGCATCATTCGCTCACCCTTCTGTGCAATAAATACACAAGGATCCTGCGGCAACCTTTCAAAACCAATATCACTCAACTTTCTCACTAACTCTTTATGCCACTGCAACCCTGATTGACGCAAGCCATATAAAGATTTTTTTAACAGACACACACTATCCACACATTCATCAAGAGCCTTATTCCAGCGTTTAGCTGTCTGAAGTATGTTCTTTTCTGTTATTATTTTCTTCTGTGAACCAATCTTTTCTTTTGCGAGTACTCTCTCTAGAACATCGCTTAACTGGTCAGGAATTTCCATAAATACCTCTTCATCGAGTGAACCGTTAAGGTACGCCGTTACCACGTCCATTTGATGGATTTCTAATCCAAATTCAGCTGATAAAGCCGCTATTAGCCTTATCGATGACGATCTCACAACCGGGGATGAGGTCTCGTGAAAATCCTCCCCTGGCCGTTGTGAACATCCTTTTGCGACGAGGCGCACTTTCTTGCCAGTACTTTTCGTACTAAACACAAACCTATTTCCAATAACTTTTCGTTCTTTTGGTCGTGGTACGATTTCCCAGGTTTTATTCTTTATTTGTGACAAATACTCATCTTCTAGGGCAAATTTCCACAAATTTACGTCGCTTCTCTTCTCTACATCTTTCCACATCATTGGTTCTATCATTGCTATCCCTGCACTTATCTGTTCATTCGGTTCATCTGAATCATTTTCACTATCTGTAGTATCCTCTTTTACTGTATGATATTCTTTCCGCGGTCTACCCGCCATACCAGTACGAATTAAACGAGGTCTTCCTCTTCCTCTTTTAGAAGGTTCTATTAAATTTTCCCACGAAACAGTTGAGTTTCTCTTTCTATGTAATTGACCTCTATCTCTATCTTCCTCTGGTTCATGAACTCTTTCAACCGATCTTCTTGGTCTACTACCATCTCTTCTGGTTCTCAATATCTTCCGGTTATCTTCCACTTTTTCATTATTCGCGTTAGACATCTGCAATTCAACTCTTATTTGTTCTTCATTTGTGTCTTCTTCATCATCAAATATCTCTTTATATTCATGTCTAAACGCTGTCTCATTCATAAACTTCACGTCACGACTCACTATTATTTTTCTTGTCGTAGGGTCATGTATCCTATATGCCTTAGATTGAATATCATAACCCACAAATATTCCTAACTGCGAACGAGACTCAAATTTTCCTTTTGGTTTTCACTTGTCCTTGTAATAAGCTTTCGCACCAAACACGTGCATATATATTACTGTGGGTTTCTTCCCTTTCCATAGCGTAAATGGTATTTGACCATTTAATGCTGTAGTTGGGCACCGGTTTCTTATGTAATTGGCAGTATTTATTGCTTCTGCCCAGAAAAAAGGAGGACTGCCTGCTTGGCGCATCATACAACGTGCCATCTCAACTAATGTCCTGTTCTTTCTTTCAGCGATCCCATTCTGTTGGGGTGTATACGGCACTGTCAATCTTCTTCTGATTCCAGCTTTATTCAATAAATCATCAAACTCATTGTTTACGTACTCACGTCCGTTATCAGACTGAAGGTACTTTATCGTCTTCCCTGTTAAATTCTCTGCATAGGCTTTGTAGGTTTTAAATGCATTTAGGACATCACTTTTATTTGCTATGAAATAGACTTCACACCATCTGGATTTGTCATCGATGAATGTAACAAAATAGTTTTTACCGCCATAAGACTGATGTTTCATGGGGCCACAAACATCACTATGCACTATTTCTAGTAATTCGCTTGTACGATCTTCCGTTTTCCTTGGAAAAGGCGTGCAAGTCTGTTTCTCACTTATACAGATCTCACATTCAGACAACTTTTCGTCATCGTTGAATGTTAGCCCGTGTACTAAATTATTCTTCGCCATAGCTTTCAAATCGCGTTCGTTGAGATGTCCGAGTCGTTGGTGCCACGTGTCTAGTGAATTATTCACAGCTTCAACATTATTGGCACAGTTCTGACTCATTCGAATATGGTATAGGTTACCAACACGGTCTGCCCGCATATGAATTTTATCATCATTGTCAATTACAATCGCATCATTCTTTCTGAAGCGAACCTCGAACCCGCGATCAGTCATCTTGGCCACTGATAGTAAATTTGTACGTAAATCGGATACGTAGAACACTTTTTCTATATCAATTTGGCGTTCTTCACTGCCCGTGTCTACCGAAATCCTTACCTTACCAGCGCCGGTAATTTGGGTTCTGTCGCTATTAGCTAAATTTAGTTCGGAGTCCAGCCGCGTAAAATCCTCGATCATTTGCTTCTCGTTACACATATGACCCGTACATCCACTGTCAATGCACCAAATAGGATTTAATTTCTCACCCAACATAACCTCTTCGGTAGTACTCAATAACATTGTTGTCTTTTGCTCATTGTCTTTACTGCATTCCAACTTTTGTGCGCTTTGCTTATACTTGTTGATGTTCTTAGTCTTGCACTCTCTTGCTAAATGCCCGCGACGACCACAACGATAACATTCAACATTACTTTTATGGCCTTGATCATCATTATTCTTCTTCAGATTGGCATTTTTATTTTTATTGATACGTTTGACGAACATAGCCCCTTGGTCTACCGTCTTGGACTTACGAGCTTCGTAATCCTCGATAATTTTGACCTTTAACGTTTCCGTTGCTGGCAAATCATCGCGCGATTCCATTGCCGTCCTAAACATGGCGAACGAATCCGGCAAACTGTACAACAATAATATGGCTAGCAGTTCGTCAATAACAATCAAACCGATTTCTTTGAGTTTTTTCACTGCATCAAAAAAATCCGCGATGTGCTTCTTCAGATCATCATCTTCCTGCATACGAGTAAGAACCAGCTTTTTCAATAACGAGGCTTTTCTGGCAGGTCCGCTCGACTGATACATAGATTTCAGCTTATCCCATATAGCCTTGGAACTTTCCAAACCATCTAACGCAGCCAACTCACTTGGACTTACCGCCAACAATATGTCTGACTCGGCTTTTCTGTCCGTTTTTTTCCAGTCGGCATATTTCGAATCACCTAAATGTGGTTTTGGTAACGCTCCCGATACATATTCCCATAGATCGTTCTTGATCAGAATGGCTCGCATGTGTATCTTCCATGTATCGTAATTCTCACCAGTAAGTCGATCAATCTTAATAGATGTAGCCATATCGAGTTTCTTCAACTCCAAAAACAACAGCAATGCAATATATAAAGTCTTCGTAATAACTTGATTAGTAGTAGTAAACAAACGGCGAACGTAACTTGAAATTCCGCGTTACACTAATCACCTTCGTTAAACCTTAACTCGCGTAGACGCGTTTATAACTTTGTTTACGACGAACTGTTTTAGTTCAAAACACTGCAATTTTTCACTAATCAGTTTTGATTTCACTCACTGGCAGTTCCTGGGCCCATAACCTGAAGGGATATGGGAGAAAAAACACCTTTTACAGCAATAAAGTATATTTAAACTAAGACAATGATTACAACGATGTTAGCGGCGCGTACGCGGAAACGAACTCACACATTTACGATAGGTGGCACTGCTCACGCACTTCGTATTACTATAACACGTACCTACTGAAATAAGCCCCAAAATAATTAAATAAAAAATAAGTTTAATAAAAACTAAAACCCGACTACTGAAAAGGATGAAACAAGAAAGCACCTTCCAGTGGTCGCATGCTACCATAGCTTGTAACTATAAGTATGTCAGTACAGCGGCATGCGACCACGGGAAGGTACTTTCTTGTTTCATCTTTTTTTTAGTTTTTAAACTTATTTTTTATAAATAGTAATGGTCCTAGCAGCATCAACCTTCTTGTTACAAGACCTAAGACCTATAACTTTACTTTCCTTAAAATAAAACAAGAAAAACAAAAACAACTCTAGTCAAAACAACCCTATTAGCATACTCAGACAATATCAATGTCTGACGCACTGCAGAGCGTTTGACGATGAGTTATAGACTATAGACGTAGCATATTGTCATAGTTGTGAATTGTGATAGTTGATAACGTCAGTCAATCAAGTGTATGACGCCCTTCGTCGTTATGGATATGAAGGCTGATGGATATGGGGCAAGGACTAGATAGGTACTCTTCTTTGTCCTATGTTTTATTTATTTTACTTAAAAATATAGAGTTTATGTGTATGTACAGTCACGTCTAAAAGTATGTATACACTTGGCAATTTTGAATTGCGATTTTTTCGTGAAATAACGAATGCACCGTTAAAATACGACACTTAACATAAACCTATGGATTCGAAAATACAATTTTCGTAATAACATAAAATTTCATTAAAAAATAAAGGAGAAAATCGCCTTTGAATAAAGCCAAGTGTATACATACTTTTAGACGTGACTGTACAGACGCCAGTACAGTCTGTTATATCAATTAGCTGACCCCCCTAAAAATTACTCGATTTTGCACCCTCCTCTCATAACATTAAAGGTTATTCAATATGTATGAGTTAATCGGACTAACACTACTCGATGAACAGAAACAATAAATAATTTTGATACGCAAATTTGAGCTTTAAGATGTTGGTGTTAGATCATTTACTATGTATGGGTATTTGTTACGCAATTTTCATTTTTAATCAGCAAGACTTAAAGGTTAGGTTAATGTTGTGATAATTTGTGTCATTGCTACTAATACCTTATTTCATCGATCTTACTCAAGTTAATCTGGTGTCGTGCTTCATGCGTAAGGCTGAGACGTGCAAGATGCGAGTTCAAATCTAGTCTCATGTTTAATTTTGTTTTCAATATATAAATTGTTCGTTAAGTATTTCTTGCATTATTGTAAAGAACAAGCATATCAATTAAGTTGATAAACGATAAACGTTTCACCTTTTTCAATAAGTGGGTAGTTCGACGTCAATATGCGTATTCAACAAAAACTGCTATTGAAATGATTTTAGGAATATGGGGTAGAAGAATAAATTGAACAAGACATTCTATGCACAAATAGCAGTGAATACGCACGAACATTTTTATATTGCCTTACTAAGTTGCGAAAATTCACGCCTTTTTATTAATTATTATTATCGGTTTTGATAGTTTAATCGTCATGTCTCAGTTGAGTGATTATTTAAAATACAAAATATTGTATTTGCATAAGGAGAATGTTGGTATTAAAGCGATTGCTAGGAAACTTAATATAGCGGTAAGTGTATTCTTTTTTATACTTCCTTAATTCGTTAGTTGTCTTAAAAACGTCTGTATAGAATAATAGAAAATTAACTGTTTCATTATGAGATCATTTATAGGTCTAATGTGGTTTATCTAAAGGTATTTTTGCAAACTTATTCGAAAAATTATGATTACCGGGTTATTAAAATTATGCTTAATGTGTTGTTTCAGAGAAATACAGTCAGACTGTGGCTAAGACGTTTTGAAGAGACAGGGAATATTCAAAAGGATCGTCCTGAACCAAAACCTGCAATGTTACTCCTGTGTCAGAACATCATCAAGCAATTGTTAGAAGGCATACTGAACACCCATTTTTGCCTACTCAATGCAGTATAATGTTTCTGTTCAGACGGTCAGAAAACATTTGCATGTTGCTGGACTGAAACAATACAAGCCAGCACGTAAAATTTAACTGACTGCTGCACATCGCCAAGCAAGGGTCCGCTTTGCCCAAGAATATCTCAATTTTAATTGGGAAGATTATGTTGTCATATTTACCGACGAGAAGTCTTTGTCAAAACCTTATTTATAACTAAACATAACTACATACTTACAAAACAAATTGATATATAGTATACCTAGTAGGTAAAACATCAACGTATAATGCTATTTTATTTAGTTCAACGATATTTAATGTGGTGATGTTATTGTTATGAAATAGAAATACATACCTATATATTTCTAAATATTATAACATGTTGATTCACTACATTAAACTCTGTGAAGTATGTAACAACGTTATTAGTAACTGTTATATCATTTACGTTATTCTTATAATAATTTTTTTTATAAAATAAAATCGTTTTTACCATCATTATCGTTTTTTTATTTTCGTTCACTTTTTTTTTTTGTTGCTAAAGTTATAATTTATTATTTATAACTTAAAAAAAAATATTATAAAACAAAATGCGCAGCAGAAAACATGTTGGTTTCGAACTCGCAACCACGCTCTTGTCAGCTCACTGCAGCTACCACTAGACCACACGAACATGGTGATTGTCGTTGAAATTAGCAATAATATATTACAAGTTAGAACAATATTCAAGATCATACCTACCTTAACACTGCGTGTTAAATATCAAATTCGAATAACTGTTTTATTAATCGTAGACGTTGAACTGTTCTAGTTCGATAAGCTTACTGCTAACAAGCAGAAGGTTCAAATTCGTTTAATTTTTAAGGGGTCAGCTAATTGCTATAACAGACTGTACATCAAGCTACTACAATCTGTCAAATTTATTTAATAGATTTTCAATCTTATCGCTGAAGCATAAGGTTCAAAGTTGATTGGGAAAATTTGACAGTTTCGGGTAGCTTGGTGTGCTGGCGTCTGTACCTATAGCGTAAAATAAAAGCATAGGGAAAGTGAACTTTGGAAAATATTTAAGTTCTTTAGTAAAACAAGACTCACAATCTTATAAAGATCGGAGACGCTACATTCGAAGTCGTGGACGAGTATGTTTACCTAGGACAAACTATCCAGTTAGGAAGGTCCAACTTCGAAAAAGAGGTCAATCGTCAAAATCTACGCAATATCTTCTCGTCCCACATACCCAATGTCTCAAGACGAAAGTCTATGACCAGTGCGTGTTGCCAGTGATAACATAGGTATGGCACTAAAACGTGGTCGCTCAATGGGCCTTATTTAGAAGGCTAAAAGTCACCCAAAGGACAATGGAGAGGGCTATGCTTGGAGTTTCCATGCGTGATCGAATCAGAAATGAGGAGATCCACAGAAGACCGACATAGCCCGAAGAATTGCCAACCTTAATTGGCAGTGGGCAAGGCACATTGCTCGCAGAACAGTGGGCCGATGGGGCCGACAGATTCTGGAGTGGCGACCGCGTACCAGAAGACGTGGACCGACGACCTTGTGAAGGCCGTAGGAACCCGTTGGATGCGAGAAGCACAGAACCGGTCGAAGTGGAGGTGCTTGGGGGAGGCCTATGTCCAGCTGTGGACGTCTTTCGGCTGAAATGATGAGTAAAACAAGAAAAAAAAAAGTTAAGTTCAAGCGCTCTTTCGGATAAAACAATTCATTAACGCAAGTGTTCCAAAACTTTTTTGATCACTGAGTTTTGTTCCAACCCCAACTGCAAAAAATTCCAGAGAAAAAAACCTTTATACATTCCACACACAATTCGCGGCATAAAATATTGCACTAAACTCGATACACACTAAAAGTACCGATTTATTTCGCATAACAAACAACACCCATTCGTTTGGTACTTTTCAAAATGTGCTAAAATAAAATGAAAGTCTCCGTCGGGCATTTTGTTTTGGAGTTCACTTTTTCTCGCATTTTGCTAGCGTCACACTTACTCGTAGATGCGTAAAACAATGTTTAAATGGGTAGGGATGTGTTGCGCTGCATAGCATTTTATCGACTGTCGATGTAAGTATTTGAAGTGAAACTTCTCAGGCGGTGATTCGATAATTGGACAAGAATTGAGTGAAATTTCAAGGACTCATGTTTAGGCACATTTCGTTACATGAGAAAGAATAAAGATATATGTAAGTAACTAATCTGCATTAGCGACTTATTTGCCAGAAACGTAAACAAGAGTTTATGGAAAAATATCTTTAATCCCTACACAATAAGGTGTAGTTTACGCTACAACTTCAAAAAATGTTATCTTTTTCAGTAGTGCTATAACAAATATCAACTTTATTTAATGGTAATTAATTTAATTTCAGAGTCACTCTGAAATTAAATTAATTACCATTAAATAAAGTTGATATTTGTTTAACTTGAAATAACATCCATTTTGAATAGACTTTATAATATCACTATTCGTACTCTCTTATTCATTATTTTTTAAGAAGTATCTATCTAGTATCTCTTCTGATACAGACAAGGCACAAGAAGTGATCACCACGCACGCTTAATAATAATAAGTCCAAACCTCGCCAACCCCTCTTATGGGTTAGCGATTTCAGACTTATATTTACTGTAGAGGTTTGAGGGGGCCCGTGGCTAAATAATAACAGCCACACAGGTAGATCGATCACGTTAAGCTACGCTTGCCGCGGTTGGTCTATGGATGGGTGACCATCTTTACACACGGGGACCTCTCCGTGCCTCATCCCGGCTGTCATTCGTGGATCTTTGACAGTCGTTACGGGTAGTCAGAAGCCCGAAGGTATGACAACCAGTCTTACCAAGGGGTATCGTATTACCCAGTAACTGGGTTGTGGAGGTCAGATAGGCAGTCGCTCCTTGTGAAATACTGGTATTCAGCTGCATCCGGGTAGACTGGAAGCCGACCCCAACATAGTTACCGATGTCAGTATTGTTCAAGATAAACTCAGAAAGTACATATAAATTAAAAAAAGTCACATTAGTACTTGCCCGGATTTGAATCCACAACCTCGTGCATTAGACGCGAGGCCTGAACCACTAGGCCATCACGACATAAAATTGTTCTAAAATGTAAAAAATGTTGAACGAAAAACTCACTAAAACCATTTAAGTACAACCTAGGAATATTTTACTTGTATTATCTTCAGTTGGCACCCTGACATTCGGGCGACGTTTATTAAAAATGATAAAAAACTTGGTGCAATTGTTCATGCGGAAACGTTTTTTCGGGTCAAAGCCTTATTCACTTTTTGAAAGAGACCCAAAAGTTACAAGGCCTTTACAAATTATAGCGATGATAACAAAAAATTATAACAACGAGAATCATTTGAATTCGCATTCATAAAAAAACCGGCAAAGTGAGAAGCCAAAAAACGTATCTTGTATGTATTAACTTTTATTATCTGTTTGCATAGCGGCCATAGAAATACACACTCTGTGAAAATTTCAACGTTCATGAGATACATCCCGCTGACAGACGGACGGACGGATGGACGGACGAGCGCACAGCGGAAGCTTAGTAATATGGTCCCATTGGCACCCTTCGGGTAAGAAACCCTAAAAACGTTACTAGAAAGTTGAAAAGAGTTGATCAAGATACGATAGAAGCAAGATTTTTTTTTTCAAGCTCACCTTTGCCTTGTCGTGTTGGGAAAAGAAAGGTCATCGAATAAAAACCAAGTAAAAGCTGCTTAGAAGTACCTATGTTTATCAATGAGGGTTTTGGTATTTTTATCGCAATTGTTGACGACGCGTTCCAAAGGGCGTACCAGTCTTACCAAGGGGTACCGTGTTTCCCAGTAACTGGGTTAAGGATTTAGAGGTATGAGGAACAGGAAAAGGGAGCTCAAAAGAAAAGGGAGGATCCTCCGACCAGACGGGTGTTGTGTCTGGTGGGCAACTGCCCCCCCCTGGTGGGTTCTCGCATTGTCGAGGCGGGGGGCTCAGTAACCGTGGCTTGGACACCCACGGTGAAGCGAAGAGGAACCGGAGGAGGTGCCGCTCGTCAGGGCTTTTGCCAGTAAGCTGACGACGTAGCGGCCAACAAGTAGGTTGCGATGCCGCTTGGGCGATATCGCAGCTGAGGCGGGCCGCGATGTCGTATGGGAGGCATCGCGGCTGAGGGTTGGAGGCCGCGGCGGAAGAGGAGTGCCGGTATTGCGGAAGGAGACCACCATGTCCCAGGATTCTTCGCTGCCGACCATCTTATACTTCTGAGATGAGAGCAGACTGGAAAACTGGAAGCCTACCCCAAAATAGTTGGGAAAAGGCTAGGCAGATGAAGTTGACGACGCGTTGAACAAACCTCTAAAATATCGTCTTCAAATAGGTTGCCTAGAGTTTATAGCACAGAATGAAAGCCAAAATAATAAAATCACACTAAACACTAAAAATCTTTATACACAGATCGATCGATAACTCTTTGACGGATTAAGTGCTTTTGCAACTTGAACCGAGAAAGCAGCTTATGATGATAAATAACATATTGAAAAGCAATATTGAACTCAAATTATAGAGTAATAAAGTTGTTTATTATAACATGAAATGTATATCATAAGCAGCCTATAGTGCTTCCATTTTAGGTCACAGGCCTCCGCTCTGTGAGATAGTGGTCGAGTGCGGGTTGGTAGGTACTTATGTCTTCGAATTTTTGGTTCTTGAGTATGCCAGTTTTCTCAAGATGTTTTCCTTCACCGTTTTGAAAGCAGAAGAAAAATTAGGAACGAAATATATAAGGTCCTATTAAAATAGATGGAACTTCTAGAAATCATTCAGACCACCAAAATAAGGACGATGCAGCGATGGTTAAAACAATATCTTAAGAAAAACGCATTCGATACTTACAAGAAAAATAATAAGCTAACGAAAATACACTAATGTGCTGCTAACGAAAATAAAATCACTTTAACCATTGTTTTTTTTTTTTTGCCGTTAGAGATCATTTATCGATATAAGATTGTATCACATCCCTAAACCCGAAGGTCAATGTGAGAGGTCATTCCACTGAATCAGAAGCTTTTTGCCCGACAATAACACCTAACACCAGTCCTATTACCGTCTTATTGGGCACAGTAATGTATGTGTCGCTGTAACTTTTAGTTCTAGAGTGGACAGAGAGTGGAAGAGGTTTTTACGTAAACTGGAAAACATTGGGGACAGTTTCGTGCAATTGTTTTAAAAGAACGAAGAGAAAACAGTTTATTAATAAAAAAAAAAACAACTATGCTCGGAATAAAAATATTGTTTTCATAGGGTCATATTAAATTACTACAACTAAAAAGTGAAAAATAAAAACTTTTTTACAAAAAGAAAACAACCGACTTCAAAAAAAACACTACAAAGTGATAAATAACTTTAATTTCGGAAGTCGGTGTCGTTGGTTCCGCATTTTCGTTTTTTGACACCGACTTCCGAAATTAAAGTTATTTATCACTTTGTAGTGTTTTTTTTGAAGTCGGTTGTTTTCTTTTTGTAAAAAAGTTTTTATTTTTCACTTTTTAGTTGTACCTACCCCACAAAAAAGTAAACAAAAAAATCGTTAATGTGGACAATGCAGATAAATTTTTAGATTTTTGTTGATTTTTCAAAAACCGCTTGTCCGATTTCGATAAAATTTTCATGGGACCATTTGGGAACTATATCCTTTCCAACAAAAAAAGAATTTTTCAAATCGGTTGGCAAGCGACGGAGTTATGCGCGAACAAACACAAAAAAAAAAAAAAAAAAAAACATACAAACCCTCCTCCTTTTTTAGAAGTCGGTTAAAAAACTAGCTGCACAACTCTTCACAGTAATATCGGGTACCGATATCATATCAAAGCAAAACAAAAAAGTAATTTTATTTTCTAAAAAAAGAACTGAAATGCTAAGATGAACTAACAAGCCATTTATTTGATTTTTGGTAATAAAATAAAATAGACCAAATAATTCCCATTTCTCCTTGCCCAGTCGAGCAAAAAGGGTTATCTCAAAAACGGACGATGGGCAATCGAAACAATGAGATGGTGAGCAAATGAGTTTTTATGATCAAATCACTGAAATTGAAATCCCTTCAGTGAGATCGTTACGCAAAATGGCCTCTTATAGAAATTGATTCTTGGTGTTCAACAGTTTAAGAATAAAATATTTGACTGTTTTTAACCAAAAAATGTTGGCATGGCTAATAAATCAGATCAGATACTGATTTGAACACTAATCATAGTCCCTATTATTTATTAAACGTAAGTTAATTAATGATTAAGAGCGTTTACGACGTACTTACGGCATTTCATACAAATTTTCAAGCCCTTGTTTTTCGAAATGAATGAACCGATTTTAATGAAACTTCGTATGCATAAGTAAGATACAAAGGTCTAAAAAATAAGTTAAGAACATTTTCGAAAAATTGTGTTACAACCAAATTAGAACGATTTTAAATTTTCCATAGAAACAGAGATTTCCAGTTATCTTTTTTTAAATAAGATATTTTGACAATGTTCTTTACTAACTTTTTAGACCTTTGTATCATGCTTATGCGTACGAAGTTTAATTAAAATCGGTTTTAACATTGTTTACGACACTAGCCCTTGAAACGCATCTTGAAACAGAAACTTTACCATAACCTAGTTTTAGCAAATGCAACATTTTTATCAGGTACTGTACGCAATATTCATAATACCTCTTAGCAAATTTTAAATGGTGCTTATCGTATTTACAATGAAACTAGCATTAGCACAACAGAGGATTTCTTGTACAGACGCCGCGGTTTGCTTGGATATCGCTTCTCTTCTTAGTCTTTGGGTTATCATGTTACCCAGGAACTGGGTTGCGGAGGTCAGATATGCAGTCGCTCCTTGTGCAATATACTGGTATTCAGCTGTAGCTGGTTAGACGGTAAGTCGTCCCCAATATAGAATGGAAAAGGCTAGGCTGATGATGATACTTATTTACATAGGTACTTGAAAGAACTCTTAATGAAACCTTTTTAAATCCGTCAAGAGCAACTAGTCCATAGCGCGAGGGACACATTTAATGAATTGTCTATAGAAATAACATAAAGCTTTCAGTTACGTACCTGAATATTGAATGAACAAACGAAGACAAGACTGAATGAAATAGAGCGAATGTATGAATGAATAGATAAACAACATTTTATTAGATATTCCGGCTTTAGAAACAGCGCAAAAGTGGTTTCATTTTAGAAACAGAAATAGCTGCTCTATTCAGGATATAATTTTAAATTAACCTAAATTAGGGTAGAATATTAAGTTGTGCTGCGAACCAGAACGGTTAGCCTTTTTTAATGGTTGAACTACAGGAGTTTACAGGACCTATTTTGAGGGAAAAGTAAGTAGCTTTGTGTTTTTACTATTTACCTTTGTGGGAAATTGCTAATTACTTTTATCTTGAATAATTAAAAGCTTCGTTCGCTCTAAACTTAGCTTTTGTATGTTTATTTTGAAAACCATAAACGTCGGTAAAGGAAAAACTCTAGAGAAAACTTAATAGGATATATATAGAGATGCTTAAGAAGCCTCCTCATGTAGCACAGTTTGTTCCGCCAGTTTCTCAACTGAGCCGAGCGCTCGGCGCATCCTGGACAGTCAGACCGTACACCTTATTTGACTGGCCAATTCTTCTCTTGCGGTGGTAGGGCTAACGCCCGCCTGGTTTGCGACCCACCGGAGTCCGGCGTCTGCTGTGTTTCGTCGATGTGTGCGAGTTCCAGTACCTTAGGCATCTTTTGGGCACGCTCGTTCTATCATAGACCTCATCCATCGCTTTCCATCAGGTGTCGTGATCGAGGCCAAGAGCAGGCCCATTCAGCAAAACAAAAAAAACTTAAAAATATCATCATTCTCCTGCCCTTATCTCGATTTATTTGGGGTTGATGCACCATGTCATTTTCTTCCTTACTTCTCTATTAGTCGTTATCACGGCAGTCACCTTCTTTCTAGCTGTATTACCTTTCACACAGTCTATTCATCCTTTATTTGGTCTTCCCCTACTCTTATTGCCATTGATGGACTTAAAATGAAGTCTGAAATCGCCGACACGACATCTACCAACCCACAATGGGCCCGCGTGGTAGATTATATCCCGCTCCGTCTTTAAGAGACCTGTGTGTATCCTAACAGTGGGAACATTAGCGGCTGATTATGCTATGGCAAAATAACCCTTATTTGTATGAGAAAAGATTTATTTACGCTGCGTGCTGCAGTACGACAGTGTCAGACGGATATTATCAAACCGCTCTCGTCTTTGTTAACTTAAACGTTATAACACTGCCAAGAATTATTATTACACAACTCGAAGGTTGTTTCTCCCTGACATCAGTATTCAAGAGTAGTGAGTATAAATTTGATTCAACAGGGGTCGTCAACCTGTTCCTCTGAATAACGTATCGTGTCACTCGATATACCTACATACGAGATGTTTTATCTTAAGTTCGAAGCACTGGGGATTCGATTTGCAAGTGATGTGGAGTTTAAATAATACGGTGTTTTTAAACCAGATTTGTACCACATCGGTGGTAACCTTAAGCAGCCAGAATTTCAAAAGAATGAGAAGCCAGCTTATACTGGTTTCGTTACCTCTTTAGAGGTATGAGGAACAGGGTGCAAAGTTCACTCATCCTCCATAGAAAAGGGAGGATCCTCCGACCAGATGTGTGTTGTCTCCGACCAGATGTGTGTGTGGCAACTGTCCGACGATTGATGTCGGGACGTTGTATATATCGCTCATTTGGAGAAACATCGACATAACTGCTACTTTACTTTGTTTTTTACGTCTTTGTTTCTCCTGACGTAAATACGCCTTCAAGTGCTTTGTCATTGTCATTTGGACGGCGCGTAGGTACGTGTTCCACACGCGCCTCAAAGAGATGTCAGCAAAAAGGAAGGGGCCTGCCAGGGCCGAAGCTTGCCGGGGGTGCAGGATTGTCCGAAAGGGTTACCGCTATCTCGGAACATAAACGGCTAAGGAAGGAACACGGATAAGTTTTAGTCAGTAAGAGTCTGACACTCCTTTCCGCTCCACCCAGAGCGGGAGGGATCATTTGATGACTCCCATCCATAAAAAAGTGCTTTGTCATATTTAACTAATTTTTGGGAAAAAATACATTTACGTCGGTGTTTCTCTAAATGAGCGATATACTAGTTGCGCCGTAACCTCTGCTTACACAGCAACAGCATAAGCAGCCTATAATGTTCCCACTGCTGGGCCACAGGCCTCCTCTCTGTGAGGGAGCGGGCTATAATCGACCACGCAGGCCCAGTGCGGGTTGGTGGATGTCACATGTATTCGAATTTTTGGTTCTAAGATATGCTGGTTTCCTCGCTATGTTTTCCTTCACCGTTTCGAGAGCAGTGGTGATGAAATAAATTAAATCTATAGAATATACTGTATAGTAGATATGCAGTCATCATCATCATCATCATTTCAGCCGAAAGACGTCCACTGCTGGACATAGGCCTCCCTCAAGCACCTCCACTTCGACCGGTTTTGTGCTTCTCGCATCCAACGAGTTCCTGCGGCCTTCACAAGGTCGTCGGTCCACATTGTGGGAGGCCTTCCAACGCTACGATATGCAGTCGCTCCATGTAAAATACTGGTATTCAGCTGCATCCGGTTAGAATGGAAGCCGACCCCAACATAGTTGGTAAAAGGCTAGGCAGATAATAATGATTTTATTAACCGACGAAAAAACGGAGGAGGTTCTCAATTCGACACGAATATATATATTTTTTTCTATTATATTTTATTCTATTCTAAGAACTGAAACTCCATAAAACTTCCCTTTTGTTTAGAATATTCATATTAAATATAGTTTATTGCCAAAACAATGCTGGCGTTTATGACTTACTTTTGAAGAGATCAAATACTTTTGTTCTCAAAGTGTTCCATAGATTGTTGATTCAGCTCTTGTTCATAATAACCAGCTATTTTTAAGATAACATAACAACATAACATCTCGCCCCGAAAACAAGGCGTCATGTAAATGAAATGCTTTAATTTAGTTTAATTAAAAATTCTTGTTGTTGTGTTGTGACTATATTTCATCCTTGTCTGATATAAAAATTTGTGGATAGGTTCTTATATATAACAATACTAGCTGCGCCCCGCGGTTTCACCCACATAAGTCCCGTGGGAAAATAGGAATAAAAAGTATCCTATGTAATTTTCCAGGACTCACAACTATCTCTATACCAAATTTCATCTAAATCGGTTAAGCGGTTTAGGCGTGAAAAGGTAACATACAGACAGACAGACAGAGTAACTTTCGAATTTATAATATTAGTATGGGAGTATGGATGGATGGATTTCATTAATAGAAAACAAACAGTACCTACATTCGAAAAAATTCATCGGTTTCTTACTAAACTTCAACTATATCGGATGATCCTGGTTACTTATCTTTTTTGGTGACCGTACAACTAAATGTAATACAACTGCAGTACTATTATTATTCAAAACTTAACGTAGACTTACAGTTGGAACAGTTAAACTTCGCTTAACACCAAGTTAAGACGAACTTAAACAGCTCTCATTGAGAACTATATAATTTGTAGTTTAATGAGTTCAAAACATACGTTTTAATATACATAATATATTCTTTTAAACAATATATTAGGAGACCAGGCGTAAATACATCACGCCTGTTTTCCTCAACGGGGTAGGTTGAAAAAGCCTTTTTAACTGGGCAAAGCATAAATAATTAATCTATACATCTATATACAAATAAATAAAATTGCAGTGTCTGTTTGTAATATCAAAATAACAGCTTTTTACTAAATCCATATTTTACAAAAAAATAAATGTTCTTTTCAGTTACCTATTAAAATTTTGTCTGTCTGTTTGTTTCTTCCGGCTAATCTCCAAAACGGCTGTGCCGATTTTGACGGGACTTTCCTTGGCAGATAGCTGATTATAAGGAGTAACATAGGCTATATTTTTATTTTAGAAAAACAAAGGGTTTCGCGCAAAAAAATTTAAACCCATGAAATCTAATATGTACAGATACTATACAAATTATGGTTTTCCGACATCCACACGAACGAAGTCGCGGGCACAGCTAGTTGCTATCTAAAAACGATTATACGTAAATGTCTGTCTCGTACCTTTTCACGCCTAAACCACTGAACCGACCGTTATGAAATTTATAACTTGAGACCTGGATAAGGACATACCTAGGCTATTTTTCTTCCTAGATATTTGCATTAAGAATTCTGAAATACAAAATATACACAAAAGTATGAAGTCGCGAGCAACTGCTAGTATACAGGGATTTACGGAAAGGGTATATCAATACAAACGGGTTGAAGAGTGTATCTGGTCTAGAATCTCTGTACGAAATTTCAGCTCAAAAGCAGTAACTTTGAAAATGCTTAATATTTTTTTATTTCGATATTTTATTAAACTGAAATCATAACAAACGTGTCACTGCACTACGAGGGTCATTATCTATTATCTGTAGTGTGTCTGTGCGCCTAGTACACGCACATCACGCCGCCGCGCGCCAAAGCAGCGTGCAGCGCCGTGATATCGAAAAAAAAAATATTAAGCATTTTCAAAGTTAATGCTCAAAAGAGCTGAAATTTTGTACAGAGATTCTAGACCAGACACACTCTTCGACTCGTTTGTATTGATATACCCTTTCTGTAACACCCTGTATAATAATCGCCACAAAAATGAAATAGGTGATTTCGTTCTTTGTCAGAAAATTAATGATAAAAATTTTGAAGTCCATTAAAAATCGATAATAATATATAATATCGTCAACATTTTAACGCACACACAAACACCAACATTTGCGACAGTTTCCCTTAGATTCGCCACAAACTGAAACATACCCGACACTTAGACCGACATAAACCAAAGTCACCAATAAGCCGTAAGATCCATCGTAAATGATTTTCAATCAAGTCCCGGCGTTGTGGCTTGTCCCGGAATCCCGGACTTGTAAAGTGCCGTCATAAGGCCGGGAATGGTCGCTTTTGTCCGGGATAGATGATGATGTTCAAAGTCGGTTATCGTGGGCTTTAGGTAAGGAAAGATGAGGTTCTAGAATGGTGCATTTTGTTTTGAAAGCTTTGGCTTTTTGAAGCACCTACTCGTACTTCTAAATCGTAGTAGAAAAGAGTCTTTACATACTACTAGCAGCGCCCCGCGGTTTCACCTACATAAGTTTCAATCCCGTAGGAATATCGAGATAAAAAGAATCCTATGTGTTAAATCTATCTGTGTGCCTTTCATTCAAATCCGTTCAGTAGTTTTTGCGTGAAAGAGTAACAAACATCCATCCATCCTCACAGACTTTCTTGTTTATAATTACTAGCTGCGCCCCGCGGTTTTACCCGCGTAAATGTCGATCCCGTGGGAACGTATGTCGATATCGGTATAAAAAGTAGCCTATATGTTAATCCAGGGTGTCAGCTACCTCCATACAATTTTTTTTTTAAATTGGTCCAGCCGTTTAAGCGTGAAGAAGTAACAAACATATAAACACACGCACACACACTCACAAACTTTCGCATTTATAATATTAGTGTGATTAAGTAGGAAGTAGGATTTACGAATTAGAAAAAAAAAAAACAATATTTAGGTACTCAAACATATCGCGAAAATTGAAATCATTCGCTTGGAGATCAGCAAACTTCGACCTGTCCATTACAGATAACCGTGAGTCTATCTATTGGATTTCGGGATTCCCCTGGTAGGTCAGAAATCAAACGGCAGTTATACCTAGCAGTTTTGTTTTTTTTAACGTGAGCCAGATACAGGCTACTTCCTCCATAAGTAAGAAAGTCGACTGCAAATCGAAAATAGACGAACAATTATTGATGATAAATTGTAGAATCCAATTGATTCCGTATTAACCACACTAATATTATAAAGGCAAAAGTTTGTGTGTGTGTGTGTGTTTATATGTTTGTTACTTCTTCACGCTCAAACCGCTGAACCGATTTATGAGAAATTTGATATAGAGATAGTTTGAGTCCTCGGAAAGGACATAGGCTACTTTTTATCCCAATATTCCCACGGGATCGAAACTTATGCGGGTGAAACCGCGTGGCGCAGCTAGTTGATGATAATTGTAGAATCCAATTGATTCCGTATTAATGTTAAATATATGACGTCACTGGCTCATTCAATACCACAGAGCATGTAACACTTTCTTATCTCTTGCCTTTGTTTTCAGCAATTAAAAATCATATTGAAGTTAGGCTATTTTGGTTACTTCCGCCTGTTTTCCAAACAAAAGCAACACTCATCAGTGTTCACAGATTTGCAATCAAGTTGATCGTGCCTCCGTGTAGGTCCAATCTCAGCTGTTACACGGCCGGCAATGGCCGCCTTTTGTCAGGAGCAGAGCACACAGCAATGTCTGCCTTTGTAAGGGGCCGAGATATCGTGATGATGCTCTTCGTTACCAAGTTATAGAGGAATTTGTTCGGAGTTCTGCGGGATGTTTGTTGAGGAAGTGAAGTATTCGATGAGAAAGAAACCAAGATAAGGAGATCGGCGGGGCAATTGCGTAACACTTTATCAATCGGAATCGGTTTCATTTTGACAGTTCATCAACATTCATTGCGTTATTTACGTGTTGAGCAGACAAATTTTTCGAACTTATGAAGCAATGGATTAGCAATTGGCTTCGAAATGATTCTGATTCCGATTGATGGTGTGTTACGCAATTAGGGTGCAGGCTTGGTATTTGAATATTGTGTTAGAGTATGGATAAAAGTAGATACTATATGTATACTAAACTAGCTACATTATATGCCATAAGAAAACTGATAGTGGGTTCAAAATAATATGATGGCTTTTTACAGACGAAGGGCTTGTGGCTAAGTAATAACAGCCGCACGGGTCGATCGATCAGGTTAAGCTACGCTTGCAGCGGTTGGTCCGTGGATGGGTGACCATCTTTACATAACAAGACTCCTCCGTACCTCGGAAAGCACGTCAAGCCGTTGGTCCCGGCTGTCATTCGTGGATCTTTGACAGTCGTTACGGATTATCAGAAGTCCGAAAGTCTGACAACCATTTAAGACAGGTTGTCAGACTTTCGGGCCTCTAAATTACCCAGTAATTTAGAGGAATTACCCAGTAACTCAGTTACTGTGTAATACGCTACCCCTTGACTTATCAAGGGGTACCGTATTACACAGTAACTGAGTTGTGGAGGTCAGATAGGCAGTCACTCCATGTAAAATACTGGTATCCAGCTGCATCTGGTCAGACTGGAAGCTGACCCAAACAAAGTTGTGAAAAGACGAGGCAGATGATGATTGACAAATGATTTTTACTATTAAAATCATCTAAAAACAGAAACACTTCTTAAATTTTTTCTTTAATTTTATTTCACTGGCGCAAGCTCTTTATCAACCTGACTAAGATCTTTCTCTTTCATATTTTATGGTTCATAAGAACGGTCGTAAATAATTTTCGATCAAGGGCCGAGTTTTCAGCGGTTCTTCAAATCGTCACGTTCTCAAGATTATTAGACTGTGACGCTTAAAAAGTAATACTCGAAAGTTTTTTATAACTTAGCAAAAATTTTGAAGGCGTGTTGCTATGTTGCAAAGTTTCGTTGTTGCCAGGTTCCATATACCTAAAATATCAAGGCTTTCCTTTCAGAGAACTAATTAATTATAAATATTATATATAGATATATATTGACCCGCAAGCGTAACACAGGTATTTTATGTCTTTTTCGGACGCCAGTCTCTCACAAATGTTAACCTATTTTTTAGATTAAACACTTTCTGTCCACAACAATTTTTGTAATGAAAAATAAATTCATATTCGACCTTGCTTCGCACGGTTTTAACGATGTGACCATATATCAAAATTTCTTCGTTATACAGGGTGTTACGGAAAGGGTATATCAATACAAACGGGTTGAAGAGTGTATCTGGTCTAGAATCTCTGTACAAAATTTCAGCTCAAAAGCAGTAACTTTGAAAGTGCTTAATATTTTTTTATTTCGATAGTTTTTAAATTGAAATCATAACAAACGTGTCACTGTACTACGAGGGTCATTATCCATTATCTGTAGTGTTTCTGTGCGCCTAGTACACGCACATCACGCCGCCGCGCGCCAGTGCAGCGCCGTGATGTCGAAATAAAAAAATATTAAGCATTTTCAAAGTTAATGCTTTTGAACTGAAATTTTGTACAGAGATTCTAGACCAGATACACTTTTCAACCCGTTTGTATTGATATACCCTTTCCGTAACACCCTGTAAATTAATAATAAATGTCATAAATCCTAACTATTTAGGGTCGGCTTCCAGTCTAACCGGATGCAGCTGAGTACCAGTATTTTACATGAAGCGACTGCCTATCTGACCTCCACAACCCAGTTACTGGGTAATACGGTACCCCTTGACTTACAATAAACTAAACAATAAATTAGCTCTCTAGTCACCAGAAGAGCATTGTTGCTATTGATTTGATTCTCATCATCATCTCTCTGCTCACACCTGGCGATGCAAGCGAGATATATTTAACACACATGAGTAACACTGTGTATTTGTACCGCTGCACTGTGATTCATTGACGTCAAGGTATTTCTGTAAAAATAAGCGCGTGACATGTTGCGGGGATTCGCTGAAATGATAACGGATTAAATGCTCTAAGTAGTTTTATCAAACGCGGAATCAATAAAGCTCGAATGCTGACCCATTGAGTTGCTAAATAATGGGTTTCGACATCGAGTTTCCCAGAATCCCATAAGAATAGAATAGAATACTCTTTATTATGTACACCATATAAATTACAGACATAAATATAGAAACTTTACAATGGGTGACACAATGGGCGGTCTTATCGCTAAGAGCGATCTTTTAAAGACAACCTTTGGATGGATTAAAAACGGGAAGGACAGAAAAATACTGAGGTAGTCTGTGGTGTACCATTTACACAATACAATAAATACATACATAAAGTATTATTAATTTATATAAATATATACATATACATAATAATAAACATGAAACAGGAGCAAAGAAAATACAATGACGATGTTTAAGGAGAGAGAAAGTGCTTTTTAGGGTTCCGTAGCCAAATGGCAAAAAACGGAACCCTTATGGATTCGTCATGTCTGTCTGTCTGTCTGTCCGTCCGTCCGTATGTCACAGCCACTTTTTTCCGAAACTATAAGAACTATACTGTTGAAACTTGGTAAGTAGATGTATTCTGTGAACCGCAGTAAGATTTTCACACAAAAATAGAAAAAAAACAATAAATTTTGGGGTTCCCCATACTTACAACTGAAACTCCAAAAACTTATTTTCATCAAACCTGTACGTGTGGGGTATCTGTGGATAGGTCTTCAAAAATGATATTGAGGTGTCTAATATCATTTTTTTCTGAACTGAATAGTTTGCGCGAGAGACACTTCCAAAGTGGTAAAATGAGTGTCCCCCCCCCCCCCCCCTCTAACTTCTAAAATAAGAGAATGATAAAATTAAAAAAATATATATAATGTACATTACCATGTAAACTTCCACCGAAAATTGGTTTTAACGAGATCTAGTAAGTAGTTTTTAGGGTTCCGTAGCCAAATGGCTAAAAACGGAACCCTTATGGATTCGTCATGTCTGTCTGTCTGTCTGTCTGTCTGTCTGTCTGTCCGTCCGTCCGTATGTCACAGCCACTTTTTTCCGAAACTATAAGAACTATACTGTTGAAACTTGGTAAGTAGACGTATTCTGTGAACCGCAGTAAGATTTTCACACGAAAATAGAAAAAAAAACAATAAATTTTGGGGTTCCCCATACTTACAACTGAAACTCCAAAAATTTTTTTTCATCAAACCTGTACGTGTGGGGTATCTATGGATAGGTCTTCAAAAATGATATTGAGGTTTCTAATATCATTTTTTTCTGAACTGAATAGTTTGCGCGAGAGACACTTCCAAAGTGGTAAAATGTGTGTCCCCCCCCCTCTAACTTCTAAAATAAGAGAATGATAAAATTAAAAAAATATATATAATGTACATTACCATGTAAACTTCCACCGAAAATTGGTTTGAACGAGATCTAGTAAGTAGTTTTTTTTTAATACGTCATAAATCGAAAACCGCAATTTACCTTTCACAAAGTTACAACGAACTACAAGAACTTTTATATTATGTTACTTGCTGCTACGGAACCCTTCATGGGCGAGTCCGACTCGCACTTGGCCGGTTTTTTTTTAATACGTCATAAATCGAAAACCGCAATTTACCTTTCACAAAGTTACAACGAACTACAAGAACTTTTATATTATGTTACTTGCTGCTACGGAACCCTTCATGGGTGAGTCCGACTCGCACTTGGCCGGTTTTTATCATAAGCGTTTCGGAGTTTTGATTTGTGCACTGTTGATGGCATTAGAATCGTTCTTCGTTTACTTTTATTAATATTTTTCTTTAAATTACTGTTTTCACTTGAGTTAAGGTTATTTTTACTCATATTTTTCCTTCTATTATATTTATTTCTGTTTTGGACGCCATTATTCTTGTTATGATCAGTGATCGGAATAGGTAGAGCTATTTAGGTTCATTGACCGCAAACATTGATGTTAATATGGATATTCCACGGGATTCCGACTGATACTACGGGATTTTTGTCATATAAATTCGCTTCACTAACATCAACAGATGTTGAACGCTCGTTTTCCACATATTATAAATGGGTGTTAGATGTAAAAAGAAATAGATTAAAATTAGATAATTTAGAAAAAATAATATTGATTTATTTTAACTCTGGTCATACTCAGTACCTACTTCTAGTGAAGCTGAAGACGAACCAGATCAATGACATTTTTTGTTTAAATAAGTGAATTATTGTTGAAGCGTATTGATTATTTTAATTAAGATTTTATTGTAAATACAATTTTTTTTTATTTGATAATGTTTTGATTTTACTGATGAACAAATAATTTGTATGGTAATATGTTTTTGTACAACTTCAGAATAAAAATGTTTAAATGATTGTTGATTCTTGAATAAGAAATTGGTGCTGATTCTCTTGTACACAGAACTAAACTAACTAAACTATCACTAAAATTCCTTACTTTTTGCTATGGGAATCTTACAGCTATTCTGCATAAAAAAATCTCTAAATTTAAAAATAATTTTGACACAACAAAAATCGAATTTGACAATCGCGACTCGTTGACACGTGGTACTCATTTTCCCTACCCCGTGAATGGTTTTTTAGAGCCGCAGGCGCGGAGGGGGCAGCCTTGACGTGTTTTTTAAGGAATTTTTCACTTTTTGTATGGAAAATATGAAAAATTTATACCTACATGTTGAGTTTTAGGAGTTTATGGGTTTCATAAAGGGGGTCGAAATTTTCATTATTTTTGCGATAGGACACACCATTTTCGAGATATAAGCAAAAGAAAAAAAAATACAGACAGTACTGTTTCTGCACCTGAAGTCGAGGTGTTGGTGTGAATTTCTATTCATGACTTGACAACTAATTTTATTCCACACCTTTTTAATCGCGGTTAAAAATAGTCAGATTTAGTTCGATTTAGTTAGACAATCAAAATTTTAGGTGAAAAACGTGAAATTCAGAATAGCAAAATTGCCATCTTCAATAGATTAATAACTCAGTGCCATCTTAGTGCTGTCAAACTAAAATATAGTTAAGTTGCATCACTTTAGTCAATTTCAGAATGGGAAATCGTCGCTTGACAGGAATAAATTAAATTTTAGTGATTTTTAGTCTAGTTTAGAGGCACTTGTGACAAGAAAATCGGCACCATTGTTACGTAAAAAAATATATGTGGTTTAATGAATCAAGTTTATCTATTTATTATACTATCCTTAATCCCGTCCTTCTTATATTTACCCGTCAGAATGGAAGTGTAATCTTTCATTAGTCCCGAAGGCGTGAATAGTTTTTATGATTTTACTACTCAAAAACCAAATCCCGGGGCTCGGGAAATATCCATATTATTCTAACCAAACAATTATTCTAAGCAAGTACGTAAAACAGCTCTACCTATTCCGATCTATGGTTATGATACACACAGCCACGAGCGACAAAATTTAGAATTACAATTTAGGTACAGACGCCAGCACATCAAGCTACCCGAAACTGTCAAATTTTCTCAATCAACTTTGAACCTTACGCTTTAGCGATAAAGTTGAAATACTATAGTAGCTTAATGTGCTGGCGTCAGCTGTTTTTAAACATATTTTGTGTGGGCTAGTACCCCATTCGTGGGATAGAGGTGTAATATTGTTGTTTTAGCAAAGAAAATGTCAGGTTAATTAATATTTATAATTACTTATCGGCCAATATTAGTAAAAAATTACACGTCTTCTTCTTTTATCTTCTTCTATATAAATAAAACAAAGTCGGGTTAGTTACACCATTTATAACTCAAGAACGGCTGGACCGATTTTTATGATCTTTGATTTGTTGGATTTGTCGCCGCCCCGAATTGCAGAATAACTATTTCATTGATAGTGCCGTGCTTTCCTATAATTTAAATACATGCGAGATCAATATTATGTCAACGACTCTGGCTTAATGCTGTGTATGTGTTTAGTTGCTAAGCCTTGTTAAATAAATAAACTATTAAAACATGGAAAAAATAACGAAAAAATAATTATGAAGGTAATTTATTTTCTCTTACATTCGTTCTTATTGATTCTGAAGCGGCAGAAGTTCGCTGGATCAGCTAGTATAATCATAAAATTGGGTAAAATTACGTAAAATCTAAAACTAGACTTAAAGAAAATTAGATAAAATTAATTGACTTTGGAAGCTTATCAAGAATACTTTATTATGACGCCAACAATATACCTACTTGTTGGCATCATAATAAATCGTTGAATTTCTCGGCTTTTCTCTACTATAGTATGCATGTATATATTATACTTACATATAAACCTTCCTCTTGAATCACTCTATCTATTGCTGAAAACTGCATTAAAATCTGTTGCGCATAACATTACAAAAAAAAGAGGCTCGCAGAAGCAGGAGTACGAAACCTTTTATTTTCAAGTTAAGTTCAAACAATTTTTTATAAATAATGTATGTGCTTTTTTTGTAAGTAACAATGTATGGCATACAATGAAGCATATTCTATCTATCTACTCGTCACGATGCTAGGATAGGTACATGAAATGAAACAATTTTTAGTAACAAACAGTTTATTAAAAACAACTTTATATAAACCGACAAAATAAAAAAACACCTGCTGCCACAACTTAGGAAGGGAATAGGTAACATTTTAGATTTGGTAGAGTTATAGTGACATGAAAATATTTCCCGGTACTGTCCGCCCCTGCTTCTTTTAGATTTTAAACATTAACACGACAATATTTTATGTAAAAACTAAATAAGGACCGCGGGACACCGATCGGTGACCAAACAATAGAAAATCAATTGTGTCTCATTAGCGGAGCTTGACAGATTAAATGAAAGCCTTGTAAATTCAAAAGATAGATAGGTTAAATAAGAACAATTAAGTGTGACTGCTGTTATTTAAATTGATTATATTTAACTTCACATCAGTCTTGACTGTAATAATGTTTGTTGTAATTTTATTACAAAGTGTGCCCCTAAAAGAGCCTTTTTTAACTTCTGTCTAATGCTATAGTAAATGGAGTATAACACAGCGACAGCGGAAACGACTTTGTTTTATACTATGTAAAGAAGATAAAGCTATAAAACCATCCACTTCTTGAGGGACCCCTTCCTCATAATCAACAGTTTCCTCTGCCTCAATATTTCCTCCTTAATCTTTTCCCAACTATTTTAGACACAATAACATTTGTCCCCCTATCTTGCAACCCATAACTTATTATCTCTTTCATTTCATTCTAAAGTGGCAACATTACCGGGAGCCCCACGATTAGTTAACCCAATTTGCTGTTCCGTACGTGAACACCATTTTGATCACTCATTGTGGCTGTTACTGTCCACAAATAAATTATGTCATTAAATGTTCGCCGAGATAATTTGCCACTTGTCTGCACGTTTTTTTCGTGGTGTTAGTTCGTTGGACAAAGGTTGCTTTTGGGATGGAAAATCTAATTTTTGGAAACCATAGCGATAGGTAGGTAATAAAGAGTAAAATATAATTGGACGAAAAAATATTTTATCAACAAAAACATTCTGCTTTAAAAACTACCGCTTTGCTATTCTGAAGCTGTCATAATAATCATCATTTTATGACAAACGCCAGCACATCAAGCCACTACAAACTACAATCTGTCAAATTTCTTTAATAGATTTTCAACTTTATCGCTCAAGTATAAGGTTCAAAGTTGATTGGGAAAGTTCGACAGTTTCAGGTAGCTTGATGTGCTGGCGTCTGTACGAACATTAAGTAGTGCAAGTAGTGCAGGGAGGCTCGATTTACGAGTCCGAACTTACGAACTGTTGTATCTATGTTTAATGAAACTTCGCTTCAGGGCATGTCAGTGGATCCAAAACAAACCGTTCTCATTCGCCAAAATAATTCACTGAAAGACCACTTACACACTCCAATAAAGTTCTTCATAAATAAATGTCGCAACACTTTAAAAGTCAACACTGTTTAAAATGTAATTAGCGATTGATTGAATTAAGTATTCAATTAACACTCGATGTTCACATTTGTATGTAGGACAGGTACGTAATCCATCTTGTCCAATTTGTAACAATGTGAATTCATTGTTGTCCTCATTTTTGTTACGTTTTATGGCCAATGAAAGAGAAGAAAAGTGTCGTGAAAATGTTCACAAAAAAGAAATCTAAAAACGTGGTTAAAAAAGGTGATGCTTTATTTAAATAAAGCTGCGCTATTTTGCATCGGTAACCATTTACTAGAAAAGCTACTCCTTGTCAAAAGTTAGCCGATATATTTTGGAACAAGCTATCTCTTACATTCAAAACAAACCGCTCTTGATTCGTTAAAATTATTCACTGAAAACACCACTCACACACTCCATCTAATAAAGTCCTTTATAAATAAACGTTGCAACAGTCAACACTGTTTAAAACATAATTATCGATTACTTTTATTAACACTCGATGTCTACATTTATACGTCATTTATTTTGTACAATTTGTAACAGTATGAATTCATTATTGTTCTCATTTTTGTTACGTATTGTGACCAATGAAAATGAAGCAGTGTCGTGAAATATTGGCCAAACTTTTAACGAAGAAAAAGTCTACAAAAGTTTGAATGTTTTATTCTTTTGCAGCAGTAAGCAGGTCAAGGAGATTCAAGAACTGATCATGACGAGACTCAAGGACCTAATCATGATCACTACTTTCATCGTTATCTACCTAAACAACAAAGTTGGTCAATCATCATCATCCTGCCCTTGTCCAATTTGGGGTTAATAAAGTTTATAGCATAAACATAATCAGCCTATAATGTTCTCACTGCTGGGACACAGGCCTCCTCTCTGTGAGAGGGCGTGGGCCGTGATCTTCTAAGCGGGACTAGTGCGGGTTGGAGATTTTTGGCTCTAGGACATACCGGTTTCCTAACGATGATTATAATTTACACAAAGTAAAGTGCTTACTTACGTTCGAATCAACGACTTACAACTTGAAAGTCATTGCCGTTACCACTGGACCACCAGTGCTCTCAACAAAGTTTATAAATTATTTTTTTTAATAGCCACGGAAATTAATTGTTAAGCAAGCACTTTACTTTGACACCCTACATCAATTTGTCGCGTTACAGCTGTCAAAGAATTAAAAAAAAACATTATTCAGTTCACAAAATACACGGTAAGTACAATATAAAAACAAAAACTAAAAACAGTTTACAAAGGAGCCTTAGGTGCTAGGTTTTTACAAATGCCCTGGACCCCACACTAGAATTCTCTGTGTCGTGGGGTCCAGAATGACAGTTGTGATTTGAATACACTGACAATTTAAGTAGGTACTAAGTCGATTTCATTAACAATTAACTACCCCGACTTTACATAAGTCTTAGCCATGAAGTGGGCAGTAGGTAACTAGCCAGTATTTTAGAGCAAGCCACATTTCCTGTAATCTACTTACCAAGGTACATGAACAGTTAATTAAATTAAAAGTTGTGCATATTATCGTGACCACCGATGCTCTTAATTACTGCGAGTTGTATCGAACTGCAACAGAGCAAGTATCCAAGTTGCACAAACAAGCAAATTGCGACTACCCGCAAATACTTCAAGTCGCTGCCCTGAAACGGAGGGCCAGGAAACAAGGTGCTGGCACGTTGCGATATAGCCGACAGGACATTTTGGCGCAAACACCCGGTTCCGTTGCCTGGTTCGCTTATCCTTCTAAAGTGTAGGTATGTGTAAGGTCTATTGAAATTGATGTTATTTCAAATTAAACAGATATTAACTTTATTATAATGGTAATTAAGTTGATTTCAGAGTGACTAGAAAACTGAACGTAAACTGAACTTTATTATTTATTTTTAAAAACACATACCTAAGTACAACTATCATCACAGGCTTACCTAATACAATAGTGTATATTAGAGCCAGGAATTTGAGATAATTTTCAAGTTATGGAACAACAAACCGAATGCTATACTTAACAACGTTCAAATTCCATTGCAACCAAAAACTTTTTAGGACCTTTTTGTTACAAATGGTCACTCAAAAATCAACTTAGAATACATTGCAATAAAGTAGATAACTGATTAATTAGCGATGGAATGTAATTATCTGAGATTATGAACACTGCTTTAGTTATAGTTACAATAGCTTACAAAGATTAGACTTACAATTTTATTATTATGAACAACCAAGAGGAATTAAAGTTATTTTTCAATAAACTCATATGTGTTTACATGTTTGGCAATTAAATCGCGAACGCAGATTAGGCGAAATTCATAAATTTTTCTATGTTTTACGTAATTTGCAGGTCAGTGTGAGGTTATGTTTTGAACAAAATATCATTGGCGAGCGTAACAGATAGGTATGTATTTACAGAATTATAATCATTAAAATCATCAATACAACCGTCTTAAGTTCTTAAAATCCGGTTAATTTATATTTCATGAAATATACATTCAATAGAAATATATGAACTTAGAGGGGTGTGTTAATGACCTACAGTAATATCACCTGAAATCAGTTGTAGCTGAATTTTTCGTACTCGTATATAATCATCATTCTCAATTTGGACCTTACGTCTTTTGTGTGCGATTTCACTTGATAAGGTTGTAACATTTGATAAGTTGGCAAGTTATTTTTTAAATGAATTGGACCACGGAACTCTCAAAAGTTGCTGTGGTCCAACTATTTTTAAAGTTGGACAACTGCCCCTAGTAAAGGCCCATGGTCCAACTAGTTTCTCATCTGTATGCCCATCATTGCGGACTCCGCTCAGTCAGCGTATGTAAGTGTCCTTGTATCCTCCAAACATGTAACATAAAATATCTCGGGGTTCTAATAGACGAATCGCTCTCATTTAGACCACATATTGACAGTTTGGTTACAAGAGTGCGCAAATTAATATTTGTTTTTAAAAAGTTGCGAGCAATTGCAGATAGAAAACTAGTGTCACAAGTTTACTTGGCCCTAGGTCAATCTGTAATACAGTACTGTATTACTTCATGGGGTGGAGCACCAAAAACTTACTTACTGCCTCTTGAAAGAGCACAGAGAGCAATTTTAAAAGTAGCAAACTTCCATCCCTTTCTCTATCCCACAGACCTGCTATACAAATCCTGTAACGTGCTGACTGTTCGCCAGCTTTTCATAACGCACCTGGTTTTAAAACAGCACTCCATGCTTTCCTATAACATCCCAAGTACTAATAAGAGACGGTATGATATTGTATGTGAGTCAAATGCATCCTCTAAATATGTTTTTGTAAACAGATTCTATACATTTTTAGGCCCATTTCTATACAATAAATTAAATAGGAAATTAAGTATCTATAAATTAAATAATTACGACTGTAAAAAGATTATTCAGCAATTTTTACTTAGCATAACATACAATGAGACAGAGGATTTACTCGTTGTCTGTAAATAAAACATGTTAGTCTTTTAAGATAATATTAGTTTTTAGTTAGACTTCTTAGTTTTAATTTTTTATTTTTATATTATAAAATTCTAGGCACCTTTCTAGCCTGAAACACAGGTTCTACCTAGTTCAGGCAAATGAGCAACTGTGTCCTCTACATACAATTGTTAAGTTATATTATTGTAAATCTGCACCATTTTTATGAATAAACGATATTATTATTATTATTATTATTATTATAGTTAGACAGATCAGTTGGACCACTGCCCCGGACTGATTTTGACTTGCAATTCTCCATCGCTTATTTACCGCTCGCTCTATGGCCCATCTGCAAGTGAACGCGAGTGTAAATCGAAGCAAGTTTGAAGCACGCAAGTTTTAATAGAAGCGAGGACCGCAGCATCTGCTAATTATTGAAGTCCTCTGCTGATAACGCCAAGAATGTTGGATTTTTCGTAGCAACGAAGTCGACTTGCGTAAGCCATAACTGTACTTAGGACCTTTTTACTTGTTACGTAAAAAGACCCATATCACATAATAAATAGTGCCCATATCGCTCATTTGGAGAAACATCGACGTAAATGTATTTTTCCCCAGAAATGAGTTGAATATGACAAAGCACTTAAAAAGGGTTAAGTTAAAAAGGGTAAAGTTAGGAAAGCAAAGACTTAAAAAAAAAAAGTAGCAGTTAAGTACGTCGATGTTCCTCCAAATGAGCGATATGAGGAAATGCGGTCGGACAGACTTTTGAAAAAGCCTGAGTAAAAAGTAATAATTCGGGGTTTGGCTCTCGCCTATTTCCTCCTCCAATATTGGACCAATTTAATAGATATTTCATAAACTGAATAAGGAGGATATTATACTGTGTCCCTAAGTTTTTCTTTTTTCATTAATTGTACTCTCCATCGGTATACTTGTATAATAAAAATGGTGATACCTACTGACAGCTGTGGGGAGTTTAATGCGCCATTTCTTCCCAGCTTAAGCACCAGGAAGAGTTGAAGGGCATGCATTTAGAGGAACCGTTTTATGTAGTTTTGACGTTCAAAAATGCCTCAGCCTAGTTTGAATAAATTACCTTTTTTGAAGTGAAAACTTCTTTAGCCACGTTGGGCTTTTTTGATATGGGAAAAAAAACTATTAAACTCGCGCCACTGTTACCGTAATCGACACCGCTTTGGATGTGTTCGGCTTTCCTCGGGATGTACTCGGTTTTAATATGTGTTTCCGATATGTCAGTGAGTGATGGCAAAGTATTCTGTTTGTGTTTTGTTTATATGACGACTCAAAAAATACACACGTAATTGTTCAAGTTTTCACTTCTGTCGGCACTCTCGGAGTGAAAGATAGAAATTTTATTTGCTCGAACATGTGTAGGTATACATACAGAATTAAAATAATACATGCATGTAAGATCTTATCTAAAATAAGAGTGGCTCACGACATGTCTGCCATTTCTCATGGCGTGCATCTTTGGTACAATTTATTATTATTGAATCAGATTACAAATTATCAACAATGACGATTAACATCACATTAACAAGCATTCAATTATTTCCAATTTTTTGAAGTGAAAACTTCTTTAGCGGCGTTGCACACTTTTAGTAATGGGTAAAAAATGTTAAACTCGCGTCAGGACACGTGACCGTCAGGAGAGATTTCCCCCCCCTCTCTTTCTACGGCGGCGCCAACCGAAGTGAAGTGACACACGGACACAATGGATGGATGGATGGAAGTGGAAGTGGAATTCGAAGTCGAAGTGGAAGTCGAAGTGGAAGTCGAAGTGGAAGTCGAAGTGGAAGTGGAAGTCGAAGTGGAAGTCGAAGTCAAAGTGGAAGTCGAAGTCGAAGTGGAAGTCGAAGTGGAAGTGGAAGTCGAAGTGGAAGTCGAAGTGGAAGTCGAAGTGGAAGTCGAAGTGGAAGTCGAAGTGGAAGTTGAAGTCGAAGTCGAAGTCGAAGTGGAAGTGGAAGTGGATGGATGGACAGCTGATGGCTCGACCGTCTGTGTAGTAGCCACACTGCTGTGTATTCGTAAAATTCGTGTATACAGGGTGTCCCAAAACTCAACGTCAAGCCGAAACGGGGTGACAGGATTGATCATAACCATCACGAGAAAAATCTGAAAAAAAATCTATCCCATGCAGTTTGAAAATTATGGGCATTTTAAGAAAAACCTAGAAATTTGATCAAACTGTACCATTTTTCGGTTATTGTGGTTATTATTTTTTATTTTTGTTCATTTGAACTTTAGAAACGTAATCCTAAATAACATTTCTAGAATCCCAATAAAAAATAATGACACAATTGCCTTAAGTTCCCGAGAATTGAGACTATTTGTTAAACTACGAATTTAAAATTTTCAAGATTCGTCGACTTTGACAGGCCCTCCTATAAAAAAAATGTACTAGAGTGCCTTGGCAAGTAGCATTAAAAGTTGGCGCATTTAATCAGAATTCTAAAATGGTACAATACTTGTTAGTTCCATACAATAGAAAAGAGTAAAAAAATTAAAACCTCAAGTAACCCGATTTTTGCTATCAGATTTTACTCAGTTAAAATGTTTTTAATTCGCACAAGCTCTAGGTAGGTTCTTAATTTTAAGGCAAAATGATGAGAGAGATGGATAATGGGTATGTTTGCCATGAGTGAGCGAGACAGATAGTGACGCCACGCATTGAGACGGAGATGCGTCGTTTAAACGAGTGCGAATGAAACAGATAGATGCTATGGCATCTATCTGTTTCATTCGCACTAGTTTCAGCCAAGCAAATGGCTACGCTACCAGTCCGACACCAACCAGTTAGTACGTTTCGCTCATTCGTCTACTGCGCACGTTCGTATTCGCTTGTGTTGATTTAGTACTGACAACTTTGGCTTCTCTTTTTGGACTTGAATCTTTGTGAATTGGACTTGTTGATAACATACCGGCAACTTTGGCTTCTCTCTGGACTTTTGTGTTGGCATCCTTTTTATCTACCATGCCTACGCGCTACACTTCACAAGAATATGCGAACATGCACCTCATTTATGGGGAATGCAGATGCAACGCAAGTGCTGCCGCTAGACTTTATCGTGAAAGATATCCAAATTTAGAGCGCTACCCGGATCACCGCGTGTTTGTTAATGTGCACCGTTCACTCACAGAGGGCGGCCATTTCCCGAATCAAATACAGGCTGGAGGTAGACCTGTGTTTCCTTTCCAGGAAGAAGTATTGCAAGAGGTCGCACGTGACCGAAGTATTTCCGTACGTGGAATTGAAGAAAGAACGGGAATACCGAAAAGCACTGCTCATCGTATTTTACAAAGAGCCGAAATGCATCCGTTTCACGTACAACGAGTTCAAAGTCTTCTACCTCGAGATTATCAGGAAAGGATTTCTTTTTGTAGAACAATGCTACAGAGGCATAATGAGAATCCCCAATTCATCCAAAAAATTCTCTGGTCAGATGAATCGACATTTAAAAAAGATGGTTACATGAACTTGCACAATTATCACGAGTGGCATGTTGAGAATCCACATTTAATGCGAGAAGATAGATCCCAGTATCGTTTTAAAGTAAACCTGTGGACCGGAATTTTAAACGGTAAAATTATTGGGCCTATTGAACTGCCTGAGAACTTGAATGGAACTAATTACCTACATTTTTTAAGAGAAGATTTACCAACCCTGTTAGAGGACGTACCACTAGCAGATCTTCGCGACATGTGGTTTCAACAAGATGGCTGCCCAGCGCATTTCGCAGTGCAAGTAAGAGATTTCCTTGACCAGGAATATCCGGGAAGGTGGATTGGACGTTCGGGCACTATCTCGTGGCCCGCCCGTTCACCAGATTTAAATCCCCTGGATTTTTTCTATTGGGGAGTTCTCAAAGAAAAAGTTTACTCAAAGCCCATTGAGAACGTAGCCGACCTGCGTGAACGCATTTCTCAAGCAGCTGAGGCGATCAACTCTCGAAGATATGCCCGACTAATAAGTAGATCTTTTTTAAGAAGATGCTGGAAGGGCTTGTATTGAGGCTGATGGTAAACAATTTGAACATTTATTGTAATAAAAAACGTTATTTCTCTATCATCAGACTTTTATTCCAACAAACCTAATTATTTTACTAATTTTACTAACTTTTTTTCACTTTGGTAAAAGTGGCGTCACTATCTGTCTCGCTCACTCATGGCGAACATACCCATTATCCATCTCTCTCATCATTTTGTCTTAAAATTAAGAACCTACCTAGAGCTTGTGTGAATTAAAAACATTTTAACTGAGTAAAATGAGATAGCAAAAATCGGGTTACTTGAGGTTTTAATTTTTTTACTCTTTTCTATTGTATGGAACTAACAAGTATTGTACCATTTTAGAATTCTGATTAAATGCGCCAACTTTTAATGCCACTTGCCAAGGCAATCTAGTACATTTTTTTTATAGGAGGGCCTGTCAAAGTCGACGAATCTTGAAAATTTTAAATTCGTAGTTTAACAAATAGTCTCAATTCTCGGAAACTTGAGGCAATTGTGTCATTATTTTTTATTGGGATTCTAGAAATGTTATTTAGGATTACGTTTCCAAAGTTCAAATGAACAAAAATAAAAAAGAATAACCACAATAACCGAAAAATGGTACAGTTTGATCAAATTTCTAGGTTTTTCTTAAAATGCCCATAATTTTTAAACTGCATGGGATAGATTTTTTTTCAGATTTTTCTCGTGATGGTTATGATCAATCCTGTCACCCCGTTTCGGCTTGACGTTGAGTTTTGGGACACCCTGTATAGTTCGTAAACGTGTGAAATACACGTTGCTGTACTGAAACCGATATCCGGGAGTTATTTTATTTTACTTTAATTTTATTTGGAGAAATATTTTATACTTATTTCTACCGCCAAGCAGCGTTGCTAGTGTACATGTATTTATTTATTTATATTGCACAATTTATTACCTTAAGTATAACTATTCTGTTGACATCACACTAATATTATAAAGGCGCAAGTTTGTGTGTGTGTTTACATGTTTGTTACTTCTTTACGCTCAAATGGCTGGACCAATTTTGACTATATTTTGTATGGAGGTAGCTGACACTCTGGATTAACATATAGGCTACTTTTTATTTCGATATTCCCACGGAATCGAAACTTGTGCGGGTGGAACCGCTGGGCGCAGCTAGTTACAATACTTACAATATGTAAGGCCTCCAGTAACAGACACAAATTCACAATTGTACTACAGAGTTGATACTGTATTACAGGGTATTATTCATCATTCATTCAGGATAACAAACGAGTGAGAACTTAAGAATATAATAAAAAAGAAAAACTTAAAATAATTTTGCTATGGAATTATTTTATGTTTTCGTACGAAGTCATGGGCAGAAGTTTATCATAATAATATTACACACATACATAATCAGCCTATAGTGTTCCCACTGCTGGGACACAGGCCTCCTCTCGGTGAGAGGGAATGGGCCGTAATCCACCACGCGGGCCCAGTGCGGGTTGGCAGATGTCACATATCTTCGAATTTTTGGTTCTAGGACATGCCGGTTTCCTCACGATGTTTTCCTTCACCGTTTTTAGAGCAGTGGTGATGAAATAATTTACACAAAGTAAAGCGCCTGTCTGGGTTCGAACCTACGACCTACACCTCGTAAGTCGCGGCCGCGATTGCGGTCGCGGGTAATATTAATCTTTGGATATTATTTTATCATCAACTAGCTTCTACCCAGGACTCGTCCGAGTGAAATTTCTGCTTCTAGTCGCCCGGCCCACCCCGTCGCATCGCATCGCGTGCCCGCGCTATCACTTCGTTTTCACTTTCGTTTTGACTTTTTTATTTTTGCTCTGTTCCCAAGGGTGCTAGTGTGATGCCATATCCTATAGCATATAGCCTCAAGAATAGGCCTACCAAAAGCAAAGAGAATTTATCAAATCTGACTAGCAGTTCCAGAGATTAGCGCGTTCGAACATACAAACACAAAAACAAACATGTTTTTTAGCTCTATAATTAGCATTAAATCAACAATCAATCAACTCAGCCTATCGCAGTCCACTGCTGGACATAGGCCTCTCCCAGACTGCGCCACAGCACCCTGTCCTCAGCCTTCCATATCCAGTCTACCCCAGTCACCTTCTTTATGTCGTCCGTCCATCTAGCTGGGGGACGTCCCCCACTACGCTTGCCGATACGTGGTCTCTACTCCAGAGCCCTAATTGCGTAACACACTATCAATCGGAAGCTGAATAATTTTGAAGCAAATTGCTAATCCATTGCTTCATTTGTACGAAAAATTTGTCCGCTCAACACGTAAAAAACGCAATGAATGTTGTTGAACTGTCAAAATGAAACTGATTCCGATTGATAATGTGTTACGCAATTGCCCCACAGGACTCGTCTGTTCCACCGGCCACCGGTCCTTCGACAGACATGGCCAGCCCACTGCCACTTCAGTTTGCTTACTCTGCAAGCTATGTCGGTAACTCCGATTCTTTTCCGGATAATTTCATTCCTGATTTTATCCTTCAAAGAGACTCCGAGCATAGCTCGCTCCGTGGCGCGCTGAGCAACCTTGAATTAGTGGACCAGCCCGACCGTCAGTGTCCACGTTTTAGCACCGTATGTCATGGTGCGGGATTGTCCGAAAGGGTTACCGCTACCCCGGAACATAAAGGGCTAAGGAAGGAACACGGGTGGGTTTTAGTCAGTAAGAGTCTGACACTCCCTTCCGCTCCACCCAGAGCGGGAGGAGTCGTTTGATGATTTCCCATCCCATAAAAGAAAAAGCACCGTATGTCATGACTGGCAGGACGCACTGGTATTAGTATAGATATAAAGTTATTTCCACTTCCAGAACTGTTCATCTTGTTATACGTCAGTATGTCGTTAGAATCTCGTCGATCAAAAATAGGTTACAGACAGCTGAGATTGACGTACGGCCTTCAGCCTTTGCCTTTTCCTAGAAACTTCATCGTATCCGTATCAGCCTGCAAATACTTAATATACCTTTCTTGCCTAAGTTGTCGGGCATTCTTCTCAAACTAAAAATTAAAAAAAAAGACGGGTTGCACTCCGGGAGTGCCGGCAGAAGTGAAAACTTGAATATTAACGTTGAAATAAATCAATTATTAATTTAATTAATATAACTCTTTTTTTTTCACTATTTCTGCGTCACTTTTTTCATTAATAGATGCACTTTGTTCAGTTTCCATATTTTAATTTATATAAATTGTATAAATCCGACTTTAACTGGTTTTAGACTTTGCTGGTTTCCCCCGGGATTTCGGAGTTCCGTAAAATCTCGATTTACAATACGAAATGTGTGGTAGAATGACTGTAGGTAATAACAATAATTTACAGTCAAAATAAAGTTAGTATTACTGAAAACGACATTCATTGACGATTTAAATGCTGAAAAAGATAGAAAACCTACATGTTCAGCCTATAATTTTCCCACTGCTGGGACACAGACCTCCTCTCAGTGAGAGGGAGTGGGCCGTAATCCACCACGCGGGCCCAGTGCGGGTTGGTAGATGTCACGTCTTCGAATTTTTAGTTCTAGGACATGCCAGTTTCCTCACGATGTTTTCCTTCACCGTTTTGAGAGCAGTGGTGATGAAATAATTTACACCAGGTAAAGCGCCTGTCTGGATTCGAACCTACGACCTGCAACTCGTAAGTAGCGGCCGTTATCACTTGGCCAACACCGCTAAAAAAAAAAGAAGATGATATATAAGGTGTAAAAAAATTAACCTTAAAAACTTTAAGAGGTGCTTTAGACCATCGAACTGAACAACTTTCACTATGGGACCAACTCCGAAATCACGAAAAAAAAAATGAACTGTTACATTTTGGCCGAGTAGGTATTGAACGATTGTATGAAACAGCTGATTTTTTTTTCGTGATTTCGGAGTTGGTCCCATAGTGAAAGTTGTTCAGTTCGATGGTCTAAAGCACCTCTTAAAGTTTTTAAGGTTAATTTTTTTACACCTTATATAAACTCAAGCCTTGTTCTAAACTACAGAACGCAACCTGCTACAATACCTTACACACTGCTTTTGCTTCTTTTACTTTCATAAACCGGTCATTTCTTACAGTTCAACCGACTAGAGAACGCGTTCTTGACCCCTGTCAGTTTCATACAAACGACTACGTGTTTTGCATATTTGATCTTTATTAGCTAACTAGCTGTGCCCGCGACTTCGATCGCGTGGATGTCAGAACTTAACAATATATTTTGTGTGCGTCGGTATCCTGCGAGGATACCGATTCAAATCTTTATTTTTTATTTATGCTAGTGCTTCTCTATAAACAACATTAGCTGTGGAACCATCTGGAGCGTACACAAAAAGGTTATTGGGGTTGTTTACGCGTGAAAGAGCTACGTATAGTTGACCATGGGAAAAGCATCCAATACTTAGGTCCACCCCCGCAACTCACTTCATGTTCTTCTTCTGATTCCTGCGACCTACTTAATCTCGGCCTTTTCGCATCTCGGCTACGCTGCGAAAGGTTTGTTTTTTTTTTTCTAGAAGACATTGTCAGAAAAAGAACTGAACCAAACAAATAAAATATTGAACAAAACACAAACTTTCAAAATGAGAATGAAGACAAATAAAATTTCAAACTACGAAGTAAATAAAACTACTTGACTCAAATTGCAAGTTATTATTTACTTCGCACTTTAGAATTTTGTCCAAAATTTACAGTTTTCTCTATCAATGTTACAGGCAACCCTCTAAATTACTTTATAAAGACCACCTTTTGAAATCAGCAGTTGGTTGTCAACAGGGTGACCCTCTTGGGCGAGTCATTTTTAGTTTGGCAATAAATCCAATTATTCGACAACTAAATTCTAAATTCAACGTATGGTATTTGGATGACGGAACCCTAGGAGGTGATGTAGACACAGTCTTAAAAGATTTACAGTTTTTAAAAGAAAAATTCAGTTCCATTGGCCTAGACCTTAACCATTCAAAATGCGAAATTTATCTTCCCCAAACGACTGACGGACAGACAACCATTGCAAAATTTAATACAATAGCTCCAAATATCAAAATTATGGAAAGAAACTCTTCACCTTCTAGGGTCCCCAATTTTTGACGAATCCTTTCCAACGTTCATTGAGGAGAAGATACAAAATTTTAATGACGTCTCCGAAAGACTTTTCAAAATTAATATTCATTCGGCCTTCACACTCATTCGGTACTGTTGCATCCTAAATGTGGTCCTGGACGACCGTGTGTGGCAGCAAGCCACACTACCCATTCGCTTGGGCGGTCTCGGCGTCCGCAAAATTTCACGTATTAGTTTACCAGCTTTCCTCTCCTCGGTCCACAGTACCGATAAATTAAGCAGGAACATTTTATCTTCCTCACTGGTCGATTTTGAAGTGCCGTTTTTGACCGATGCGTTGAACGCTTGGAAAATGGCTTGGCCCAATACGGTTTTGCCTGATAACCCGTCTTCCCAGAGACGGTGGGACGTGCCGCTCTGCAGTATTATACGGAATACCCTTGTAAACACGTCACGTAATACTGTTGAGCGTGCCCGTCTGCTGGCTGTGGGAGAATGGGAGTCAGGTTTGTGGCTTCAGGCGCTCCCGTCATCCACCATAGGCACAATGATGGATGACTCATCGTTTCGGCTCGCTACGTGTCTCCGCTTGGGCGCACCTTGTGTTGCTCCGCATCGATGTCACTGCGGTGAAGCTGTCGACAGTCTCGGACACCATGGCATGTCCTGCTGCAGGAGCGCAGGTCGCATAGCACGGCACGCCAGCATCAACGATATTATTCGTCGAGCTCTTGTCACCGCCGGCGTACCAGCGGTGTTAGAACCAAACGGCTTGGTACGTGATGATGGGAAGAGACCAGACGGCATGACGTTGTTGCCTTGGAAGGTGGGTAGGCCTCTGGTGTGGGACGCAACATGTGTCGATACCCTAGCGCCATCTCATGTTCCTAGCACTGCGGGCTGTGCTGGCGCCGCTGCTGCAGCTGCTGAGACCCTCAAGCGGCGCAAATACTGTAACCTTGTGGGCAACTACAGCTTTGAGCCGTTTGGGGTCGAAACGCTCGGGTCATGGGGCCCGAGCGCGCGTCTCCTTTTTAAGGAAATTTCTCGCCGGCTGGTCGATACTTTACGTGACCAGAGGGCTGGGTCGTTCTTTGGCCAAAGAATTAGCATTGCCATTCAACGTGGCAATGCTGCCAGTCTTCTGGGCACGTTTCCGGATGACAGCGATGCGGATGAATACTTCGACGCCTAAGTGTCCTTTGTTTTTTTTTTTATTTTTATATATTTGTATTGTAAGTTAGTTAGTCATTTTGTCAATAGATGGCGCTGTTTTAATATTTATTTCTGAAACACTTATAATTTTCTAATTTACATTTTTTATGTGTGAACTGATTACGATGAAACAAAAAACTCAATGTTACTTCAATTTATATAATTATTAACGCAAATATATATAAACGTGAAGTTGTGAGACCAAGTGCACATTAACACACGTTAACTATTTTTTCTTCTGGAACACTTTAAATTCAAAAATCTTTTGATAGACTGAACCGATTGCGATGAAACAAAAACTAAATGTTACTTCAAGTTACGCTAAATCGTTGTGTATAAAAGTTATCTACATTGATTTCGTACATTTTACGTGATGCTCGGATAACTAAACATACAAACAGACAAACAGACAAAAATTCTAAAAATGCTGGAAATGGGTTCTATTGGTTGTCCTTTAACACCCTGGCTATATTTTTTAATTTTTTTTTTAATGTACAAAAACTTCTTTTCTACAGTTTTATTATATGTATAGATAAAAATATCGTGGCACTGACAGGCTGGAACGAATTCTCTCGACGCGACCGGACTGAAATACAAAAATATATAGAAGTTACCCTAGCCACTAAAAAGTGCATAGATGTGTAGCGGTATCTACAACGCCACATGTGAACAACGCGTCATACTGACGTCACACAAATCCTGCATCTCGCAAGCAGAGTTTACCGCGCAACTAGCATAGATACAACAGCCCGACATGAATTATTGGGCAGTTGCCCACCAGACACAACACCCGTCTGGTCGGAGGATCCTCCCTTTTCTATAGAGTATAAGTGAACTTTACACACTCATACCTCTATAGGTGCTAAAAAAAGCAAAGAAAAACATTTTTATCACCAACCAAGCTGACATCAACTTCTATCACAAAAAAAAACTACTTAACAAAACAACAATTTTATTTTTATTATTTGCAAAAATGAATTTTTTATTCGTCAATAGATAGGTACTTAAAGTTAGAACTTCGGACAAGAGCCTCGAGCCTCCGATGGTCTAAACGTGCTCGGAATAAATAGGTACTGTAACTTGTTCAATAAAAAAACTAAAAGTTTTCCAACACAATTTGTTGTGACCCAAGAGAAACGCTTCTGAAACTAAATTGGCGTAGGTCGAAAACTTTTGTGGGTGTGTTTTTTATTAAATGTGTGGCGCCATCTACATCGACACATGCGAAGTACGCATCACACTGACGTCACGCAAAATCCTGCATCGCGCAAACAAAGTTTACCGCGCAACAAGCTTATAATTACAACGTCCAGACATCAAGTACAATGCTAAGAAATTGAATATGTATATAAAATACAAAGAGTTTCTTCAATGTTCAGCAGCTCCAACAATGTTTCCGAATGGTAATTAATTAGTTTATGCACCCTTGTGGAGTAGGACCAGCATTGAGCCAAGCATTTTTGTCAGCGATGTATTCCCCCAACTTATAATATGCTTGGCTGCATAGTGTGCGTTTACAAACAAATATATTCTAAGTATTGCAAATCCTCAGAGCTTTTTACTAATATTCTTACATTTACATAAACGCAATACTCACCGTTGTTACTACCCAGTAGTACCTAAATGTTATTCTGTGCCAGTAGGCAACACGAGAATTAATAGAAACGAAAGGGTAATGCTTCGGGTTTTAGGGATACACCCTTTTAGGTAAACTATTTTGTTTCATAGATTGATTTGAAAATAAATACAACGTGGCAAATGTGGCAATGCTGCCAGTCTCTTGGGTACATTACCAGTCGACAGCGATGCGGAGAAATACATATTTCGACACCATATTCTAGTTTGTTAATAGTTTTAGGTTTTAGTTAAGTTAGGATATTATATTATTTTTATTTTAATAGTTTGTTATTTTATTTAGTGTTAGAAGTTTGTCCATTTAATAAATAAAGAATATTTAATGGAAAAAAAAATGAAAACAGAACTTCTCTATCTCACTTCTATTTTCCAAAGTAGAATGCAGAGATGTGTTACATATTTTAGGGTAGCTCTAGCTAATAGAGTGCGAGCACTACGGCGAAGCAAAAAGGAGGGTTATGATTTTGACCGGTATGTATGTATGTTCATCTGTTCCCTCATAACTTCTAAACTACTTGTCATAATTAGACACAGATATCGTTGGAAGCGTCTTGATCGTCCGCTGGTTATAGGTTATGTGACATCACATTAAATTGAATATGGCGCCCTCTAGCGGACATAAAGTCATGAAATAAAAAAATAAAATTTTTAATCATGCCGTGTGGGGTATCATTATCAAACAACATCAATTTGTGTGGTGGTGTGGCGGTCTTTGAACTATTGAAGAACTGCATCGTTGGTTTAGTGGTAGCAAGCATGAGACCACAAAAAAGAAAGGTACAGAAGTCAATCACATGTATGTCCTTCACTTTTCATACCTGGCGCTCGGCGGTCGCGCTAGGGTTGTCAACTTTGGCAAAATATCAACAGACGCGTGTCTCAAGCGGGTGGCACTCGCGCTCGCACTGGTTCCAACCGGTTCAAGATATCGTGTCCGTGATAGCGTTGAAAAAAGCAGGAAAAATTCCCGTTTCTTTCCAATTCCGTTGTTTTTTTTCAATGTTTCATTCGAAAGTTTCAAGAAAATTTGTCAGTATATATTTCATGTTTTTTTTTTTCAATAAAACCGAAAAAAACCGAAAAATATGAAAGAAACGGGAAACTTTCATGTTTTTTTTTATTCAAATCCGTTTTTACTATATTAATTTAACTTAAGATATTTTATGCTTTATCTCTTTCCATAATAATACGTAGGTACCTACTAATAAAATGGAGGGTATAATGAAAAAAAAATCAATAAAACTTGTTTTTTTTTTCAACTTTTCAAAACATCAAGCGAAACATTCGAAAGAATCCTGTTTCTTTCCAAAGGATACCTTCCGTTAATTTTTCTATGTAACATGCGAAAAAAACCACAATTTGTTATTTTTTCGTGAAAAAAAAACAAATTGTTATTTTCGGCATTTTCGTGAGCGGTGTCTATGTGTGCGTTGCTCGAGCGCACTTTGTATGTAGATTGACTTCTGTACTCTGCATTTTGTGATGAGGCCTTGGGTTGGGATTCGGTGAGGTCGGGCAATGTGTTATAGGGTTTTGCTAATAGAAATTTCTCAGTAGCAGCCCGGAGCCTGGATTTGTGCCTCATCATCATCATCATCAGCCTATAATGTTCCCTCTGCTGGGACACAGGCCTCCTCTCTGTGAGAGGGAGTGGGCCGTAATCTACCACGCGGGCCCAGTGCGGGTTGGTAGATGTCACATGTCTTTGAATTTTTGGTTCTAGGACATGCCGGTTTCCTCACGATGTTTTCCTTCACCGTTTTGAGAGCAGTGGTGATGAAATAATTTACACAAAGTAAAGCGCCTGTCTGGGCTCGAACCTACGACCTACAACTCGTAAGTCGCGGCCGATACCACTGGGCCACCACTGGCTCTCTCTCTCGATTTGTGCCTGCTTGATGGCAATAGTCTCGCCCTCTATTAAATGGGACTTAAACATAACTGCCGAAATGTGGGTGTACTATATGTACACCTCTGCCTAACTCTGGAAATACAGACGTGTGTTATATTATGTACAGACGCCAGCACATCGAGTTACTACAATCTGTCAAATTTCTTAAATAGATTTTCAACTTTAACGCTAAAGCCTATGGTTCAAGGTTGATTGGGAGAATTTGACAGTTTCGGGTAGCTTGATGTGCTGGCGTCTACAATATAATGTTATGTAGGTATCCCAAGACGTTTTGTCTTGGGATAACTGAGGGGCAATTCTCGTAATCTTAAGAACGTTCATAGTCTGATCTCAGTCTCAATCTGCCAAAAATACCTCTAATTTAATTTGACAAGTTTTTGACGTTGATTGTCGCTGAGATGAAATTGCGACTAGATTTTGAAAGGCCTTCTGTAGTGTTTCTCAATTTAATTTAAAAAATCTGTATTCAAAATCCTTTCACCTTGAAAAGGATGGCAACCCCGCCTTGTAACTTAAACCTTGAATGGCACCTAACACCGAAAGTTGTGAGGGAGGCGTATTGCCAAATTGCACTTTACCAAATTGCGATCAATGGGTTACGTGAAAGGCGTTTTGTTAATACGCTAATATGCTCTTTGGTTCGAGTGATTTCGTAAGTGAATAGATTTGAGCTAGATTTATTAGGTACGTCTATAAGCATTGTTTTCTACGAAAAGTCTAGAGGCAGCGATGGAAATACTGTGATACCCGCATTTCGTAAAAGCCCATACATTAAACCGACCAACCCGTAAAGGGCCCGCGTGGTGCGAACTTGACGAAGAGAGAATTGACTACAGGTACTTAGTTCATTTTTACTTAATTTGTGTGCAAAACAACGCAGTGACGTGCCAAAATCTTGTAAATAGTGAAATAATTCAAAACCAAACACATTTGAGGGGCAATTCCCGTATTTTAAAGAACATTTGCATTATAATCTTAGTCACAACCTGTCAAAATTATTATCTCTAAATTGTATCTTTTGTTAATTTTTTTGACATTGAATGTTGCTGAGATGAGATTGCGACTAGATATGGAACCATAGATATATGAAAGAAGGAGATATGCCCGGTAGTTGAAAATGTATCAGAACCCGATGTCGCTAGGTTGGCCCCACCACCGCGCCACTACCTACACATGTAGTTAAGTAAAAGCAATAGATACAAAGTCGCGCACACACTTGCAATTCATAAATCAGAACGTAGGTACTACAAAATCAATTATAAACCTTAACTCATCCAACACAGCGTGCATTAAAACATGCACCGTACAACTTACTCACACAAAAACATAGCGCTATCGTTGTGCTGTGCAAAAGCCATTTATTTTACATATACACTAGTGATTGACTAAATTTCTATGTGTGGAACGTTTTCAAATATAGGAATTGACCTTCCATGTTCTGTATTGGAAATTCTCTTGTTCAAAAGATCGTTGAAGCATTCCTCTAATTACCATACCATCTATATGTAATTTTTCCTCGCAATTCAAGCAGAAAAAACATATCAATTTGTTCCCGGCGAACGACATAAGCGGACAAAGATAAAAATATGATAAACATGCCGAAACATCCAACTAGTATCATGAATAACTTTGTTCATATGAAATTCATAAAATGATACCAGCGTCAAAGAGTTTGTGGGATATTCTGCTGTATATTTTTCCCTCCTTTTTATGAGGAATTTATCATGTATTCTACGGTATTTTTTGCTTTATATAGCAACACTGTAGTGTAGCATTTTGTGCAGTTAAACCATAGTAAACATAAGAGGATTTATTTATAAACTGCTGAATAATTGTGACATTTAACACTTTGACAGCGGATCACGTACTAATTAATACTAAAAATATAGGAAATAAATAAATGCTTGGTTGTCAAAGTGTTAAACTTCTTTAAATGTCACAATTATTGTAGGTAGGTATGTTTTGACAAAGGAAAAATAATAAAATTAATTATTTAGTCAACTTATCCCGCGGGATAAGTTCGAGAGCCCCAGTTGACAATTTTCATTTAAAATTTAAACTTTTGATAATATACCGAATTTATTTTATTTTTTATTATAATAATTTTAATAATTTTTGAATAAGATGAATAATAATATAAATATTTGCACACCTTATTTAGGTAATGATACAGTGTACTTTATATATATTTTTGACATCTATCTATATCTACCTGTATTAAGCAAATAATTTTTTTTTTTTCATTTTGAAGCTCAAGCTCCCTCCCTTTTTATATACTTGTACATATTATTATTTTAAGATTGTTCGTTTTTTAAATTATGTAAATAAATAATTTGATTTGATTTGACTCGGTAAGTGTGTAGAATCATGTTATGAATTCATAGTCACAGTTTGTACGTCAATGTTATCGTATTTTCAACAATTGTCTGCAATTTCATGTTCCCTTTTATTTTCCATGGAAACGCAGCTTATTTTTCCAGACTTAAGACCTTTGCAATACAACAAAACACTGTTTAAAACCGGCACAAGTATCCGCAACAAAGTGTGTTGCAGTTAAAACGTATAAATGTGCACATCAGTAAGCGACAACGCGCGGACATTTTGAGATATGTCCGAGACGAAACTAACTGACGTCATATTTATAAACGTTGGGAAGTAGACGTTCAAACGACGAGCTGAAGCGATATCGTTTGAAAACAATGAAAAAAATATTTATTTCATTTATTAGAGTTTTAAGCTATTGCATAGCTTTTATCGCGGGCTTTGAGCGCGGCGACCGAATCAAGAAATTCCGTAACGAAAATAAACCTAACACCCCCCACTCCGACCGGCACAGTGGTGCGGCGTTGAAAGCCGTGCATCGTCTATCGTCGTTTCAGTTCAGCAGACTTCGGCACGGTGTTTGTGTGCGTGCGACTAGACGTATGCGTGTAGACTGTACGAAGCTCGCATAAGTTGATAAAAAATGCTATGCAATAGCTTTAGAATAGAATAGAATACTCTTTATTATGTACACTATATAAATTACAGACATAAATATAGAAAACCGCTAAGCGCGCTTTACCGCGGCAGTCCCAGAGTGCCACACGTATTTTTTATAACTTAGGTAGGTAATACCTACGCTTGGTCGGACGGACCAACACGAACTAAACCCGCTAAGTATATCAATATCCGTATATCACACATTTAAAAAATCTTTACACAGTTTATAGGTACTCCGTCATGCATATCCCTACCTCGGAAATCAAGAAAATCTAGGTTTTTTTTAAGTTATTTTAATGGCCTGGTTGAGAAAATGTAGTTTTTATAATTTAGAAAAAACAAAGTCATTAACACCAACCGTTTTAAATCGAAAAAGTGGTTTATTTCGGTTTGAAATGGATTGGTTTAATTGGTTTTAAACCGGCCTTACATCTATAGGAGCGACGGTCTGTTCCCGTTGTCCCCATTGACGCTGTCCCCAATCTGGCCTCCTTATCCCATTTACTGGGGAACACCATACCCCTTAGTAAAACTGGTTTGACAACCACCCTTAATAAGATCAGTATTTACAAACCCGAATATTGTTTATTTTTTAACCGAGTTCAAAAAAGGAGGTGCTGTATTCGACTCGTATGTATGCATGTTTGTATGTCCGCGATTTTCTCAAAAACTAATAAACCAATTTTGATAATTCTTTTACTAATGCAATCTACATACTTTCAGGAAGGTTTAAGTATTTAATACATCTGGTAATTATTCTTAAATACGAAGTTATATCCGTAAATGTACTGCATCTCCGGCATTTCTATGCAAAGGGGTTTGAAGGTTTTGGCCCTAAAATCAGCCGCCATTTTGATTTTTTTTCAGAATCGCGGTGCACAACAAAAGTTATATATTTAGATAGAGGACACTTATACAAACAAAAAATGTTACATAACATAATATCCTAAAGCGTCAGGTTTCGGAGTTATTCACCGAAATATAAGTCGAAAACAACACGGAATTTTTTGTTTTTTTTCCCTCCAGGTAAGCATATTGAACTATTGAGGTAATAGAAACGTTATGAAACCTTTATGGAGAAGAAACAAATGAAGAATAGACATTTTTTAAATAAATAATTAAACACGGCAATTTATAGTTCGTTTTTTTAATCCCAGAGACTAATCTGACAAGTGTATCAAACTTCTATACTAAAAAAAACGAAAACACAAAAGACTTAAATGTCAGATTAGTCTCTGGGATTAAAAAACGAACTATAAATACATACATAATACATACATACATAATTAGCCTATAATGTTCCCACTGCTGGGACACAGGCCTCCTCGGTGAGAGGGAGTGGGCCGTAATCCACCATGCGGGCCCAGTGCGGGTTGGCAGATGTCACATGTCTTCGAATTTTTGGTTCTAGGACATGCCGGTTTCCTCACGATGTTTTCCTTCACCGTTTTGAGAGCAGTGGTGATGAAATAATTTACACAAAGTAAAGCGCCTGTCTGGGTTCGAACCTACGACCTACAACTCGTAAGTCGCTGCTGTTACCACTTGGCCACCACTGTTAGCCGTTTCTAATTATTTATTTTAAAAATGTCTATTCTTCATTTGTTTCTTCTCCATAAAGGTTTCATAACGTTTCTATTACCTCAATAGTTCAATATGCTTACCTGGAGGGAAAAAAGACAAAAAAATCCTTGTTGTTTTCGAATTATATTTCGGTGAATAACTCCGAAACCTGACGCTTTAGGATATTATGTTATATAACATTTTTTGTTTGTATAAGTGTCCTCTATTTAAATATGTAACTTTTGTTGTGCACCGCGATTCCGAAAAAAAATCAAAATGGCGACCGACCTTAGGGCCACCCTCCATATAAAAATCTTCTAACCCCTTTGATGATTCTTCTAGTCGGTGTCTTCAATTTATCAATGCACTAGTGTTAACTGAATTTCTGTGGGGGAGGTACAGTTAAAAAGTGAAAAATAAAAACTTTTTTACAAAAAAAAAAAACAACCGACTTCAAAAAAATAACACTACAAAGAGATAAATATCTTTAATTTCGGAAGTCGGTGTCAAAAAACGAAAATGTGGAACTAACGACACCTCTTCCGAAATTAAAGTTATTTATCTCTTTGTAGTGTTTTTTTTTTTAAGTCGTTGGTTTTTTGTTTCATTCAACTTTATATTATTTTTCAACTTACACCACAACCCTACAATGAATGATACGAACATGTAAATATTTATATGAGAAATGTATTTTTGTCACTACTATGCATATTCCCGTTGTTTACTCTCCAACCTGTCACGGGCTGGACTATAAATAAGAAACAAGTAACAAACGTAAATAAACAACTCATTAGTTGAACTTCGCGCCATTCATTTGTTTAGGAAGAATTAAGTCGAAACAAACATTATTTAAATAAACTGTTTGTTTAAAATTTTGCGATTTCAGACGGTTGGAGTAATAGGTGGGCGATTATGTTTGGTTATGTGAAAAAGATTGTGTAGTATGGCCTAAAAATAGCTGTTCCGGGTTTGTGCATACAGGGTTACTTGTAATTCGACGTATATCCGTCAGGAGCTGATAGGGGGGCCAAAATGCAACAAATTGAACCCCTCATATGTATGGCCGAAATTCAATAGTTTTCGAAAAAAATGAATTTTAAGAGTTTTTCGATATAACTCCAAATAAAAAAAAACTACATATTGAATGGGTCCCATTAAAAGATTATATTGTAGCTGGCACTTCAATTAAGCTACGAACATAATTAAAAGTACTTAATTCAACAAAATAATTAAAATAATGAGCGATTTAAGAATAATATCTTACCAATATTTTCATTTTACGCTTCAAAAATGTTTCAAATATCTCGAAAACTACTGAATTTCGGCCATACTACGTGGGGTTCAATTTGATATACATCGAATTACAAGTACCTAACCAAGTATAGGTAGGCAACTGTGACGTGTATAAACGTATGGCTCACGAAAATCAACATTTAGTGGGTCGGTACCTTACTGCCTAATATACTGCGACCAGCAAACCCTTCGTCAATTATTATGATGATAATGACCCCGTCCTTGATGAATTGGTGGAACAAATATCTACAAATACCAATTTAAAACATCAAAATAATATAATCCCAGAATACATTTACCTACCTTATAAGCTGTGGGCCAAAATAACCACTACATGGAGCCCTGTCACAGCCAGAAGGCCTCAGCCTGAGGCAACCGTACCTACATAAAAAGAATCATTTGCGGCGCATGCTTCGCTCTGCCTGGCTGCACCTATACACACATCCTCGCTCATCTCTAGTGGAAAGTCATCCCTAAATGCTTATAAGCTATTACTTTTCCAGGTCACGCTTCACAACATTAAGAGGTTTAATCATATCAAAAATTTTCATAAAACTCGTAAGACTATTAAAAAACCCTTCCCACTGCGAAGCATCTGCGAATAAATTGACGACGCATAATATCTGTGTCACCCATAAATCCTCCATTTTAAAAAGATTCCTTCAAGAGCATTAAAAAAACGTCTCATCATAAATATGCAGGCAGGCGTATCTTCTCTTTATAGAGGTCTGAGTACTTTCCTATAGGTAACACTTCAAGAGAATCTGACCACTAATGTGCAACTTACAGAGGTTATATCAGCGTGTGGTCATGTTTAAGGAGAGGGTACATGACTGTTTATGGTCACTTTAACGGGTTACATTATAGGACAGTGATGCCACGCGATCCACTGTGGAAGGACGTCCCACAGAATTAATTTCAAACTGCCTTTATGAGTTACAAAATTGAGAATAAAAAATGTAACGTACATTTATTGAGTTGCATCGTTATAATTGGCTAGGGGAATATTAAGAACTCTTCAGCATCGTCATTAAGGAAATGACGGAGGAGGAAGATCTGACGATAGTGACTACTACAAGATTAGATCCATGCAGAAAATGTCTAATGGACAGTTTTTGAACAAGCTATTGTAATTGAAACATAAACACGATAATAATATCTATACATATAATAAAATCGTAGGAAAGTCAAAACGGTACATTGAATATTTTTTTAAAAGAATACTTGGGGCGTGATCTACAATCGATATCGAAGCCAAAAATATAGTTTTATGAATTTTTGTCTGTTTGTCTGTTTGTCTGTATGTATGTCCGGGATAAACTCAAAAAGTACGGCATGGATTTACTTCAAATTTTGCATGAATATTACTAAGAGATCGGGTCAACATATAGGCTACATATTATCACGCTATCACCTATGGGGGAGGAGCTGTGAATCTTTATTTTTCTTACGCATTCTGTGACAGCGTGTAATCTAACGACGCATATTTAAATGTTGTTTTTCAGTAAGCCATGCTATTATCTAGCTTTACACTATAAAAACTACGCCATTTAAGTAACTTGGGCAGAAAAAACATAGTTTAATGAATTTTAGTAGTATAAAGAAAATTTTGAAGCAGCGCCATCTATGAGATTTCATAAAAATCAAATCAAGCTACATGTTGACACTTTTTGGAATTTAATAATTTAAATTTGCTCATGTTGGCGAGGTTAGTAGTTAGTTATTCTTAAAATTCATAGATGGCAATGTGCATTTTCTTCATAAAAGTTGTATCGTATAGTTCGTTTTGACAAATTCAAGTTCCAACAAAACCCTTAAAATCTTGAGCAGAGTTGAGGACGACAATTAAAAAAAAATGCGGTGTTAAGTATTACAAAAAAGTTATGTTTCTACTGGAGACGAAGTCGGAGTAACTGATGAACGCGTGCTGAACACCTGTCTCAGTTCACTTCAAGATGTGGTCATTTCTATCGGCGGCAATCCACTGATCGAATATGGGTTACCAGCTCCCCAATCATCACCGCATCAAGACCGTGTAAATCGGGAGTATAACGCTGAGACAAATTACGATCCGGGCGAAATGACCATGTCGCTTTGTTCTCTTCAGAGCAAAAACAAATTTATGACACCGTCCTTGAAAGCGTTGGGAAAAAACCAGGGTCAAATGTTTTTCTTGGAATGCGTCTGGTGGAACAGGAAAAACATTTGTTACCACTTGCATACTTGCAGAGGTCAGCAGGCAAGGCAAAATTGCTATTGCTGTAGCGTCGTCGGGAATCGCTGCCACACTGCTTCCGAGTGGCAAGACAGCACATGCCATGTTTAAAATTCCTATCGATTTAGAGAGCGCCGAAACGCCTGTTTGTGGTGTGTCACGTAACAGCGATAAGGGACACGTGCTCAAGGATTACTCTTTGATCGTATGGGATGAGTGTACGATGGCCAATAGGAAGGCAGTTGAGGCCGTGGACGGAACCCTGCAGGACATCCGCAGGAACGAACATTTGATGCGTCGTATCACAGCTGTTCTGTTCAGTGGCGATTTCCGGCAAACGCTTCCCGTGGTGACACGGGGATCGAGGGCTGACGAGATGAATGTTTCGTTGAAACTATTGTAGTGACCAATCCATTACATAATCCGCTCCGCTTATGGATCTTGGACCGCGTCCTACATCTTGACATCGAGTGGCGTGATCTTAAGTGTCGTCACGCAAGCTCCGCCTTCCTTCCAGAAACACCGAGGTGCGGGCGCGCAGCGGCCCGCGGCCGGGCGGACTCTTCCGTTGGTCGTCAGCACGCGCACGCGCTTTTTAGCTAGTTTTATTATAGTTATCTGTAGTAGTGTTTAGTTTTTTTCTCGCGAGAACACGATATACGCTTAATTAACTCGCTCTTCAATTTGTCATACCTGCCCGTGGCGGGGGGTCTAATCAGAATATCCTTAACTATTTTCACATGTTCCATATCTAACTGAGCGGCTACGTAATGATACTTCGTACTGTCGCTAGTAATATTTGCCAAAATGAATTGGCTTTCCATTTGCGCGAACCACGTTTCTGGTTCCTCAGGCCAGAAGGGAGGTACTCGTACACCGACTCTGAAAACCTCACTTCCTAACCCGCTTCCGCTTATGTTTGGGCCATCGGCTGACGAAGTATTAGTATCACTTGGGTTACCTTGATTTTGTCCAGAAGTAGCCGGACGTGGAACACTTGGGTCCACGCTTCCTTGCGTAGGGGCTCCTCCTGCAGTGTTGCCTGCTAAGCCGTAAACGTACCCTTCCATTGTCTTCAAAATAAAATAAAAACTTGTTTTCTTCGTCGGGGTCACCACTGTGGAAGTACTTGAACTGCGTCCGCAGCTGTCCCGGAATTTCACAAGGGACTGTAGTGTTTGGTGATTGTGTGAAGGCAGGCGAATTTAAGCGTTATGAGCAACGGTGGAGAGGTGATTTTAATGAACTAAACAACACAGAATGACGGATTATATTAACTTTTGAACTAATGGATTTATTGATACGATGACACTACTAAATACAGAGAAAATACAAAAACTGGTAAAAAAACTAAACACTACTACAGATAACTATAATAAAACTAGCTAAAAAGCGCGTGCGCGTGCTGACGACCAACGGAAGAGTCCGCCCGGCCGCGGGCCGCTGCGCGCCCGCACCTCGGTGTTTCTGGAAGGAAGGCGGAGCTTGCGTGACGACACTTAAGATCACGCCACTCGATGTCAAGATGTAGGACGCGGTCCAAGATCCATAAGCGGAGCGGATTATGTAATGGATTGGTCACTACACTATCTTCGTTGTGGTCACGAGTTCGTACGCTGCGCTTGACCATTAATATGGGAGCTCGGCTCGGTGGCAATGCACGTGCTCAAGAATTCTCCAATGTCCTTCTAAATCTTGGCGAAGGCACTCTACCAGAAGAGAGAGGTGGACAGGTGGTGCTTCCAAAGTCTCTCGGTAGAGTGGTATCCAGCTTAGAAGAACTCATTTGCTGTGTGTACGGGGACATCAGTCGTATACTGCACCTGCAGAATTCTCGGGTGTGTGAGCGGGAACATTTTGACGTCCAAAAATGATCAGGCTGCAGCAATTAACGAATGCATTCTCTCGGAAATTGAGGGGAATGAAGTGGTCTACACCTCGATAAACACTGTTGTCGAGCAAGATGACGCCACACATTATCCCGTGTAATTTCTGAACTCCCTGTCAGCAAGTGGACTTCCAGCGCATACCATCAAGCTGAAGGTCGGTGTCCCGATTATGCTTCTTCGGAACCTATCTCCTCTGAAGTTGTGTAAAGGGACCCACCCTAAAGTCATTTCGCTCTACAGACACACCATTGAGGCGGAAATTCTTACGGGTTGTGGCGTTGACGAGGCAGTATTTATACCACACATTCCCCTCATACCTCATATCTTCCCGTTCCAGTTCAAGCGCGTACAGTTCTCCGTGAGTGTTTGCTTCGCGATAACCATCAATAGCGGCAGACACTGAGGGCAGCGGGTGTCGACCTCAGGACGAGTTGCTTCTCACACGGACAACTGTACGTCGCTTGCTCCCGCGTCACCAGTCCTGACTCTCTTTACATTTTGGCTCCTGGCAGCATAACTACCAACGTTGTTTATAGGGAAGTGTTTTAAGGTATGATGCCTTTGTACGTATTTTTACTCTTTTGTGTCCTGGAATGTATTCCTGCATTGTTTTCTCTATTTCCTTCAGTCACATCCCCCACACCACACTGAACTCAGCAGGACTCACATATAACTCTCTTCACTTGCTTCGCTTGCAAAAAAACTTATATTTTAATGCTATTTTAAAAGTTGTTTACTTATAATGCTATAGCGACACTGGCATCTTAGGTATTTTTGGTGCTGTAGAGCCTTCAGGCAGACGACGTCGCGGGCAGCAGCTAGTTATGAATATAGAAGTCGTTGAAAACCACTCAAGGAAAACTCAACCTAAAAACCAACAAGCTAAATAGGGCAATGAATGTACAGACGCCAGCACATCAAGCTACCCGAAACTGTCAAATTTTCCCAATCAACTTTGAACCTTATGCTTTAGCGATAAAGTTGAAAATCTATTAAAGAAATTTGACAGATTGTAGTAGCTTAATGTGCTGGCGTCTGTATGACCAATTAGACTACCGTTAATTTTCAAAAACTAAAATTAAGAAAAACTAAATTTTTCTCCATACCCTCAACATAATTTCATGACATTTCATACATGACAAATCTCATTCCCACCACAACAATTGGGACCATCTTGTAAAAGTCGTGTCCTGTAACATTTTACGACCAATTCTTTGTTGGCTAGGGATTTGAATTGCTGGTTTAACGATAGACCTTGACGGATTTACGCACTAAAGACATGTGCTTAACCGGTCAAGCGGCGCGCGTCGCCCATTGGCGACGAAACAATAGAAAATCAATTGTGTCTCATTAGCGGAGCTTGACAGATTAAATTTTTGTTAAGAGCTTACAGAGATTTTCATTCAGGAGTTCTTGACCTTGAACAGTAGCGACGTGGTTAATTACGGAAACGTTGAAAGGAAATCGTTCATCGTCGTCGTCGTCGATCGTGAAGGGATCGCCGGTTGATGGCAATAGGCTGGCCCCCTCTGTTACATGGGATTTAAACATAGCTGGTAAAAAGTTAAATTAAAAATTTAAAAAACCCCAGACTCAAACAAAAACCTCCAAAAACTAAAATAATAATATACATTGGCCCTTTAAGTTTAATATAAGCTGCAGGAAATATTTTGATCCAAGCGTCCTCTCGTCGGGGGACGGCTAATGAAAATTGGAAGTTAACAGCAGCTATGTTTTCTACAACAGCATACATTCATTATTGCTGGGTTCACGCCTCATCTGTTTGGCGTTTTCATTCACACCCCGTCGTTTTTGCGTCGGGGGTTAAACAGACACGTCAAACTTATAACACCCCGTCTTTTTTGCGTCGGGGGTTACAAAACAACCGACTTAAAAAATAACACTACAAAGTGATAAATAACTTATTTTCGGAAGTCGGTGTCGTTGGATCCGAATTTTCGATTTTTGACACCGACTTCCGAAATTAAAGTTATTTATTACTTTGTATTTTTTTTTGGAAGTCGGATGTTTTTTTTTTTTTGTAATTTTTTTTTTATTTAAAACTAAAAATGATTTGTAAACGAAATTGAGTCGTTTTCCAATGTGAAAGTATTGCGATGGTCATGATCAAAGTTACGGTAATAATGAATTTCATGGATTTTTGGCGCCAAATCAGAATGCTGGCAAAAAAAGATGGCCACCCTGTAAATTCAAGACGAATATCAATACATTCAATCTAGAATCTATTGAATCTAGGATTCTAGGACACACATTATCAACCGATTGGTCGGAGGAATAATTCGCAAGATGGCGAAAATCCCTAATATCGGTTTCACATAACCTATATCACAATACCGAGCTGAAACTGAAATAATAGGAGCAGTCTGAAGGTCGAAGGATAATGTTTCTTTGTACGAAAGGTCAAGTGCGGCGACCCTCAGTTATATAGAGATGGAACAAATTCGAACACAGGATGAAAGTGTTCGAACTCGAAAGTTTGAAATAGAAATTGGAGACTGGAAATTCTGTTGCAATTGATGCAAGCTTGTTGGAAATGTTTTGCGTCGATGCTTTTGATGCTAGTGTTAACAACTATTTCCTTAGTCAGAAGGCAGAACTGTAGATTAGTGGACGCAGCATAGTTTTGACATATTAGTGAGGCTGCTCTACATTTTGGGTAATTTGTAATTGGTTTTAGCATTGCATATTCAGAAGGCAGAACTGTAGATTAGTGGACGCAGCATAGTTTTGACATATTAGTGAGGCCACTCTATTACATTTTGGGTAATTTTTAATTGGTTTTAGCATTGCAAATCTGTCTGCTGGTCCTCAGGTTAGTCATCATGTCAAATTTCAGCTATCATAATCAATTGCTTACGCCAAAGTCTGCTGTTAACTTGTGTGTTTGTTTATTTCGGACGTAAAGCGTCTAAAATCATTAAGTGTTGTCCCTAACTAAAGCCGAATTCCAAATGTTTACAGGAAATTTATCCCCTCCCTAGTAATAACCTTGAATACGGAAACGATAACACGTTTGGGTCGCAACAGGACATTCGTACTAATTGAGGTCTTTGGGAGCCAACGGAAGTTTTAGCCCAAAAGTTTAGTGGCAGAAAGATTTTATTTGTATGTGTCTTGTCTGAAATAGTTTGGGGATTTAGATTTACCTAACTAGTAAGATAAATCTACGTGGCAGAAATTTCATTACCTACTGTGTAAAATATTTAAGTTTACTATCCTTTGGCTACGACCTACATGGGCCGCGTCCTAACGCGATCGTCACGGTCTTATAATAGTCACGCGCCGCAGTCGTGTTTGTACGTCAAAATACATAAAAATGGTTACGTTGATCGCGTACTCGCGCGACGATCGCTTTTGGTTTGGTTTGGACGCGGGGTCAAGCGACACGCGTCGTGCGAAAGCGACAGCGGCGAAAACAAATTAAAGAAGTCGTACTCTGCTTTAGTGAAACCACCACAGTATAGAGGTATGAGGAACAGGGTGTAAAGTTCACCCATCCTCCATAGAAAAAGGGAGGATCCTCCAACCAGACGGGTGTTGTCTGGTGGACAACTGCCCGACGATTGATGTCGAGACATTGTATATATGCTAGTTGCGCGGTAAACTCTGCTTGCGCGATGAAGATTTTGCGTGACGTCAGTGTGGTGCGTAGTTTGCATGTGGCGATGTAGATGTCGCCACAAGTGAAACCATCACATTTTTTCCTCTCTCCGAACGTCAACAGGGCTTCAAATATTAGGTTACATGGCACTTCCTAAAGTCAAGCAGTAACTATCAAGTCTAACAATTGAAAGCTGAAAATCCTTTACATTTAGTTTCGACCAAAGCCTTTAGGAAGTAATTAATGACACTAGGACCTCAGCTTAACTTGACCATTTACCCTTTAGAGGTCCGCATAATTTAAAGGGACTAATATGATAATTTATTGCTGAATTATATTTTAGTGGCTGTTTCCTTTAGTGGGATAAGTGGTTAACTGTGAGGGGGATTTTAAGAGGTGTTATAATATTGTTACACGCCATGAAATCGATTGGGAAGTTATTGGAGTCGACGATTTATACACCGTGTTCCGGAAGATATACATAAACTTCGACCAGATGTTCAGACCACGATAATAAGCATTTTTCATCATGAACACATTAATGAATTCTTATTTTTTTAATTTTTGCTAATTCTCCTAAATACCTTGACGTAAATCACCCGATATGCATGCCTCTTTATCCGAATTGACAACGACACGTACTTTCATTCATAAGATTTGGCGGGCTGAAACTTGTCAAAACTAAGTTAAGACCCTTTCCTACTGCATAGCTCAATTAAATTTCATTAAATGAAATTACAAATATCTTTGTAAGGAAGCCTTTTTATGTACTACTTCCTTTGTTAGATTTAATTTGTAAAAGCTATAGAAGCGTTTGACAAAGTTTATGGATAACGTGAAGAACACGGTGTATATTTAATTCGGAAAAACAATCAGTCCTAATAAGCAAGTAGGTAGTGTGAAAAAAAAGCATAATTCGAGGGTATAGTGCTCAAACCCAATAAGTACGAAATTCGAAACGGCGAAAAAAATTAAGAAACGGCTAAACGTGGTGACTTTATTGGGTTATTACCTTAAGTAATTATCTTTCTGCTGCGAATTCCACTTATTGGATTAGACCACTGGAAAGAGCGTCAAAAATGCATTAAGATGTACTAATAAACCGATTTTTCATTTTTTGACACTTATTGGGTTTGAACACTATACCCTCGAATTATGTGTAGCTCACGACGCGCGACGTTATCCACATCTTAAATCCATATAAATAAAACAAAGTCGGGACTTACCAACTGAACTTCGACAAACTTTACTACGACAAGATTTTAATAACTACTTTAACAGAGCGCCAAAGTCGGTTTTCACGTGTGCTCAGCAAGTGTGCGTGACCTCGAGTAATATTGCGCGAGGCGCGGGGTGTGGGGAACGCGTCATAGCGTTGTGATCGGCCTTGTCAAAGTAACCCTGGAAGTCAAAGTAGCCCCGTTTTACTGTATATCTCAAGTATGGCTGGACCGATTTTTATGATCTCGATTTGTTGGATTTTTCTCCGCCCCGAATAGCAGAACAACTATTAATTAAAATATGAGAAAAATTTACGAAAAAAATTATAATGAACATAATTAATTTTCTAATACATTTAGGCGGTACAAAGTTTGCCGAGTCAGCTAGTACTACATAATTTTATTGTTAATTTGCTCACAAATTCTTAAATGAAAAGAAAAGCCATTATTTCGTAATTTTGACTTATTTGATTAAGTATATCATAATTCAAGTTAACTGCTACAGCGAATCAAAAGAACATAGGCGGTATGTATCTCTAATCCAGTGGCGTGCATTGCATATAGGCATATAAGCAGTGCCCACCTCGATATAATCAACACAAGCCTGTCAATTACATTTTAGTGTGTGTGCCCCATTAAGAAACTCAATAAATTATCATACCTAACAAAAAACAAAATCGTCATACAAACACGTGCGGCAGTAAGCAGTCGCCAGACGGCCTACTCAGCTCCCGTACTATTCGCACATTGTCATTGGTCTTTACTCGTTCAAGTTAATACGACAATACGTCTCCCGCGTAATACCATGACGTTCGACCTTCGCAATTTCCACACTTTTGACCTCACTTTTTTTTTTCTGATTAGTGACCGCGTTTGTCTAGACTAGACCGCTTAGTGCCTACCTATTCTGAAAACCAATGCACGCCACTGCTCTAATCTTCACCCGTTTTATAGTTGTTAGTCGAGAGGAAAGCGGCATGTGAAAGAAACAAAAAAATTAAACATTTGAAATTCACTAACCACTAACGAGTGCTCATGGTCTTTTTAAGGAAATTTCAAAACGGCTGGTTGACACTTCCCGTGACCCAAGGGCTGGCTTTTACCTTGGCCAAAGGCTGAGCATTGCCATACAACGTGGTAATGCCGCCAGTCTCTTGGGTACATTACCAGTCGACAGCGATGCGGATGAATTTTTCGACGATATATTTTAGTTTGTGTATAGTTTTAGTTAAGTTAGGTTTTAATTTTGTTATTTTTTTAAATAAAGGATATACAGGCTGAAATTAAATTTATGGGCATCCTTTTAAGGGGTCATTGTACTCATCATATTATGGGACTAAACCTAAAATCGCGAAAAAAAATCAGCTGTTCCTTGCATTTATGTTCCCATAACTCGTCAAAATCTAGGAAAGAGCTGTTTTTTTTTTTCGCGATTTCAGGTTTGGTCCCATAAAAAAAGTTGTTCATTATGATGATTACAATGGCCCCTTAAAAGGATGCCCGTGAATTCAATTCCACCCTGTACCTATTGGTATGTTAAAATATTATATCTCTTCCAATAAAGATAGATAAATGGAAAAAAAGTTACCACTAACTAATTCACTTCTGGGACACAGGCCTCCTCTCTTCGGGAGGATGTAGGCTGTAATCCATCACGCAGACCCAGTGCGGCTTAGTACCTAGTTGTCACATGTCTTCGATTTTTTTTTGATCTAGGACATGCCAGTTTCCTCACAATCTTTTCCTACACAGTTTTGAGAGCAGTGGTGATGAAATAATTTAATTCCCTTATGTATCAACTTTCATATATCCATGGTATCAAAAAAATATGTGTGACCTCTCAAATCGACATAAATATAACGATGCCGTTCCTCTGGGTAATAAAATCGTGGCAAAATATTTAAAGAGGCAGTTATTACAATTTCGTTCGGGTCAGATGAAATGGACTGTTCTGCAGCGACAACTATGAATAATTTCACATAACAGCAAGTCTATTCTGTGAAATTCTCGTTGTGAAAACTTTGTTGAAGTGAGTTGTTATTTCACCTGGGGGGTAATTGCGTAACATACTAAGAGTATAATTTCTCAATAACTGCATTCGATTCGTTTTGATCATGTTTCTGTGCATCGGTCGCTTCTAAAGTGGTTGCCCATACGCCAACGTAGAGAACTAAGGGCGCTGACAACCTTGTTCTCATTTCTTGATTCTCCGTCTTCCCCTGGTTATCTAGCCCCCCATTTTCAGTACGTTTGCGCCAACCACAATAGAAATCTACACTCATCACACAATCGTCTTCTTCAATGTCCCACTCACCGCACAGACTTCATTCACTCTTCCTTCTTCGTTCAATCTATCTCTCTGTGGAATGCGCTCCCTCAGGAGATCACGATGGCAACCAACCGATTATCCTTTAAAGTTAAGGTTCGCGAGCACATTCGCAAGAAGCTGGCAGTATCATCACAACGGTAATATTTTCTCATTGTTTGTCTTATTTCTTTTTAGTTAGGTAGTTAGTAAGTATATTCATGTATTTATGTATATTTATTTGTGCTTATAGTTATATATAATTAGTTATATATTATATTTATAGTTTTTATAGGTTTATGCGTATCTTTATATTTAAAATATCTTTTCCTTAATTTTCATGATTGCACCTACCACTGTTTGTCTCTGCATCACCCAAAGGTTGACTGGTAGAAAATGCCTATGGCATTAAGTCCGCCTCTGTACATTTATGTGCTTGAAGTATTAAATAAATAAATAAATATAATGGCTTTCATTTGACGGTTCAACAACATTCATTGCGTTATTTACGTTGTTGAGCAGTCAATTTTTTTAAATAAACAGGGTCCCATTAAATTAGATGGACATATTTTAACACAGCGCTCAGTACGTCTAACCAAAGATATCCAAGCAAAAAAAAACAATGATTAAAGTGATTTTATTTTGACCTAAAATACTAAATTTCCGGCACATTAGTGTATTTTCGTTAGCTGATTATTTTGGGAGCGGTGAATGCTGTTGCGAATCCCGCACCCCCGGCCATAGGTAGAGGTGGAACACCGCGGTGGTTTTAGCCGGTAAGAGTCCGGCATGCCCCTCTGTCACCCACGATAGAGGAAGTCCATAAGGAATTCCACCGCGAGAAAAAAAAAACGTATCTAATGCGTTTTTCTTATATTTTTTTTACCATCGTCCTTATTTTGGTGGTCTGAATGATTTCTAAAAGTTTGACCATCTATTTTAATGGGACCTTATACAATGTGTAACGTTAAATGCGCAAAACCTGAAAATAGTTTGATTAGAATGACGAGCAGAATCAATTGAACCACTTTTTAATATAGGTCACATTTTTCAAAAAATCTTCATTAAAAACGTTGCCGTGTCTATTTATTAATAGGTCAAGCAATCACATACGCAAACCCGCCAAAATAGGTAAACAAACACAAGTTGTTGTCAACCAATTTACATTTTCTCATACGCAGGATAATAATAGCTCTTATTTCAATGCTAATACGAATCTTCCGTACAGTAAGTACCATGAATAAGACAATTTGAAGTAAACAATAATGCTATCTATCTCTTTTTAACTTAAACTTAACCTAAGGGTTAGAAACAGAAATGACGATCTGCACGGGAGCGGGGCGAGGCGTGTGAGATACGTAACAGTGGCCATGTTTACTTCAGTCTGAGCGGCGCCGGCACATGCGTCACAGCCTGTGACTCACAGGTGTAATTGTTCTATCCCCCGGCGAGGCGGCGCGTGCGCGCGAATTTCGCGACTATGGCGTTTTTGTACACAAACATTCAATATTGTGAAATAGTGAGAATGTTGGCGCGTTGTAATGACAACGTTAATTTGGCCAAAGCCTGGAAAAGTGTGATGGAAACATTTAAATCCCTGTTCAAAGATAACCTAAGTTTTTTAGGAGCGTAGATAGTAAATAATAATTTCAGCGCGGCGCGGAGCGGCCCGGTGACGACTCCTCCCTCAATAGAGCGTTGTCGCAGACGCAAGAAACGATTAGAATTGCCAGTAAAACTAAAACAGCACATAAAACCTTTACAATTGTTTTAATGATTTTTTTTCTTTCTGAAATAGGTCAATTGAATTAAAAATCAGTTGGGGTGTCTGAGGTTTTGCGCATTTAACGTTACACGTTGTATATGAAGGAATGGATTAGCAATATCCTTCAAAATTATTCAGATTGAGATTGATAGTGTGTTACGCAATTAGGGTGCTGATGCTAAGGATTGGCTCACTTTAATCTCACTTCAATTAAGTTTTCACGGTGAAATCTTTACAGAATAGTGCTACAGAGACCGTTATAGCCATTTCAACAATGTTGATTGACGTTTTAAATTACATTTGATAGAAGAAGATTGAATCATTAGAAATCTATACATATAATAAAACTGTAGAAAAGAAGTTCTTGTACATTAAAAAAAAAATAAAAAAATATAGCCAGGGTGTTAAAGGGCAACCAATAGAACCCATTTTCAGCATTTTTAGAATTTTTGTCTGTTTGTCTGTTTGTATGTTTAGTTATCCGAGCATCACGTAAAATGTACGAAATCAATGTAGATAACTTTTATGCACAACGATTTAGCGTAACTTGAAGTAACATTTAGTTTTTGTGTCATTGCAATCGGTTCAGTCTATCAAAAGATTTTTGAATTTAAAGTGTTCCAGAAGAAAAATTAGTTAACGTGTGTTAATGTGCACTTGGTCTCACAACTTCACGTTTATATACATATATTTGCGTTAATAATTATATGAATTGAAGTAACATTGAGTTTTTTGTTTCATCGTAATCAGTTCACACCTAAAAAATGTAAATTAGAAAATTATAAGTGTTTCAGATATAAATATTAAAACAGCGCCATCTATGGACAAAATGACTAACTAACTTACAATACAAATATATAAAAATAAAAAAAAAACAAAGGACACTTAGGCGTCGAAGTATTCATCCGCATCGCTGTCATCCGGAAACGTGCCCAGAAGACTGGCAGCATTGCCACGTTGAATGGCAATGCTAATTCTTTGGCCAAAGAACGACCCAGCCCTCTGGTCACGTGAAGTATCGACCTGCCGGCGAGAAATTTCCTTAAAAAGGAGACGCGCGCTCGGGCCCCATGACCCGAGCGTTTCGACCCCAAACGGCTCAAAGCTGTAGTTGCCCATAAGGTTACAGTATTTGCGCCGCTTGAGGGTCTCAGCAGCTGCAGCAGCGGCGCCAGCACAGCCCGCAGTGCTAGGAACATGAGATGGCGCTAGGGTATCGACACATGTTGCGTCCCACACCAGAGGCCTACCCACCTTCCAAGGCAACAACGTCATGCCGTGTGGTCTCTTCCCATCATCACGTACCAAGCCGTTTGGTTCTAACACCGCTGGTACGCCGGCGGTGACAAGAGCTCGACGAATAATATCGTTGATGCTGGCGTGCCGTGCTATGCGACCTGCGCTCCTGCAGTAGGACAGGCCATGGTGTCCGAGACTGTCGACAGCTTCACCGCAGTGACATCGATGCGGAGCAACACAAGGTGCGCCCAAGCGGAGACACGTAGCGAGCCGAAACGATGAGTTATCCATCATTGTGCCTATGGTGGATGACGGGAGCGCCTGAAGGCACAAACCTGACTCTCATTCTCCCACAGCCAGCAGACGGGCACGCTCAACAGTATTACGTGACGTGTTTACAAGGGTATTCCGTATAATACTGCAGAGCGGCACGTCCCACCGTCTCTGGGAAGACGGGTTATCAGGCAAAACCGTATTGGGACAAGCCATTTTCCAAGCGTTCAACGCATCGGTCAAAAACGGCACTTCAAAATCGACCAGTGAGGAAGATAAAATGTTCCTGGTTAATTTATCGGTACTGTGGACCGAGGAGAGGAAGGCTGGTAAACTAATACTTGAAATTTTGCGGACGCCGAGACCGCCCAAGCGAATGGGTAGTGTGGCTTGCTGCCACGCACGGTCGTCCAGGGCTACATTTAGGATGGAAGTTAATGTGTTTCTAATAATTTGGTCTAATTTTTCTAAAAGTTGTGGATGCTTCCATAGATGAAAGGAGCGAAGGCTATAAGTAAATTTTGGTCCAAAACAACAGTACCGAATGAGTGTGAAGGCCGAATGAATATTAATTTTGAAAAGTCTTTCCGAGACGTCATTAAAATTTTGTATCTTCTCCTCAATGAACGTTGGAAAGGATTCGTCAAAAATTGGGGACCCTAGAAGGTGAAGAGAGTTTCTTTCCATAATTTTGATATTTGGAGCTATTGTATTAAATTTTGCAATGGTTGTCTGTCTGTCAGTCGTTTGGGGAAGATAAATTTCGCATTTTGAAAGGTTAAGGTCTAGGCCAATGGAACTGAATTTTTCTTTTAAAAACTGTAAATCTTTTAAGACTGTGTCTACATCACCTCCTAGGGTTCCGTCATCCAAATACCATACGTTGAATTTAGAATTTAGTTGTCGAATAATTGGATTTATTGCCAAACTAAAAATGACTGGCCCAAGAGGGTCACCCTGTTGACAACCAACTGCTGATTTCAAAAGGTGGTCTTTATAAAGTAATTTAGAGGGTTGCCTGTAACATTGATAGAGAAAACTGTAAATTTTGGACAAAATTTTAAAGTGCGAAGTAAATAACAACTTGCAATTGGAGTCAAGTAGTTTTATTTACTTCGTAGTTTGAAATTTTATTTGTCTTCATTCTCATTTTGAAAGTTTGTGTTTTGTTCAATATTTTATGGGAACTATATTTTCTATCACCAAAATTTATATTTGTCATCAAGTTGTATCACCTAATAAATAGATCTATCGCCACGAAATATTTGTATCACCTAATAAATAGATCTATCGCCACGAAATATTTTCGTTCTCAGATAGCGGGGCTCCGTCGACATAGGATGCAAGAACGAGCGAAGGGCACCCCGAGGTTCGGTTTGGTTAGGTTACTTTAAACCCTTTACACAGAAATAGGGGCCCCGCGAAGCGGGGCTCCGTCGACATAGGATGCAAGAGCGAGCGAAGGGCACCCCGAGGTTCGGTTTGGTTAGGTCACTTGCATTGTTTGGTGACTACATTTTGGTGACAGATCTACTATTTGGAGGACAAACCCTATTATTTAAGAAACACAAAACTAATTAAATTGGTGATAGCTTAAATGATACCCATATTTTATTTGTTTGGTTCAGTTCTTTTTCTGAAAATGCCTTCTAGAAAAAAAAACAAACCTTTCGCAGCGTAGCCGAGATGCGAAAAGGGCGAGATTAAGTAGGTCCCAGGAATCAGAAGAAGAACATGAAGTGAGTTGCGGGGGTGAACCTAAGTATTGGATGCTTTTCCCATGGTCAACTATACGTAGCTCTTTCACGCGTAAACAACCCCAATAACCTTTTTGTGTACGCTCCAGATGGTTCCACAGCTAATGTTGTTTATAGAGAAGCACTAGCATAAATAAAAAATAAAGATTTGAATCGGTATCCTCGCAGGATACCGACACATATATATTGTTAAGTTCCGACATCCACGCGATCGAAGTCGCGGGCACAGCTAGTTGTGAATAAGAATTCAAAGAAGGGCTAAATTAATCGCTTTTTTAAAACTACTTAATTCATAATAAAGTATAAAATAATATTTTATAAAATTTTAAACACTTGTTTATCTTCCGTTACAATAAAAATGATATTAAAAAATGAAGTGTACCAAAATTTTTTTCACGAATAAAAAGCTAATGGCTCCTAAGACAGTTTCCCTGTATCTCTTATCGAATAGATACCATTCAAAGTTACATCAATTCGATAAAAGAGAAATGAACACTTTGTCAAGTCTCTTACTGTGGTCATCGTCAATTGTTTCAACATTCCTCTTCTGAGCCCTGATTCACAACCATACGACAGGCTATCGTATCGAAAACCTGACATTTCGATAACCTGATTTGACTTGCCCTCAACAGCAAATTGCTGTTGGAAGAATAGCGGGCGTCTATTTGATTTAAACTGACAAAATTTTCGGGTTTTGGACTTGTGAACAGCGTTTAGAAGACTCCTACGATAACAATGATTAATGTTCGATACGATACGGAAGCGTATCGTGTGTTTGTAATTTGATATGCTGGATTTCAAAGTGTTTTCGTCTTCTGCCCGCAATATATGTCTGTCACAAAATAAATTCTACATACTTTATCGTTGTTTCCTGTAATCCTTCGCATTGCGAATAAAATCAAAGGAGTAAGGTCACCTAAGGAGCTTACCAGCTCAATACGACGGCACAATAAAGTTGCCAGGTCGTGTGGGTGTGGAATGCCGTTTATTTCGTTATGAAACAGTTCTTTGCGTTATTAGTAGAAACATTCGGAGGGAGAAAGTGGGCGGAGACGCAGAGACTAAGCGTTTTTTATGTTTTAGTTTTTTGTATGCCTTAACCTGGGTCAAACAAGATAATAGTTACATAATATACAATGTGTTTCAGAGGGGTGAGACCAAACTTGGAGGTGTAGTACAGGCTATCAAACTGAAGAACTTTTTCCCGGGGACCAACATCGTCGTGAAAGTCGTTCCATACAAAACTTCAACACCTACGTGACCAAATGTAGGCACCTTTATTAACTCTAATTAAAATGTAAATCTAACACTGAAAGTTAATTAACCGGTCAAGCGGCGCGGTTCGCCGATCGGCGACGAAACAATAGAAAATCAATTGTGTCTCATTAGCGGCGCTTGTCAGATTAAAGCTTAAAATTCGCTGTGCCATTTAAGCACCTTATAAATTAAAATCGTTTTTCTGTGCCTGTGTAACCGAGTTCACTGATTTGAACGCCATTTAGCACGATTCTCGGCAAAACTCATGCAGCTGCTACCAGCCACCCTGCGAAGATCGTCGCTCCACCCAGGCTGAGGGCCAGGGTCCTACCTTACGGTTCGCGGTCTCCACTCAAGAACACGTCTAGCCAACTAGAATTAACGCGGTCATCGTGACCGCGTTAATTCTAGTTAGTAGGTATAATAATAATCTAGATGTTTGGTCAAGTCGTAAACTTGTAAAGACTGTGCGAGACAGGGTCGGGTCGCTAGTCTAGTATAAATCGAAAATGCGTGGAAATTTTACAGGGTGAAATTAAATTTACGGGCATCCTTTTAAGGGGTCATTGTACTCATCATTATGAACAACTTTTACTATGGGACTAAACTTAAAATCGAAAAAAAAAATCAGCTGCTCCTTGCTTTTATGTTCACATAACTCGTCAGAATGTAGGGAAGAGCTAATTTTTTTTCGTGATTTCAGGTTTGGTCCCATAGTAAAAGTTGTTCATAATGATGAGTACAATGACCCCTTAAAAGGATGCCCATGAATTTAATTTCACCCTGTAGAGTGCAACTTCGTGATGTTGTCCTATCGAGATTATCTTTTGATGGTCGGGTACTATTAAAACGCTTTCTTATTTAGTTCCTGTATGTTTCAACGTTCCTTTGTTGAGCCATAGAGGTCAATAACTAAGAGGCTTGCGATAGAGAAATGGCGACGATATTTATAAACAGCTTTACTGAAACTAACGGTTTATATTTTCTATCGGAATCGCGTGTGAAATGTGGAGAAGAAAGAAATTCTTTTGCTGTGTGGCCTCGCGATTTTGCTGGATTTCATACCTAGATTGGACAGTGTTATTTGATTTTCTCCTGTGAGGAAATTCTCAGTTTAAAATTGGGTTCAAATTGTGAAGTTGTGACTGATTTGATGGCATAGGACCACTGAAATGGTGAAATTGCGTGCTTTTAAGACAGCTTGTGAAAAGATATTATTTTATCACAAGAGTATGTAAAGCTGTAATTTTAGCACCAAGATGCATGGATGCTGGTGATGGCGCCAAAAAAGTAGCTGAATTCTGGGCTGAGTCCATTTAGATTGCTATCAACCTACTAAGAAGAAGAAGCACCGAGATGACAAAATGTTGTGAAGCATAATCAGCCTATAATTTTGCCACTGCTGGGACACAGGCCTCCTCTTTCTGTGATAAAGTCCCGATTGAGCCCATTCAATGATCCGGCTCGAAGGACCACTGAATGGGCTCAATCGGGACTTTATAATAAAAGGAGTAGTGGACTGTATCAAAATAGGTGTAATACCATAATTTAAATTAATCAACATTAAAAGAAACAATGAAATGCCCGTGGTCGAGCGCGTCTGTGAGCCGAGTGGAGTGAAGGGCACGCAGCGGCCGTCGCGTACCGGGTTCGGTACCCCCACGACGCCCCGCGCCGTCCCCTCGGTCAATCACGCGCATCATATGTGATGCGCCGACACTCAGTCCTTCAGATCCAAAATGCCAATACCCAATCCTTCAGATCCAAAATGTCAATACCCAATCCGTTTGCCAAATTGCTTATACCATTCTAACATGTGAGTTTTATTTGTCCAACGCCCATGAAAAAAACTGTGACCGTCTTAATACAAAAAAAAAAAGAAATCTAACTAGTTCTAGCCTAAACCTTTGCCAGTATTTGTATTTCGAACTTTATTTCGATTTAAGCAAACGTTTTAATACTAAAATGACAACTTAGCACCGAACTTAGCTCTCATTTTTATATCATCATCATCATTTCAACCGAAAGACGTCCACTGCTGGACATAGACCTCCCCCAACCACCTCCACTTCGACCGGTCTTCGACCATTTTTATAATAAAGAACGGCATTTCTATAAGAGTTGGTCCTTACACCTGTTAAGGTGAGAATTGCCCCTCGCAATTCTCGTAATTTTAAGAACGTTTACAGTCTAATCACCGTCTCAATCTGTCAAAAATACCTCGCAATTTTTATACATTTTAGACAAGTTTTGATATTTCTTTGTCACCGAGATGAGACTGCGTCAAGATTTTGGATTACGAGAATTGGCCTTCTTATCTAAAGAAAAACCTTGTTTTGTAATATGTGCCTGAAAGTTTATGAGCTAATTACTGCATAAATCTACACCGAGATAAGTGAACTTTTTCCTATAAAACAAAGCCCGGAAAATGTAACTCTGTCGCTATGATCCTGGATTATATCGAAATTCGACAAAAAAATTCCGTTCGCCTGTTGTCAGATTATCCTTGTTCGGTAGTAACGAGACAGTCAGTGGGACGCAGGTGGTCATCCGAACGCTTTGAGCATGCCGACGTACCGACAGCAGAATTAGAAAACTCTTGAAAATACTTTTTGAGGCAGTCCACATTTGTCTTATTTAATAACTAGCTGCGCCCCGTGGTTTCACCCGCATAAGTTTCCATTCCGTGGGAATATCAGGATAAAAAGTAGCCTACATATTAATCCAGGGTGTCAGCTACCTCCATTCAAAATTTTATCGAAATTGGTCCAGCCGTTTGAGCGTGAAGAAGTAACAAACATATAAACACACACACAAACTTTCGCCTTTACTAGTGTGATGGTAGAAAAATAATGATGAATTCATTCCTGTATGGTCAAAACTCAAAAGCCATAGAACAGATGACCGTTGGGGTAGACGTGTTCGGTAAACGTAGGTAGGATGCCCTCAGGCTAGGTGGAGCGACGATTTTCGCAGGATGGCTGGTAGCAGCTGGATGAGAGTTGCCGAAAATCGAGTTGAATGGCGTGCAATAGGAGAGGCCTATATCCAGCAGTGGACTGCTGCTGATGATGATGGTCAAAAGCAAGTGCAGCAGGGAAGTTTTGTCTCTTATTGTATAACAATTTTCTACGATAACCAATCTTGCCAAGTCTGAGTTTCCCATGGCATGGCGTAAAGTATTCTAGTATAACTCACGGATTTACATGATTGAGTAATTCCCACAAGCTTACAAATAAGTCTACCGTTTATTATTGTAGTGAAAACTTCTTTAGCGGCGTTGTACACTATTTTTGTAATAGGTAAAAAAATTTAAACTCGCGTCAGGACATCGCGTCAGGACACGTGACCTGATCGAAAATTCGTAAAACGGATGGAGAGTAGACAGCCGGCGCGGCGTAGGAGAGGAAATATCCCCCTCTCTTTCTACGGCGCGGCGAAAATGTATGCCTGCTGTTTCGTTTAGGCGGCGCAGGGCGCTTGCGCGAATGTTCGTGTGTGTTTATGTTACAGCGTGCCACGCGCATCCATGGATGGTGACAGCTGATGGCTCGACCGTCTGTGTAGTGGCCACACTTCTGTGTATTCGTAAAATTCGTGTATATAAAGTGTTTAAAATATGGAAATTGAACAAAATGCATCTATTAATGAAAAATATAAAAAATGCGCAACGTTAATATTTAAGTTTTCACTTCTGCCGGCACTCCCGGAGTGCAACCCGTCTTTTTTTATAGTTACCGTTTATAGTTCATATGCCGATCGTTGCTAACGCTACACGAATACTGAACATAGCCCGATAGACGAAGTTCCGAAGCTATGCCTTCGAGAGGTATACGAAATCGACCAGCCTTTGTCACTAGCATTGGGTCTTAGATACTAAACTGATTATTGGTTGGTCGACCGATGTTAAAGCATTTTGGTATGGTAGAACTCCTCGTGAAAGGGTTAATTAATGTCGAGTAGATGGGTTGTTGGGTGATGACGTCACAGGTTTGATGGAATCGATTTGGGGGAAAACTAGAACAACGTTCGGAGTTTCTAATAGCCCACATAATCACACATAATCAGCCTATAACGTTCCCACTGCTGAGACACAGGCCTCCTCTCTATGAGAGGGAGTGGGCCGTAATCCACCACGCGGGCCCAGTGCGGGTTGGTGGATGTCACATGTCTTCGATTTTTGGTTCTAGGACATGCCGGTTTCCTCACGATGTTTTCCTTCACCGTTTTGAGAGTAGTGGTGATCAAATAATTTACACAAAGTAAAGCGCCTGTCGGGGTTCGAACCTACAACCTACAACTTGTAAGTCGCGGCTGATACCACTGGACCACCACTGCTCTTATCTACTCTCTAATAGCCCACCAAAACAAAAACACACAACCAAGAACATAAAGTCACAAACAAACTTTGACATCTGCAATACCAGAGGGATCGCACGTGTGTTGCCACTTAGACACTTGCCACAACTACTAAGACAGAGCTCAACTGTCTGATGTGCCTGTAATTACTCCGGCACCCATACCCTCAAACCTGCTCCCTAATTGCGTAACAAACTATTAATCACAATCTGAATGATTTTGAAGATTATTGCTTATTCTTCATATTTTGTTCGAAAGTTTGCTCAAAAACGTAAGTAAGGGGCCTTCTCCACGAGCGAAAGAATCGCGGCGATATTATCGCCGTGCCACATATTTCTATACACTCTCTTAGAACGTGTCTTCACACGGCGATATCATCGCGGCGAAAATTTGATGGCACGGCGACACTATCGCCACAGATTACTACTATCGCCGCGATTCTCTGGCCCGTGGAGATGGCGCTGAACGCGTTTAATGTTGTTGAAGTGTTGTAAGCCGAGTCTAAGATACTAAACTTCTTATAGGTTCGTCGACCGATGATAAAGCATTTTGGTATGGTAGAACTCCTTGTGAAAGGACTAGTGTCCGGCAAATGGGTTGCTGATTATCATATCAAAGGATTGATGAAATCGATTTGGGGGAACTACAAAAGCGTTTAGAGTTTCTGCGTTAACAGCCTAAAACAAATAAACTAAAAACATAGGTATATGTACACTTTCATAAGCATTTAGTAAAAATATATTATTTTGACATTACAAGCAGTCACTTCAATTTTATTTATTTGTTTGTAGTATGTATTATCTGTATGTATGTATAGGTATCGTTGCATTCCTTTATCCAATTCATAAACACGAACGCGCGGACGGCAACAAACCCACGCATCCAAAAATACAGAGCTATTTATAACTTACAATGACATATCAAAAAGTCGTCAACCTATCGTTTACGAGAACTACACAATACATAAAAATAATACTTTATTTTTGGACTATTGGGTTTTTCAATTGACCGATAATTTTTATTCGTGGAATAAAATTGACGTCTGACCAGCGTCTGACATTTTTGTATGGAAGATGTCAAAAAGTTATCTGGCGTTGGAAAAATCAGCCCATATAGCATATATCAGGGAAAGATGTCTTTTTCTGCCGATCTTCTCTATCAAAGAGAATATATAGTCTTTGTTCTCTATGAACATAGGTATTCTTTTGTTTCTTTATACGTATTTATTTTTGATAGAAGTAAGTTTGCAGCATGCACTGCAAGCAATAGTTTTCACATCACACTAATATTATAAAGGCGAAAGTTTGTGTGTGTATGTTTATGTGTTTGTTACTTCTTCACGCTCAACGGCTGGACCAATTTTGATAAAATTTGGTATGGAGGTAGCCGACACCCTGGATTAACATATAGGCTACTTTTTATCCTGATATTCCCACGGGATCGACACTTATGCGGGTGAAACCGCAGGGCGCAGCTAGTTAGAAATAATTCGTACAACAGTTTCAATTATTACATATTGTAATCCTCGTACGCACAGCTACATATGAAGCTATACAAGACCGGTATAAGTTGACTTCTGATTGTACTAAAAAAGTAAAAAAAACGTATACAATGCGAGGTCAGCTAAAACTGCGGGGCAATTGCATAACACATTATCAATCGGAATCGGTTTCATTTTGACAGTTCAACAACATTCATTGCGTTATTTACGTGTTGAGCAGATAAAGTTTTCGAACTTATGAAGCAATGGATTAGCAATTTGCTTCAAAATGACTCGGATTCCGGTTGATGGTGTTACGCAATTAGGGTGCTAGAAATGTATAGCTTGATGTGTCGCCGTGTGTACCTAAATAGGTTTGTGTGTCGTAAAATTACTGCTTAAAAATTACTATGTACCCTTTAATTACAATTCCGATTCAACGTATACAAATTCGCAGAAATATCCATAACTTCCAAATATTATTATTTCAGTGCAAAATTCTGAAAGTTTTTTATGAAAATTGGAGTGATTATTGTTCGGAGCCAAATGGGCTGAACAAAAAAGTGAATATTGTGAAAGTTTACAGTGTTCTCGAGTTGTGTGCACTTGCGTAGACAATGGCCGTAGTTGCAAACTGTATCGAGTATGTTTTATTGAACTGACAGAGGTTCTGCTGTAAGTGGAGAGCAGATAGGCGAGGTCATTACCACCAGTAAGTCATTACCACCGTCTGTCGTAATCCTACGTCACGTCACACCGAGCCTTAGGCTGCCTTTTCATCAGAGATGAGCGAGGATCCGTAGCGAGGGATGTGTGTAAGTAAAACTAACCAATCACAACGCTAACTTAGTTCAAGCTATGAAAATGAAGCGATGTTATTGGTTGGATTCACACACATCCCTCGCTACGCATCCTCGCTCATCTCTGGTGGAAAAGCAGCCTTAATCTCTGCACTCCTTTACAAATGTAGGTACTCCAAGATGTACCACTGTACCAGTATATATGGGTCCTTCATAGAGGCGCTGCTAGCAAAAACAAAAACCGTTGACTGGGTAATTACAAGATACTCGTAGGTCGCCTAGCCTTAGCTCGCTACTTCAATGTCATCTACATGTAAAACAAATGCATGCTAATAGACGCGCACGCTCAACATTTGTGCAAAATTTTATATTTTTAGACCCTACTGTCACAGAATACTTAAAGTACTACGTACAAAAAGGCCACTCCCTTCCCCGCACTAACATTAGTTACCGCACCTCACCCCGCACTTCGAGGTTACCGTCGCAGTTCTTTAACAAGAGCGCTCGCAAACACGAGTATCTCACGCACACATTCATACGTATACAAACGTCATTTTTTAATGTAGTAGTAGTAGGTAATTATTTTGCGAGCGTTGTATCACATGAGTAGACAAACGGAACAGAGGCAAAGCTTCTTAAGAACGTGCAAAATTGTTACCTATTTTGGTAGGGTTGTCACAATAGGTTAAGACAAATTAAACAAAACATTTGTTAAATAGTTTTATTATTCAGTATGATTTACAAATTACTTACTCTAATAATTTTCTTTTTATAATTTTTGTTTTTTAATCATTTATTGTTTCTTTTAATGGTGTGGTAAATGCTTTGAGCTGAAACAAAAATAAAATGGAAATGCGAACCGAACACTATTATACAAAAGACATAGGTAGACCTATATTTTAAAGATTATACCTATTTTTTAAATATTTATTTAATTTCAAGACCTACTAGTAGCGAGAAATAAGTACGATGTAGGTAGTAATAATAAGTTTCGATTAAAAATGCTTTTTAAACTCGTATTCAAACTTTCATGATCATGCTATTATGGCCGTTGAGGAGTTCCCTCGTGAGAAGACCTGTCTGCAGCAGCAGTCTATGGTGAAGATCATGTTTAGCAAGCAAAATTAAATTTAAATAAAAAGTTTCACTTTCAAGTCCATGCTACTAACCGTTAAGAGTTCCCTCGTAAGGAGACAATGCTGGCTGCAGCAGCAGTTCATGATAAATATCGTGTCGAATTATCAAAATTCATCTATCATAAAAATTTCGTGATCGTGCTACTAACCGTTGAAGAGTTCCCTAGTGAGGAGATAATCCTGGGTGCAGCATCAGGATATATCTTATTATTGCATTATCACAGAAGTTACGCAGGTATACAAAATTTCAGTTCAATCAGACATCGGGAAGTGGTTCAAACCTTACTTGCAATATTTAAACTTAACACACATACCTACTACATACCAACCCATCCACGTACCTACAAATATATAGTAAAAACTTGTAATAATAACAAAAAGGTAAAAACACACCGTGCACAACCGTCTTCTTATCAAAAAGGTACTTACTTGAAAAAGAAGTAATCAAATATTTACTTACCTATTGTACTCCTTGGGATAGTTGCAGTATGATATATCTTTATTTTTTCTAGTATTATTCATACACACAGTACAATAAACCACCATTATTAACAATAATATACCACGTTTTTACATTAAAATATTCAAACTTGGAACTAACAAAACAAACAACGTGCGTCGCACTGACCCTGAGATTGTCAACTAGCTATGCCAGCGTAAACCGGTTTTTTCCAGTCTCGCCGCGTACGTGACAAGCGGCCAGTGGTCACGCACACATGCCCCGCGTGCTTGTAGTAGTGCAACCGATTCGCGCAGTTGTTTGAAGCTTTGTATCTGTTCCGTTTGTCTAATCATGTGGTTGTATGGAGTGTCCGGGGTGTGCTACTGTTTAGCTTGTGTGTTGTCTGTCAGCGAATGTATAGAGGTATGAGGAACAGAGTGTAAAGTTCACTCATACTCTATAGAAAAGGGAGGATCCTCCGACCAGACGGGTGTTGTGTCTGGTAGGCAACTGCCCGATGATTCATGTCGGGCCGTTGTATCTATGCTAGTTGCGCGGTAAACTCTGCTTGCGGGATGCATGATTTTGTGTGACGTCAGTATGACGCGTTGTTCACATGTGGCGTTGTAGATACCGCCACAAATGAATTTCAGATTATAGTAAATAGATGACACACCTGTTAGGTAGGTATTTACCTTGATTCATCCTACTGCCAGAAAATTTCTAATATATAGGTAGGTACACGAGATGTCCTCATTACATCTAAGCCGAAATAATTGGGAGTCTTGTCTCAATTATTATCGCGTAGGTCCAGCTGATCTGTTCTGTAAAAATCTCACTGTGGAAACTTAGGTCCTTAGGTGAAGTGTTCTTGAAGGGAGCTGTCATTCCCCCTGAAGCTAGAAATTGACACTATTGATAGCTTGAGACAGAATAGCAGTACGGCTCTTGCCACAGAGTACTTTTTGATAGACGCTCTTGCCACCATCTTTAGATTTACAATGCCCGCCATCTTACAAAGAAGTTTAGTTCCCAATTCTGCCGCAGGTCAAGTTACATTTGGCGCTAGTGAGGCTGTTTAATGCCACAGATTACACTAGGGAGACGATTGACGGTTTATCCGGAGAAAAGTAAGGGGTACCTACTGAAACACGCGATAGTTTTGTTTTATTGTACAGACGCCAGCACATCAACCTACCCGAAACTGTCACATTTTCCCAATCAACTTTGAACCTTATGCTTTCGTGATAAAGTTGAAAATCTATTAAAGAAATTTGACAGATTGTAGTAGGTTGATGTGTTGGCGTCTGTACTTTTATACGGTAAATTGAAGTAAGTATTGTACTCATTGTAATTTAATTCTAATCTGATCTGTTACATTATTTTGCGACACTACTTATCCACAACAGTTTATTTTAATCTACAATATTAGGTACTAGCTGTGCCCGCGACTTCGTTCGCGTGGATGTCGGAACTTAACAATATCCTGCGAGGATACCGATTCAAATCTTTATTTTTTATTTAAGCTAGTGCTTCTCTATTAATAACATTAGTTGTGGAACCATCTGAAGCGTACACAAAAAGGTTATTGGGGTTGTTTACGCGTGAAAGAGCTACGTATAGTTGACCATGGGAAAAGTATCCAATACTTAGGTCCACCCCCGCAACGGATAATGTCTGGCCCTGAGCTTTATTAATCGTCATGGCATAACAAAGACTGACTGGGAATTGCACTCGTTTGAAAGAGAAAGGAAAGTTGTTAGGAATAATAGGTATTCTTGGAATAAAAACAATATCACCGGCACCGCAACCGGTTAATATTTCAGCTTCGATAATGTTTTGCTGCAGATTTGTGACTTTGAGCTGAGTGCCGTTACAAAGTTTGGGAGGACATCAATTTCTGAGGAGAATTATTGGAACACCGATTTTTAAAACTATTTTGTTGGCGGGAAGTCCGGGTGTGTTGAGGGAATCCAAAAATTCTACCGGGTAGTGCGTGGCGTCATCTTCTTCCATAACTGTATTTATAGAGGTGTATTCTCTACTATTCCCGGACACATGCATCAATATTTTTACCCGACTGCGCGACGCAAAGGAGTGGTAATGTGTTTATCAGCCTATGTATGTATGTATGTATGTATGTATGTTTGTATGTTCCTTTGAAGCACTATACAGACCAAACGCCTGGACCGATTTTTATGATTCACACGTCAATCGATTCCTATTAGTCCGGCGAGTGTCACTAAAGACATGACGTTAATGAAAATTCAATATGGCGACTACTAGACGCCATATTGTGAAAATAAAAAAAATGAAAGTCAAGAAACTATGTCAAGTGGGGTATCGTTGGATAGGTCTTTCAAAAATATCAGTGGTTTGGGAAGACCGTTTTTTGATTAAGTAAACCGTTCGTGACTTATCAAGCTTTAAAGTACCAATTTTCGTTAGAATCAAGTGTCCCCCCCCCTACCAACTAAACGCGGCAGTAGTACCTATATATTACGAAGTTTAAAGGGAAACTATCACACTTAAGTGGGATTTACAACTCATAACTAAAAAGAATAAAATAAAAAAATTAAATTTAAAAAATCAAAAAACCCGACTGCGGTAAAAAACTTAAGTTAAAAAAAACTGAAAAGCTAAAAACAAGCCCATTTTAAATTAAATAAAAGTTGGAAGCAGGCGGGACCCATACCATTTTTCTATTTTCAAACTCAAATGGGTCCCGCCTGCTTCCAACTTTTATTTAATTTAAAATGGGCTTGTTTTTAGCTTTTCAGTTTTTTTTAACTTAAGTTTTTTACCGCAGTCGGGTTTTTTGATTTTTTAAATTTAATTTTTTTTTAAATTAATTGCCGCAGCTTGGTCATTGCGGGGAGTCAAAATAGCTCGCTGACATAGCCAAGAACCGGCTTGATTTCCCATATTTGTGGAATCTCCGTACACAGAAGAAATTAGCTCTTGTTGTGATGTAACGTAAGAACAGAGATTAGCGACCAAATTAACTTTTCCATCTTCTTGTACGGGGTATGTGCCATCGCCTATTTGTAACAATAAATTGGAAAACTCCTGTGCATTTTCGCAGCCTCCTAACTGTGCACGCATATTTACGCTCAGGTGTGTAGATGATATATTGCGCCATAAAACAGAACTCTTCAGACATGCAGCAATTTCATCGGCTCTCGTTCCTCGGGGTACTATCGGGAGTGTCTGCCGAAAATCACCGCAGAACAGTACCGTAATGCCTCCCATCGGCCGGTCATTTTGCCTTATGTCCTGCAAAGTTCTATTCACTGCTTCTACAGCTTTGCGGTTTGCCATTGTGCACTCATCCCTAATAATTAAAACACAATCGCGTAAAACCTTTGCTTTATCGCTATTTCGTGATATGTTGCAAACCGGGCTTTCCGTACGGTCCAAGTCGATAGGAATTTTAAATGTTGTGTGTGCCGTTTTTCCTCCAGGCAATAATGTGGCTGCTATCCCTGAAGAGGCGACAGCAAGGGCAATTTACTTTGGTTCCTTATTCGAGCCAAAATAACATTGGTTAGGAAAGTTTTCCCTGTGCCACCCGGTGCGTCTAAAAACAGGATTTCACCCGAGGCGTTATCTACACTGCAGCATTCCCTATCAAATGTCTGGCGCTGTTCCTCTGTCAAATTTGCGCAGTCATTTTGTAAAATTTCTTTGAGTTCCACGGGATTGTAACTAATTTCTGATACGTACTCTCTGTCCATCGACTACCGGTGTGGGCAAACCATAACAACGCCATCTATCGAAGTGCTATTAATATTCAATACTGCACGTAGTTGATCTCCAGATGTAGTCCATATTATAATTTTCAAATTTACATTTTTGAAGTGAAAACTTCTTTAGCGGCGTTGCACACTTTTTGTAATGGGTAAAAAATGTTAAACTCGCGTCAGGACATCGCGTCAGGACACGTGACCGTCAGGAGAGATTTCCCCCCCCCCCCTCTCTTTCTACGGCGGCGCCAACCGAAGTGAACCAAGTGACACACGACAATGGATGGATGGATGGATGGATGGATGGATGGATGGATGGATGGATGGATGGATGGACGTGGACGTGGACGTGGACGTGGACGTGGACGTAAAATGAAAAAAGTGACGCAGAAGTAGTGAAAAAAAATTAGTTATATTAATTAAATTAATAATTGATTAATTTCAACGTTAATATTCAAGTTTTCTCTTCTGCCGGCACTCCCGGAGTGCAACCCGTCTTTTTTTTAGGTGTGAACTGATTACGATGAAACAAAAAACTCAATGTTACTTCAATTTATAATTTTTAACGCAATATTGTTGCGGTATAAACGTGAAGTTGTGAGACCAAGTGCATATTAACACACATTAACTAATTTTGTCCAGAGATGGCGCTGTTTTAATATTTATTTCTGAAACACTTAGAATTTTCTCATTTACAATTTTAGGTGTGTGTGAACTGATTACGATGAAACAAAAAACTCAATGTTACTTCAATTTATAATTTTTAACGCAAATATTGTTGCGTATAAACGTGAAGTTGTGAGACCAAGTGCATATTAACACACATTAACTAATTTTGTCCAGAGATGGCGCTGTTTTAATATTTATTTCTGAAACACTTAGAATTTTCTAATTTACAATTTTTAGGTGTGTGTGAACTGATTACGATGAAACAAAAAACTCAATGTTACTTCAATTTATATAATTATTAACGCAAATATATATAAACATAAAGTTGTGAGACCAAGTGCATATATTAACACACGTTAACTAATTTTACTTCTGGTAGGTACACTTTAAATTCAAAAATCTTTTGATAGACTGAACCGATTGCAATGAAACAAAAACTAAATGTTACTTCAAGTTACGCTAAATCGTTGTGTATAAAAGTTATCTACATTTATTTCGTACATTTTACGTGATGCTCGGATAACTAAACATACAAACAGACAAACAGACAAAAATTCTAAAAATGCTGGAATTGGGTTCTATTGGTTGTCCTTTAACACCCTGGCTATATTTTTTTATTTTTTTTTTAATGTACAAAAACTTCTTTTCTACAGTTTTATTAATGTATAATGTACAAAAACTTCTTTTCTACAGTTTTATTAATGTACAAAAACTTCTTTTCTACAGTTTTATTATATGTATAGATTATTCTGCTGAAAAAACTGGGTTGTAAAAAGATCTTCCGTCGCCACTTTTCGTTACGCAGGAATGTTATTTTTTCCGGTCAATAACTAGAAAACCATTTGCTAAGTGGTTTTCTGACCTAGCTAGGTATCCACGCAACTTTGCTTACGTCAGATACTAATATTTTAACTCGATCGGAAATACATTTAGAACACCATTATTACAACGTCGTAAAAAACATAAAGAGTAATAACAACACGAGAAAAGGACTTACAGTCCGGTCACAGGTATTTAGTGATCTTTATTGTCGTGGCAATAAGGTTGCTATTGGGTTGCTGCCATTGCCAAGTCTGTCAAAATCACAATGATCTTTATATTCATTGCGATAAGGTTGCTAGTTGCCAGTTGGTTGCTGCTGTCAGAGGTAAAATGTAAAAAGGCTACCTACCTAAGGTCCGGCCGCGCTAAATTTGCCAAAGATGTAAACAACAATGGCCGCTCGAAATTGAATAAAATCGATAAGTATACAAGAACATTTTTTTTTTAGTAATGGATGTTTTAGTTTAGTTAGCTCGGAGATTTAGAACTTCGTATTAGGAACTTCTACCTAAGTCAACGCAATCAAAAGATATTTTGACAGTTCCAAGGGAATTCCCGTTGACTAAGAATCATGAAATTCGGTAAGAAGCAATGTCACCTAAATTCGAAAAAATCCGAAATTTACACGGAACCCTCGGTGTGCGAGTCCAACTCGCACTTGACCGGTTTTTTTATGAATCCGTTCGTTAGTGTTTCGTCCATTTCAACCAACAACAATTTTAAAGTTAAATATTAGCCGCCATTAACCGATAATTTAGACAACGTATAAACTCCTAAGTTTTAATAGAACTCAACGTCTAATTATGAATGTTTAATTACCTCGCTTATTTAAATAAGTATTCAAAGTTCTAACGCGCGGGAATTTTAAATGAATTTGGAACGAACTTAGAACTGTAGAACGTTGTGGTCTTCATTATTTTACTTTTTAAGTGTTCTTAACCTGCATTCGTGCATTCTTTTTTATTTTAAACTGTGGTCGCGTTCGTGAATTTTCTCTTTATTTTTCACAAATGAGTTTTTAATGTTCAATGTTTTTTGGATGTTATGTAGTTTTAATGTGAGTTTAATCTTGTTTGTGCTTATCTTGCAATTCAAGGAAAAACACGTCATAATATTGCGACCCCCTCTAAAGATATTGCCCTTAGTTCACATAAGTTTTGTGATAAGTAATGCCTAAAGTTACGGGAAATATTTGATTTGGTGCAATTTATTAGGGATATTTATTTTGAAGGATCAAAATTGATGATTATTATCGATCTGGAAATTATTCCATCTCGCGCCCTAAACTAGCATTCCATACTTTTGACACGTCTCAAGTCCTATCAAAGATGAATCTTGTACACACTAGTTTGCATTGAGTAAAACTTGATTAGACAATATAATAATTCACTCAAACACGATTACGGCCCACTCTCACCGATACGAGGCCTGTGTCCCAGCAGTGGGAACATTATAGGCTGATTATGATGAGACAATAATTTTAATACCTAAAACATTAATTCCCTCAAAATTCAAAATAGAAAAATTGGCCCCGCTTTCGCTCAATGCAGGAGTTAACAGTTGATTCACAGCCCCGCATACCTACTTACTGCAGATCAAAATCGTAAAATCAATTTATTACCCATAAACGAGCCATATTCTATGATAATTATTTATGGCCAGTTATAGAAGTTCATTCTGTTTGAAAATAGAAATTATTAAGTTTCAACTGATTTTGATAGACATTATTTGAAATTAGAAACAAAGAAAATCAAAGATTTCAAAAGGATTTTTAATCAATTTCACGAGGTTACCTATTACGTATTAAAAGTAACAGACTTTTAAACAAGTTTAGGTATAAGTGAGTAATAATTATTATTTAAGTACTATTACCACATACATTTGTTTTTACAAGTGGGGGAACCCATAGAAATATTTCTTAGATCTATGTGGGAACCCCATACAACAATGTAGTCACAATTTCCACACTCAGAGACGTCATGGCACCCAAAAACCAATAAAACTCCACCACCAACAAAAATGAAACTTTATGTATCGATTTCTTGATTCGGAATTATGACAGTAGGTACCTAACCTACCTATAGAAGCATTATGTATGTACATACGTCGTTGATTAAAAACCGCATATTAGGGTACGTCCACCATTTTTCCAATATCTTACTAATACTAACATTATAAATGTGAAAAATGTTTTGTTACTCAATCACGCAAAAGCGGCTGGACGGATTTGGATGAAATTTGGCACACAGTTGGATGAAATTTGGCACACCTGGATTAACACATAGGGTACTTTTTTAAATACCGGTAATACGTTCCCGTGGGATATTTTCAGACATCCACGCGGGCGAAGCCGCAGGCAAAAGCTAGTATTAAAGTATAAATAATAAACAAAATCCACGCCATTGCTCGCCTAGCAGTAAAATTCCCTTAAGATCAGCCTATGTAAACTCCCTGCACCATTTTACCTACAATTTGTTGCTAATAGATTAGTCCCGGATCCCTACCCACTCTCCTAATGATTTGCACAATTAACCCAGTTTCTTTTACAACACAATAATACTTTTCCTTCTTTATCCGTTGTTTTTAGGGTTCCATACCTCAGACGGAAAAAAAACGGAACCCTTAGGGCGGTTTGTTTCACGTCCACTTGACGCACGCGTATACGTCAAAAATGGCGCTAACTATCGTCAAACCAAAAAAGTGTTATTTCAATTACAATTAGGTACAAAATTATGGCCTTGTCGTACGTCAAATAATAACGAGTACCTACGTAATCGTTATTGTTTGACGTACGTACGTTACCTGAAATCTTAAAAAAAAAATCAGCTGTTCGGGCTGTTCCCTATAATATTTATGTTCGCTTAAATCGTCAAAATGTAGGGAACAGCTGCTTTTTTTCGCGATTTCTTGTTTGGTCCCATAAGGTTGTTCATAATGATGAGTACAATGACCCCTTAAGAGGAAAACGGTGATTAAAATGTCACCCTGTACATGGGAGAACATTTTAACAACAAAGTTAAGTTTGTTCTTGGGATAAATTCATGCCAACTATGGAACCCGTTAGTGTGCGTGATCCGACACGCACTTGGCCGGTTTTTTATTAAAAGTAAGCCTACAAATTTGTGGATCATCCACAAATTAGTAGGCTTTTATATTTTTAAAATATTATCGGGATGAGATTGAATGTAATACGAGCCTGCCCTAGTTACTAAGTCTTCATAGGTCTAAAAATCTTCGTTCCTTTTGTTTGTATTAAATGGAAGCGCCATGGTAGCCCGAGAAATTCCAATTTACTTCTTACTATCCAATCCATACTAATATTATAAATGCGAAAGTGTGTCTGTCTGTCTGTTAATTCTTCACGCTTAAACCGCTGAACCGATTTAGATGAAATTTGGTAGGTATAGAGATAGTTTGAATCCCGGGAAACGACATAGGATAGTTTTAATCCCGATATTCCCACGGAATCGACACTTAGGGGCCGTCTCCACGAGCGAGAGAATCGCAGCGATAGTCTCGCCGCCGTGCCATAAAATTTTCGCAGCGATGATATCGCCGTGCGGAGACACGTTCTAAGAGAGTGTATAGAAATACGTGGCACGACGATAATATCACCGCGATTCTCTCACTCGTGGAGATGGCCCCTTAGTTAAAAATAATTGGCTTTTACTATGGAAGTATGGATTAAAAAGTTACTGTAAATGTAACTCTTAGTCTCCCACTGCTGGGTAAAGGCCTCTCCGTATGACTTCCAGCTCTTTCGACCCTGAGCTAAAGTGAATCACGGGTCGTTTATTTTCTTCAGCTCATCCCGCCATCTTTTAAGGGGTCTGCCGCCACCCTTCTAGCTGTATTAGGGCTCCACGTAGTAGTTATTTGGTGGTGAAGATATGTAGGTGCATACCTTAATTTATTTCATCTAAAGGCTTTCTTGGAACTAAACCCTCATAGCTATGGGACTAGCACTGTATTCGTATTTCTGCAAATTTACTGACTTTTTCACGAACTCAAACTCAAAGCATTTATTTTAATTAAACCAATTACAGGCACTTTTGTATTGTCAAGGGTCGGTCAGTCAGAAAGATGAAGCTAGTTGCCCATTCCAAAGCGTAGGTACCTATGGAGAAGAACGGGCAAGAAACTCCATGGACACTCTTTTAAATCAAAATAATGTGGTTACAAAGTCTTGGTTACATAATTCATGTTAAAAATTATACATGTGAGAACGATGCAGAACGTTAAAAGCGTCCGTAATAAAAAGATGAGAAAAAAAAATCAAATAATAAATAAAAATAAAATAAGCCATGGCAGCAAAGAGAAGACCAGTCCCTACTGACGGCTCCCGTTCACGAACATGACGCATGTATCAGCACCATTCAGCTCAACCATTTTGAAGGGAGCCAAATGATCCAACACATGCGCCACCATCAGCGAGACATTTGAGTGAGCATGACATACTCTCAGCCGCCAGAGCACATTCAAGTCAATGAAAGACGTACCCAGTAAATGGTAGCTTCATTTACATTACGAAGGAATTCAAGAAGGAATCCAAAGAAAGGTTGTCAAGTAAGACATAATATTACATCTAATTGAATGTGACCTCATTTACTATGTAAGAAGTAGCTTTCTCCCCTTCTTGAATTTTAAACCTCGTAGCATTAAACCCACGACTTTGCCAGTTGATTGAAACTCCTGAAACGTGTGGGCGTTGAAATCAATCCGACATTTTGTAAAGCAAATATTTGATTTGGAAAATGGCATTTGTGGAATTAACTTCTTATTTGTAACTAGCTGTGCCCGCGACTTCGTTCGCGTGCATGTCGGAAAACGTTTTAATTTTTTTGCGCGGAACCCTAATTCTTTTTCTTAAATAAAAGTAGCCTAAGTTACTCCTTATTACATCAGCTATCTGTCAGTGAAAGTCCCGTCAAAATCGGTCGAGCCGTTTCAGAAATTAGCCGGAACAAACAGACAGACAGACAAAAATTGTAAAAAATGTTATTTTGGTGCATGTACCGTGTATATATCCATATGCATTTAATAAAAAGCGGTTATTTTAATATTACCAACAGACACTCCAATTTTATTTATTTGTATAGATTTTCCGGAAAAAGTCGCCTGAATTTCAAGTTGACTTATGAAGCAAAGCACCTGTACCATTGCCTATTTCTATTGCCTGTCGAAGCGACTAGATGTCAACGATGGAACGTGCAGACAACAAGCTACCCGAAACTGTCAAATTTTCCCAATCAACCTTGAACCTAATGCTTTAGTGATAAAGTTGAAAATCTATTAAAGAAATTTGACAGATTGTAGTAGCTTGATGTGCTGGCGTCTGTACAAAAGATTATAAGTCCCATGTAACTAAATGAGATGGGTACTTAATATGTAGTTGATCGCCGACTGTCGACAACGACTGACTGGTCTGAAAGGCAGTCGCTCTATGTAAAATATTGGTATCCACACTAATATTATAAATTCTAAAGTAACTCTGTCTGTCTGTATGTTACCTTTTCACGCCTAAACCACTGAACGGATTTCGGTGAAATTTGGCAGAGAGGTAGATTGCATCCCGAGGAAGGACATAGGATAGTTTTTATCCCGATATTCCCACGGGATCGACACTTATGCGGGTGAAACCGCGGGGCGCAGCTACATGCGGTTAGACTGGAAGCCGACCCCGACGTTATTGAGAAAAGTCTAGGCAGATTGATTCGAATTCATAATACCTTTTCAATAAGAAAAAATCTTTGTCTACCTACGCAAGTAATTTCAAGAAGCTACTTATGTAGGTGTAAACCTGACAATCTGGAATCGGGGTCGTTTTGATTGATTCGCGTCCGGAAACTTTTATAAAAGTGTGTAATATTATATCAATCAGTGATACGTCAATCAATCATGTTGCTCGTTAATTTCAGTTTCCGCGCCTATTAATTTTCAATACAGATTTCATGAAAACGTTTAGTCACTATCAGTGAAAGATTTTGAGAGATTACAGAATTTTTTGTGTTAAGACAGCTCGTAGAAGTAAAACATATACAAACCATTAATCTTAGATAGCAATAGGTATCATACTACAATGAAGATCATAGAACGACTGACGTAAAATATCGCGGCGGGATTTTATCGCACACTGGATTTTCAACTGTCGGTGTTGAGCCGAGCGTGGAGAATCCAACAGAGCGCATCCCAGGCCCATCAAAAAAACACACTGTTGGATTTTCAACTCTTGGCGCTAAGCAGTGCGTTGAAAATTCAGTTATCAAAAAAACAATCGCCGCGGGAAAATCGTGCCCGTGCGAACCTTGGCTAATAGTAATGGTAAATTATCATTTCAGCCGAAGTACGTCCATTTGCTGGACATGAGCATCCCCCAAGCACGGCCACATCAACAGGTTCCTTGCTTCCCGCAATCAGCGGATTCCTGACGCCCATGTTACAGATAGCGCCATCCACGAAGACGCGCCCCACTCTTCTTCCTAATCGCTTACAGTACAAGTGTGCAACATTCCGCTAGTTTTGTTGATACACAGTACCTAATCACACTATATCACACTATCACACTAATATTATAAAGGCGAAAGTTTGTGAGTGTGTGTGTGTTTATATGTTTGTTACTTCTTCACGCCTAAACCACTGAACCGATTTAGATGAAATTTGGTATAGAGATAGATAGAGCCCCGGAAAAGGACATAGGATAGTTTTTATCCCGATATTCCCACGGGATCAGCATTTACGCGGGTGAAACCGCGGGGCGCAGCTAGTTACTTATAAGTGGGTAATTAGTGTGTATCAAAAAACTAAAACATTAGCGGAATTAACTAGCGATAACCACTAGCGATTAGTAAGAAGAGTGGGGCGCGTCTTCGTGGATGGCAGTATCTACATATAAATCATTACAAATAAAGTCCTCCAGACCGTATTTCGGCCACTGCGGCCAATCTCAACGGAGACTAGCCCTCGGCGCGGGTGATATTATAGTGCACAAATGTGCGCGCAGACACAGGTGCACTCCCTCTTCCCTCACTCTCATAGCCCGATGGGACGGCAATCCGACACGACCGGAGAGAGACCAGGCGCAAGACCAACGGCTTGACGTGCTTTCCATATATAGTACGAACACGTTGAGTGTTAATATGTGACTGTCAGCTGTTTCATACATTTTGGTCAAGTAGGTAATTAGGTATTGAACTTTTGTATGAAACAGCTGATTTTTTTTCGTGATTTCAGAGTTGGTCCCATAGTGAAAGTTGTTCATATTCATGGCTAGAACACCCTGTAAAAATTTGGATGATGATAAAAAAATCTTCCTGTATAGTATGAACACGTCGAGTGCTAATAAATAAGTGACCGTGTGTGGAGTGACATCAAAGATCACCGCGATTGACAGATGAATTACTGATCTCACTGTGTAGACAAACCTCATTGGTGTACGGAACCTACTATGGTTTGGAATGGGCAACTAGCTTCATCTTTCTGACTGTCTGACTCCTTGGCAATTCAAAAGTGCCTGTAATCGGTTTCATTGAAATAAATGCTTTGAGTTTGAGTTTCTTTTGTGTTTTTATCAAGCTTAACTAGCACCATAACTGCGTAACACACTATCAATGACATCCTGAATTGTTTTGAAGGATATTGCTATTCCATTGCTTCATGTGTTCGAAAAATGTGTCTGCTCAACAACGTAAATAACGCAATGAATGTTGTTGAACTGTCAAAGTCAAAGAAGGCCTTTGCTTCTGTTAATGTTTCGCAACTACCACGTTCTATTTATTTGACAATTAAAAAAAATACGTGTGGCACTCGGAGACTGCCGCGGTAAAGCTATTGCATAGCATTTTTTATCAACTTATGCAATTATAATATTTATGCAATATTTTTTTTTCTTTAATATTAATTCAAGTTACAGTAAGCAGCTCATCTCGATCCGTGCGAGCTTCGTATAGTCTACACGCATACGTCTAGTCGCACGCACACAAACACCGTGCCGAGGTCTGCCGAACTGAAACGACGTTAGACGATGCACGGCTTTCAACGCCGCACCGCTGTGCCGGTGGGAGTGGGGGGTGTTAGGTTTATTTTCGTTACGGAATTTCTTGATTCGGTCGCCGCGCTCAAAGCCCGCGATAAAAGCTATGCAATAGCTTAATAAATAAAGTTCACAATCCTATTGAATATAACAAAATTAAAACCTCACTTAACTAAAACTATACACAAACTAAAATTCATCCGCATCGCTGTCGACTGGTAATGTACCCAAGAGACTGGCGCACTAGTATTGTACTACCACGCAGATGATATTGTGACAATAAAAAAATAAATCAGAAAGCGGAATAGCAAAACCACGTTATGGCAAAACTCGAAATCATTTCAGAACCTATCAGAATAAAAACTCCTTACCTACTTCTTTTATGAATCGGAAAAATCCGACGGCATCTCTTTTAAATTCATTTCTTAAACCTTCCTACACTATTTGCGCTGTAGCATGGTGCGGGTGACAGTTTCAGTAACATTTCGTTTCACTCTTGAAAGTTGCCGCGATTTACAATTTATGACTTAGTATTTCAGTTGTACCACATTCGTAATATATTAAATAATTAATAACTGTAGTAAATTAAATTAAACCCAACCAGAATGTTCTAATCAAGAAATAAAATCAAATTGAATGAAAAATTAAGCAAAGTGTTATGCGTATAACGTAACGCCATAGACGTATTTAGTGATGGGATGTACTGCTACGATGGATAGTCGATATTTTTTATAATAAAAAACGTATATTGTGCGTAGGTCAATTTTTATTTTTAAAAGGTCTAATTATACAACAGAACATTTATAGGGTAAGGTTGCTTAAAAGGTTGCTAAAAAAAAATACATGTTATTCGTCTAAACTCATATCAGAGTCAGGAACATCTGAATTGTCACTCAATTCATCATCTGAATCTGTGACGGATATTATTAACGATGACTCAATTATGTTGTCAATATGTATGTCACGATCCCAATCAGACATAATGTCCCTTTTTGTTTTATTCACGACCTTCGACCAGTCTTCAGGTTGAACATTGTTGATGGCCTCTTGTAATAGGGCCAACATCTTATTTGCCGTAAATGGCGGCGAAGTATTATTTCTTGCGGCGTAACCTAAAAATAAACGAACTTATAAAAAAAAGTATTCAAATAATCATCAATCAGCCTAATCTAGTATCTGGTAATGTTTTTAAACTAGGTACATGCTACGATCGGAAAGCTGATTTTTTTATAAAGCTTCAAAATGGGAATTGAAATTAAAAGCATACCTTTTATTTGGGCCCAAATCAGCTCAATAGCGTTATACTGGCAATGGTAGGGTGGTAGTCGAAGGACCTGGTGGCCTTTTTCTTTTGCCATCTCGTCCAGAGCATAGGTAGGAGTTGGTGGCTTATGGCGTCGGACTAAGGCAATAAGCTCCGTCTTTAACATTTTTATATCTGCTGTAACTCCGTTTTCACTCAGCCACTTCACCAACTCGCTTTTGCGGTTGGATTGGTTTGGGGGTTTATTAACTTGCACCGAATGGTAGGGTGCGTTGTCCATTATTATGGTCATAGGCTCTTTTAAATTGTTTAATAGACCTATGAACCAATCTTTAAATTTTTCGTAATTCATCTCCTCATGATACTCCGTAGTTTTTTTTGACTTAAAAGCCAGCAAACAATCAGGGACGAATCCACTTGCTGTACCTGCGTGACAAATAATAAGGCGTTCGCCTTTGCCTTCCGGCACTTTGGTACACGATTGTGCCGTATCGTCGGTCCAACTTTTACCCACTGTGTGGTTGGCGTTTAGCCACGTTTCATCCAAAAAGACAACTTTGCTCCAATCACTTATGTTTTTGGCCTTCCTTAAAAATCTACATCTTGCTAGGGCAATGTCAGTCCTCTCCATAATAATCTTTCTTTTGTTAACTTTTTTGTAAACAAAGCCAATATCTTTTATAACTTGCCGTAGCGAAGTAATACCTCCTTTGAACAAGTCAGCTTCTTTTAATGATTTTAGAAGCTTGAGCAATGTGGGTAGCTCCATTCTTCTATAATAATCATAAATATGATTTCTAATAGCAACCTTAGCAAAATCATCCAAATCTGTGATTGGCTTCACCTTGGTCCGCTTTTTGTTGGGTGTCGATAATTTATTTTCAAACATCCCATCTTGGCCAATTTTCTCACGTGTTATACGCGAAACAGTATTGCGGCCAATATCAAGAGCTTCGGCTACTCGTTCTACAATATGATTCAATGGTAACAACGGTCCATTATTTTGTTGTTCTCTTTCAAAGTAGTCTCGGAGGCGAACAACAAGCTCCCTGGCCTGACTACCCAAAACAGTTTTTTTTGTATGCTTAGGCATGGTAATAACAACAAACTCAACAAACTTATAACAAATAACAATTTAACAAAAATGAAAACAAACAATGAAATCGTAATACGTGTCACATTAAGTCACAATATAACGCGCTTGCACTCGTACTCGCACTCACAGCATCGCACGGGTAAACAACATGGCCGCCGCGCCGATGCACCATAGAGCAAAAATGGTGTCACGAAAAAAAAAACATAAACCCGATTTTGATTATTTTATATAAGTACAAAGATAATTATGTAGCCATAAAACATTTATATTGACAAGTTTATACACGTAGCACACACGTAGTTACACTGCACAACTGAATAATACACTAATTTTCATAACAATATTAAAGAGAACTAGATTCACGCTGCGAGTATCGTTAGCGATAAAAATGAATTGCATAACCTCACATCCCTAGTCATGTGGTACTGACAAATGTCAACGTCATACGGGCAACTGTCACCCGCACCATGCTACAGCGCAAATAGTGTAACCCAGTTTGGTCCGAAGTGAATAAAAACAGAGCAATCCCGATCAATCAGGCAGGCTATCATGAACAGTCGGCCATGGAAATATGGCCTTTATTGCAAAAGACGAGAGAATAAGTTGGATATTTTCTTATTGGCAGCTCGATCTGCCCCACTGCTATTTTGACAAATTAAATGTCCGCTGTCTCCCAGCAAGGCATTTTGTTACAGAGAAGGAATCAGTATTTTATCAGCATGCTGTTTACTTAAAACGTGGTGACATGCTACAACCGCAATAATAGGTATTCTAAAAAGTCACTAGGTACAGTCAACAAAAGAGATAAGTAAGCAGGATCGTCGGATATAGTTGAAGTTTAGTAAGAAACCGATGGATGTTGTCGACTGAAATTTTATTTGATAAATGAGCTCACTAAACTTCAACTATATCCGACGATCCTGCATACTTATCTCTTTTGTTGACTGTACATGACTACATGTTGACATGCCAGCAGGGTAATTGCGTAACACACTAACAAACAATGGCTTTCATTTTGACATTTCAACAACATTCATTGCGTTATTTACGTTGTTGAACAGACAAATTTTTCGAACATATGAAGCAATGGATTAGAAATATCCTTCAAAATTATATAGATTGTAATTGTAAGTAAAGGGTCTTTAGAGTGCACAGCATTTTTTTATGCCTAAGGATACTTCGCGGGCTACTTGGATGTTTACTTCGATGCCTGGCGTGTTAACCTCAAAATAATTCATTTTTATGTCTCTGGGAATGGGAAATGAACCCGTAATATTCCGCACAAATATCACCGCACTGCCGCTTCACTATATTACAACTACAATAAATAAAATCAAATAAATATGAAAACTTTGCAGAATTTTCCTTTTCAGGTTTTATTCATTGGACTAAGTCCAAGATTTAAAGGTTTCCATTGAGAAAATTAAATTAAAATGCGAATTATTCTTAAAGTTGGTCCCATTCCATGAAATTTAAATTATCTTCGGTCGTACTGTCCTAGCCATACATCCTCTGGGTTTTGCAAAACATGGTGCTTATTTTTCTGGCACACGTCTTCAGAAACCCGGAGTTAGGAGTAATGCCGTTTAAAGGCACTATTTGGAACCGAGTTGCCAACTGCAACTGCCGACAGCACGGCCAGCGCAAATACATACATACCTACAGTTACCGGCACCGCACGTAAGTTAGCAAGATATTTCGTAGTGGGGGAAGTTCGCGCATGTAAGAATGTATGAAATTGTGCATGCGCGAACTTCCCCCACTACAAAATATCTTGCCAACTTACGTGCCGGGTATTATACCAGCGGCCAATTGCATGCAGTCGCTGCACGTGCTGTCGGCAGATGCAGTTGGCAGCTCTGTTCCAAATAACACCTTAAAGCAACTGGCTCATCCCTCTCTTGGCAACATGTCATTTCAATGTCCATTTTACAGTAGACACGAATGTGTAGTTAGTCAAATTATGTTAAAAAAAAAGACGGGTTGCACTCCGGGAGTGCCGGCAGAAGTGAAAACTTGAATATTAACGTTGAAATAAATCAATTATTAATTTAAAAAGCTAACAATCTTAAAATATTAATATGTACAAGTATATAAAAAGGGAAAATCCACCACCACCACCAACACCACCACCACCACCAGCACCACCACCACCACCACCACCAACACCACCACCACCACCACCACCATCACCACCACCACCACCACCAGCACCACCACCAGCACCACCACCACCGCCACCACCACCAGCACCACCACCACCACCACCACCACACATTTTTTACCCATTACAAAAAGTGTTCAACGCCGCTAAAGAAGTTTACACTTCAAAAAACCAACACAGCGTTCTCGAGACGGCCGGACGGCCGTTCCTGACATCTGTCAGTGCGACAACTCAAGTAGCTAATAAAGATCACATTCGCATAACATATATGCGGTTGTATGAACCTGACAGGTTTCAGGAACGCATTTTCTCGACGGCTGGACTGCTGTGACTGTTCTAATACAACTTATGTAAAGAGCTTCAACGATTCAAACTCAAACTCAAAGCAATTAAACCAATTACCGACCGACCCCTCGACAATTCAAAAGTGCCTGACTTTTGACTTGTCAAGGGGTCGGTCAGTCAGAAAGATGAAGCTGGTTGCCCGTTCCAAAGCGTAGGTACCTATGGAGAAGAACGGGTAAGAAACTCCATGGACACTCTTTTAACCCTTCGTATGCTTAAACGTGGATCCACGCGAGACACAATGGCTTTTTATTTGTGTCTGTAATTACGGCATTCAACCGGTTAAATCAAAATAATATGGTTACAAAGTCTTGGTTACATCATTCATGTAAAAAATTATACATGTGAGAACGATGCAGAACGTTAAAAGCGTCCATAATGAAAAGACGAAAAAAAAAAAGCAATTCAAATATTAAATTAAAATAAGCCATGGCAGCAAAGAGATGACCAGTCCCTACGGACGACGCCCATTCACGAACACGACGCATGTATCAGACGACGCATGTATTAGATTGACATTCATCCAAGGCATCGCTACGAACCTCACTGATAAGTAGAGATCGGATATTCGTATGCATATTTACCTAAAGTGAATTTTTAGCTGTGAAAGTATAGGAGCGGCTTCTTAAAATATTTTTTCTGTAAAAATTCCCGGGATACCAGGAACACCGGGAATGCATAACTAGTCGGGTATGGAAGGAAGGAACTACATAAATAAAATTATTCTAAATATATGTAGTCCGATATCTTATCTTGACGTTGTTTGCTATTGCATTTTGGTATCTACCTAGCTACTTTACAATATTAGGTAGGTAGATATGCATCCAATTTTATATTCAGAAAAAAATACAAAATTCCGGAATCGCGGGATTTGTACAATCGATACAAAAGCTCGTTCCATAAGCCAACTTCTCAACTTAAGGTGAATATGCATCCGAATATCCGATCTCTACTGATAAGCCAATCTTCATACCTCGGCAAAAATATTCATATATCGCATAGCTCGGTCCGATTTCCGATCCGAGGCAGGAAGTAGGTATTTCCTTTACGTAAGTAAGTATATTGGAACCAGTACGGAAATATCAATTTAAAATTGACTTCACAAAAGAGTTGTACAGTCAGCATCAAAAGTTGATGACCACATTTAGATTTTCAAAATTGCTGTACACCGTATTATACCGAAATCGCTCAACATGACAAGCGCCAGAAATGAATGATTATCATAAAAGGGCATAAGTAGGTGACCATCACTTTTCAAAAGTCGCTAAACAAAGTTATAGTAAAAAAAGCATAACATTCTTCGTCTCTAAAGTCTCTGAACAAATTTTTGACAAAAGTAGCATACCATCGTTTATCTCTAAAGTCCCTGAACAAAATGAAATATTTTTTGGGTTTAATATGTGTGTGTATTTGAGCGTAATTGATAACTAATACAATATTTATATATGTATAATAAATATTCTTTTTACATTCAAGGGTAAACAGTTTTTCAAATACCCACAACTATGTTTCCCAAAGAATTGAATTAAAACGGAATTTGTGTGAATTTTGAAAATAAGTCATATATGTATACAGATTAGGTTCTAATTCAGTCGTACTCTAAAAATCATAAACTAAGTCGACGGTATGAATTTGAACAGAATCTGCGTGATTTTTGAAAATGAGTCTTATTGCTTTACGAATAAGGTTACAATTCAATCGAACTAAAAAAAATCATTAATTACGTCGATGGTATAAATTCAAACAGAATCTGCGTTGATTTTTGATAGTGAGTCTTATAGCTATACAAATAAAGTTACTATTCAATCGTAATATAGAAAGCTTAGATGACGTCGACGGAATATTTTTTAAGCGGAATATGGTTATCTTTATAATCGTGCTTGCGAGCTTATTAACCGACTTCGAAAAAGGAGGTTCTGTATTCGACCCGTATGTATGTATGTATGCATATGCAACGAATGAATCGATTTTGATAATTCTTTCATTAATGTGATCTACATAGTTTTGGAAAGGTTTTAGTATATAATACATTAGGTAACTATTCTTATGTACGAAGTTATAAGCATAAATATACTGCATCACTGGCATTTCTACGCGAATTTTGATGATTCTTCTAGTCGGTGCCTCATTGCACTAGTATTAATTGAATTTGTGTGTGGTAGGTACAACTAAAAACTGAAAAATAAAAACTTTTTTACAAAAAAAAAAACAACCAACTTCAAAAAAAACACTTCAAAGTGAAAAATAACTTTAATTTCGGAAGTCAGTGTCAAAAAGCAAAAATGCGGAACCAACGACACCGACTTCCGAAATTAAAGTTATTTTTCACTTTAAAGTGTTTTTTTTAAACAGGCTTAAAAATGTGATTAAAAACAGGGCATTTCCGATCAATCAGTGGGCGCAGCGGATGTGCGGAAGTTCGGGTTTTTTGCTGGTTTCCGAATGTTCCGATCAGCCAAGCGAAAATTGATTGGTTTTTATATTGTGTGTTTTATAATCACGTTAATGCGTTTCTGTTTGAAATTTGGGGAGTTGAATTGGACACTGGGGCTGATCGTTGAAATGTTTGCTATTTTCGATCGTCACTTATATTTCCTTTCACCCTGAATAGACTAGTTTTAAAAGGACTCCTTAGAGGACCTCCTATTGTAAATATAGATCGTGTGTAAAACAGAGTTTCCTTGGCGGAAAGTGACGGAAGTTTCCTGTATTCCTTCAACTAAAGATCCGGATGCATTTTCTAATACATCATCTCAGTTCTCAAGATTTCAAAATGCAACTCGCATGATTTTCAATTTGTATAAGGCATATCATATCGGAGGGTCTCGGGGGGGATCGTGAAGTTTTCCTTCACCGTTTTGAGAGCAGTGGTGATAAAATTAAATACACAAAGTAAAGTACCTGCCTGGGTTCGAACTCAAGACCTACATTCGTAAGTCGGAGCCACTGGGCCACCACTGCTTTCAGTTAAATCAATTACAGTTAATCATCGATTAATTACTAGTGACGTCTCTGAGACGTAGCGATAGAAGGCCGCCCATAAGGTGGACCGACGACCTTGTGAAGGCCGCAGGAACCCGTTGGATGCGAGAAGCGCAGAACCGGTCGAAGTGGAGGTGCTTGGGGAAGGCCTATGTCCAGCAGTGGCCGTCTTTCGATTGAAATGATGATGATGATGATATCTCTTGACTGTGTAACATCAGTGACAACATCATAAGAATAGTAGAAACCTAGTTAGATACCCATCGTTATAGACTCCCTTTTCAAAGAACCTCCTATAGGTACTGTAGCACTTATGCTACGGCCCGTGGCGCAGGCGTCACATTAGAGTCTGCAAGACTCTAATGTGACGCCTGCGCCACGGGGGAAACTATATTACTGAATTAAACTCCAGTTAGAGTTTTATTGCGTATTATTTAGGAGTCTTTTATCATATTATTTTTATATAATTATCGACTTATATATTGGACGTCAAACCTACGATTCTCTATGTGACACATGCTTGAACGATCGAATGGAACATACTTTAAAATATAACCAGCCAGTCCTGTAAAGAGGTGTGGCTTTCCAGCCAGCCTTGCTTTACAGCCAGTCTCCACAGTACCTACCTGAAAAATCTATTGAAAATCTTAAAGGTATTTGTAGGCCGAAGTTAATAAATAAAGAACAGATACCTTTCAAAGGAAATAAATTGCTTTTAGTTAGCCTACTATCCTGATTGCAAGCAAATGGGAGCAAGGTTCTTCCAAATCCAGTATTACTTGTATAACTTTTTTTATTTACCTTACGGTTCTTATATCCTGTAGGTTTATCCTTTTGCTTAAGTATTTGATCTTGTTTCGTTTTTCTTTTGTTTTTTTTTTCCTACATTAAACCTTGGTTGGTGAAAAGGGTATAGATATGGAGATGCTATAGGTAGTCCAATCACATAACGTAACATCACGCTTGTAGACCCAAGGGTGAGGCAGACAGTACACCCACATTTCACAAGTTATGTTTAAGTCCAGTTGTGTTAGTGTAAGTTTAATCTGTCAAGCTCCGCTAATATAATGAGACACAATTGATTTTCTATTGTTTCGTCGCCGATCGGCGAACCGCGCCGCTTGACCGGTTAAAAAGGGGCGAGCCGGTTGCCATTAACCTGGCACAAATCCAGACTCCGAACTGCTACTGAGAAATTCCTGATAGAAAAATCCAATAACACTTTGCCTGCAGCAGCGCTTGCAACCATAAGGTATTAGCAGCAAGACTAACAAGACAGTCCAATAATGTTTATTATTAGGCCCTTACCTATGAAATTGCCGATTTTTGATACTGGCTATTAGATCGACATCTTTTTTATTAGAATTCCATTTTGTTTTTCAAAATCAGTATGTTGTTCATTTGTTTTCCCGCCGTTCGATTTTTTTTTAAATATCGCTGTGTCTGTAAGTATGGAAAAATCGAAATTGCACGCTATTTTCGAATACGAGTTCCGTCGGGGCACCAACGCAGCACAGACGGCTCGACATTGTATGGACATGGTAAGTACCGCATGTGAACGCACGGTTAATTTTTATTTTGATCGCTCGATGTTTTCGTTCACCGTTTTGAGAGCAGTGGTGATGAAATAATTTAAGTACACAACGTAAATCGCATGTCCGGGTTTGCGGTTTTTTTATACCAATAAAGAATTTTACGTATAATCATTAATCAGCCTATAATGTTCCCACAGCTGGGACATGGGCCTCCTCTCGGTGAGAGGGAGTGGGCCGTATTAATACATCACGCGGGCCCAGTGCGGGTTGGTAGATGTCACATGTCTTCGAATTTTGGGTTCTAGGACATGCTGGTTTCCTCACGATGTTTTCCCTCACTTTAACACCCCTTAAACAAAAAAAATTGCTGTTCAGTACATTTTGCCCGCTTAGGTATTGCACTTTTCTATGAAACAGAAGATTTTTTGCCAAGGACCCATCTTTAGCAAAGGAGCCCAGCTCATCCCGCCATCTCCGTCTTAGTCTGCCGCGATGTCGCTCGCCATTAAGCGGGACCCATTTTCCATTAACATCAATAAATTAAATCCTGGCCTTCACCTTCTCAAATGTATTCCAAAATCATAAATTACGAATGAATATTCCGATTCTTCGATAATTTATTGTTTCTGACAGCCCTAAATTTTCGTGAAAAATTGAAATGAACATTGATAAATTTTTAGTAGATACCTACATTATTTACTACCTATGTAATTTTAGAATTAACTGAAGGAAAACATCGTGAAGAAAGGTCATAATCAGTGCAATTGCCAATCCGTCTTGAGCAAGCGTGGTAATTAATGCTCGTGCCGTCTGTCTTAGTGTGCATACACACGAGCGACATACGTCGACTTCAGAGGCAACTGCAACCGTCACCGCGTGTCGGCGACAGCTGTCAACGCGTGTCGGCGACTGCCGTCGACGTACGGTGCTCAAATAGACGAGCGACACGCGTGTCAGCCGCCGACGTGTCGACACTCGTTTTTGAGAGCAGTGGTGATGAAATAATTTAGATAAAGTATAGCACCTATCTGGGTTCGAACCAACGTTCATAACTCGTAAGCGGTTGTTACCACCACTAGGCCACGACTGCTCTAACAAGTACGTATATTGAAGTGAAATTCGAGAAGAATGCTTTAGATCTCCTAGAGCATTCCATCTAGTCTGAATCTAGTATCTAGTCAGCTTAATTAGGTACAAAAGGCCTATCCATACTAATATTATAAATTCGAAAGTAAATCTGTCTGTATGTTACCTTTTTACGCCTAAACCGCTGAACTGATTTAGATGAAATTTGGTATAGAGGTAGCTTGAGTCCCGGGAAAGGATATAGGATATTTTTATCCCGATATTCCCACAGGATCGAGACTTATGCGGGTGAAACCGCGGGGCGCAGCTAGTAATTAATAAATCTCTTGAGTTCTCTAACTCTATTCCTGTTCTTATGAAGCACGAGGTCATTCACCCCGTCAAAATATGAAGGATTGGCCTTTCCATCCAAGCTTACCTAAGAAAACCTTACCTAAGAAGATAAGTGATTCAACCAAATCCAATATTCGGTAACATGCCCCCGACTTACCATAATCAAATATCATTTCTTTACTACATAGTGCCACAGCTACAATTTCGAAAATGAAGTTTCGGTTCGGTTCCCTACAAAATGGTTGAGCTGGATGGTGCTGATCCATGCGTCATGTTCGTGAACGGACGCCGTCGGTTGAGACTGGTCATCTCTTAACTGCCAAGGCTTATTTTTAATCTTATTTCTTGTATTGTTTCTTCATTTGTGTGTTTTTTTTACATTGTTCTCACATATAGAAGCAACAAGAATAATGTACTCAGGATTTTGTAATATCTTGATTTAAAAGAGTGTCCATGGAGTTTCTTGCCCGTTCTTCTCCATGGAGATCTACGCTTTGGAATGGGCGACTAGCTTCAACTTTCTGACTAACTGACCGACTACCTACTTAATTTTGACAATTCAAAAGTACCTGTAATGGTTTAATTGAAATAAATACTTTGAGTTTGAGTTTTGAGTTTGAGTTTGAAGATTTACCTTGAAGATATCTTTGGTGTACATCTGTGTGGTGGTACAGTCATCAAAAGAGATAAGTATGCAGGATCGTCGGATATAGTTGAAGTTTAGTAAGAAACCGATAGATGTTCTCGAATAAAATTTAATTTTATTAATAGAAAACACACAGCTCATTTATTAAATTAAATTTTAGTCGACAGTATCCATCGGTTTCTTACTAAACTTTAACTATATCCGGGAACCCTGCATACCTATCTCTTTTGCTGACTGTACAGTACATCTCTTTTCTGAAAACATCTCACCGTGATTTTGAAGTTAGTTTTCAACAGTGTCAATGGTAGAATGACATCTCACTTCAAACTGACTTCATCTTAGTATTCACTGTGAAATGTTTACAGAATAGACCGGCGGCACCATTATAATTTTGAAGGATATTGCTAATACATTGATTCATATGTTCTAAAAATTGGTCAGCTCAACAACGTAAATAGAGCAATGTATGTTGTTGAACTGTCAAAATGAAAGCCATTGCTACTGATAGTGTGTTAGGCAATTATCCTGCAGTTACGTTCTCAACCTTTATACCCTCTTCTAAAGACTAAAATAGTTCAAAAGTAATCCTCAATATATCCACATGACCTCCATCAAATTTCCCAGCACAAAATGACACAAATTGGTATCAAAACCGAAATGGGTCGGCCGTTTTATGCTGAATATGAAGTGATTTCAGACGAGGATGTAGGACTCAATGTCACACCCTAATCATTTTATATCGATACCATTTTAGTGACATTTGAGCTTAGGAATAGTTTTATTGAAAGTTAGAAGTTGTCTATGTGTCGGTATGAGATAATATGAATTATGGCGACCGGTTTCACCGACAATCTAGCCCTTGAAAGAATATGGCCCTAATGCGGTATGGTACGTAATTATTATTTCCCGCGTAATCTTACCACATGCAAACCACGTAAGGTTGTCAAGCGAGGTATTTTGACAGTTCAAATCACGCCAACTTCGCGTTTTTCACGCGGTTTCGTTCATTGTGTCATAGAGCGTTAATAGATGTGTTTGAAGGCTTATTTAGACAGGGTAAGTAACTGACTCCAAACTCGAGACAAGTCAGTGCTGACCCAGTGGCGTGCATTGGTTTTCAGAGTAGGTAGGCACTAGGCCTGGTCACTAATCTAATCAGAAAAAAAGTGAGGTCAAAAGTGTGGTTATTTGAGCAGGCATGCCTACTTAATCTGTCAAGCTCCGCTAATAAGACACAATTGATTTTCTATTGTTTCGTCGCCGATAGGCGACCGCGCCGCTTGACCGGTTAAGGGTGATAACTTGCGAAGGTCGAACGTCATGGTATTACACGTGAGACGTACGTATTTTTAGAGTAAAGACCAATGATAATGTGCGAATAGTACAGGAGCCGAGTAGGCCGTCCGGCGACTGCCTACTGCCGCGCGTGTTTCTATGAAGATTTTGTTTTTTGTTAGGTATGATAATTTTGTGAGTTTCTTAATTGTGAGACACACACACTAAAATGTAATTGACAGGCTTATGTTGATATATCGAGGTAGGCACTGCTTATATGCCTATACCTATGCAATGCACGCCACAGTATGACCCGATATTTACCTAGCGTAAATTGAATTTGGAGTCAGTAGTACTGACTCCAACCAATTTACTCTAGGTAAATATCGGGTCAGCACTGACTCGTCTTGAGTTTGGAGTCAGTTACTTACCCTGTCTAAATCAGCCTTAACTTTTACTGAATTGACGTAGTTTCGAAGTAAGCAATCATTAAGTTTGTGGTCATAGTGAATTAGGACAGAACACAGGAGTGTAATTTGTTGAATGAACCAACGATAGATGAATTTTTCATTGTTTTTTTTTTGTGCCAACTACACATAATTTTGTGCTCAATCAGAAGGCGAATTCTTGTAGGTACCTAATTTATAACGTTCAAACTCTAGTCGCAGTCTCATCTCGGCGACAAACAATTGTATTTTTTTTTAATTTAGGGAAATTAGAAGTAAGTATGTTTGACAGATTGAGGCTGAGATCAGACTGTGAACGTTCTTAAAATTACGAGAATTGCCCCTCTGATGAGAGCCATAACAGTTATCGTCTTATTTTTGCTGGTAGGAGCTCATAAAATAATAACATATCTCCCACCAGTCTCATATTATCGGCATAAGCTGCGCTGAGGAAAAAGCTCCACACAGAAATAACCCAACGACTCCTAATCACTCCAACTATGCCAACAATAAAGCCTGTCACACACAGTTAACGGCTACTCCACATCTCAAGTGAAGCCACAGCGAAGCTATAAATCCGGCTGATGTCACGCTATATGACGCGACATAAAAATGTGAACGCAGCAGTAACACTTGAACAACGAAATTCGACCTTGCTGCTACGGAAGAAAGGTGATATTATAAAAGAAAAATTGTTGCTATGGATGTGCCGCGTCTGTGCCCGCAGTAAATCTGTCTGTCCGTACATTCGCTAAGTGCTTTGTGGGTATTATAACTTTTAAATGGATAGTTTTGGATTTGATATTTTGAAGCTGAAGAGTTTATGGATACTGCAGCTGCTGAGAGAAACCTGAAGGCATTTGGATTTTAAATTGCCTGACGGTTTTAAAATATGCGTGATAAAAAGAAAGTAAGAAAAAGAAAATAAAAATATTATATACACACGGGAAATACAGATAGGTAGTAAAAAGGAGCATTGCGTGCTGATGGAAACTTACTTTTGACCAGACCCAGGGTACCTACCTACGGAAGTAATAGTTGCTGCTACTGAGAGTTGATTGTGGTAAAATTTTAGGGATGCATGAAGAAGCCTCCTCGTGTAGCGCAGTTTGTTCCGCCAGTTACTCAACTGAACCGAGCGCTCGGCGCATCCTGGACAGTCACACCCAACACATCATTTGACTGGCCAATTCTTCCCTTGCGTTGGTAGGGCTAACGCCCGCTTGCTTTGCGACCACGGGTTCCCACCGCAGTCCGGCGTCAAGTAGCTTGCTGTGTTTCGTCGATGCGTGGGAGTTCCAGTGCCTTAGGCATCTTCTGGGCACACTCGTTCCATCATAGACCTCATCCATCGCTTTCCATCATGCGTGATCGAGGTAAAATGCAGGCTCATACAGCAACCGGCATGTCCTAGAACCTAAAATTCGAAGACATATGACATCTGCCAACCCGCACTGGGCCCGCGTGATGGATTACGGCCCACTCCCTCTCACCGAGAGGGGGCCTGTGTCCCAGCAGTGGGAACATTATAGGCTGATTATGAGATCAACAGCTACATATACATTATGCTTAACACAATTAGATCTGAGTTAATAACTTGACCGCATGTAATTTACAGACATGTCACTCAGCGCGATTGCTATCCAAACCTCAAACCACATCAAAATCACCTCAATTTATCCGTCAGACTCATATTCCGAACACTCACAAGTCACACGAAAAAGCCTTTAACCTAACTAACCCAACGACACATAAATAAAGGCCTCTCAGGCCTTTCATCCTAGGTATCGTATTCAGCCTGCCTAATAAAACCACCTGAGACAAAGTATACGTACTCGTTTAAAAGCAGCTAACTACCAACGACCGCAGTTCGGGGGCTGTCGTCAATTTACGCTCCCCCAAAATTGCCTTCAGACCGGGGTAGGATGGGGTACACGGTTAATTAAATGAAAAAAACGTGCACTTAATTGATATCTTTATTGGGTGCGTTTGAATGTATTTTTTTAGTGGGAATAGAGTACATTAGGAGAGGTTAACGACAAACAAAATGCACAAAAACTAGAAAAGCCTCTTATATTGGACCTTTTTAGCGAGTGAAGAAGACATTAAAACAAAAGACGACCCATAGTTCCCGTAGACAGAGTAAAGCCCGGAATACACATGAATGTAACTTAGCTTGCAACCCGTGTGCCCTAACAACTTCTGGGGCCGTATTCTCTATGACACCGCGCTAAATGAACGCGAGATTGGCGTGATTAACTTATAGGAATTGACGTAGTTTCGAAATAAGGAGTCATTGAGTGGTCATACTGAATTAGGGCCTTGATTGGTGAATACCATAATGGCTTGCAAGCTACCTACTTGCATATTTTCGTGCAAATTACAGGCATGTGTATTTCTGGCATAACGTGTCTACGTTGAGGTCTACGTTCATTCCCCAGCAAAATAAAATGTGACAGCATTCCATTTACAAATTAAATATTTTCTTCATCAAGTGGGGTTCACAAACTACAGTGTAAATTATAAAATCAATTATTTTAAACGTCCATTTGGGAACAATTTGTGGACAATTATTTGCTATGCTGCCACAAATATTTGCTCAGCTCTCGTTCGCCTGAGTCCACATTACCAGATGCGGGTAGGGGGAAAAATTCACTAACGTCATTTGTTTTAATTGATTTCAACTGAAGCACGCTGAATTGTTTGTTTGATCGAGAATACCTATGTGGGTAGACACCATGGAGCACCTGGTTGTTGTGCTCCATGGTAGACACGTACCTGAAATTTAATTTCGATTTTTAATTAAAAACTGGGAACGATTTTCAGTCTAATCTTCAAGGTTTAAGTAACTTCATTTAAATTGGACTAGGCAAACAGGTAAAATAATGGTGAAATGTGGGCGTTGAAACCGGCATGTCCTAGAACCAAACAAATGGAAGAAATGTGACATCTACCAACCCGCACTGGGCCCGCGTGATAGATTATAGCCCACTCGCTCTCGAAGAGAGGAGGCCTGTGCCCTAGCAATTGGAATATTATAGGTTGATTATACATATACCTACACTTATGCCTCACTCTTCAGGGAATACAGGCGAGGCGAGAATATGTTATTAAATGTTGTATTTTAGTACCATTTTATTATTTTTTCCACTTCTCATGCCCTAAAAATTCGTCTTTATGTTGTGCTTAGGCGACATAAAATCGCTTTTTATGTTCTAGTGCATTTTCTATGACTAAGGTAATCAGGCCCAACAGCCACACTCACAATAAAACTTCGCAGATTAAAGTCGTGATTTGTTTCATTTTCTTTAATTTATACCACTTCCGTGTTTTCTATCGTTAATTTAATAAAATCAGATAAAATAGTGGTCATTTATTATGTAAAAACGCAAAGAAACGTTTTTATGACTTGGCACTATGAATTACCCAAGTCGAATGACACATGTTGCAAATTAAAAATTTAAAAAGTTTCGTGGCGGGAATTAGCTATGCTTTGCAACACTTGACTTTATGCGTGTTTCATTTTCTCGCAATCGATTATCGATGTGAAAAGCAGAGTCAGGCACAAACGAGCCATTTTACCCCTCGATTTAACTATCCACCCTCGCCACATCTCGGGGTAAAATAGCAAAGTCATAGTCAAATCATTTATTTCAAATAGGCACATAAAAGGCACTTTTGAACGTCAAAAATTATCTTAAAATAGAATTGATTCTAGTCGCCCATTCCAAAAGGTAGTTTTCGTATGGAGAAGAATGGGCAAGAAACTCCACCGTTACCTACTCTTTTAAAATGTTTTAGGTACAATATTTTGCATGGGTACATTAATTATATAATAACATGTGAGGACGATGCACCTAAAATAAAATTACTATACCACAATAGGTAAAAGAATTAAAACGAAACCATGACATATAAATTAATTATCTGATAGATACATGGTGCTCACATATTTACAAACATGGTACAAGCAAAACGATTTTTATTAAAAAAAAAAAATACAAGTAATAAGTCAGGGTGTGAGTAATGAATGTAAAAACTAATAAAAAAAAATTACAATTAAATTAGCAACCAGTTTGATTTTGTCTAGACTCTATAGCTTCTTTTATGCATTAGTTGTACAATCTACTACCTATTATGCAGATTGGTATCTACTAATTCCATACCAAGTTGATCTTGCTTGCTTCGACCTTAACCACGTAGGTAAAGTGAACTACCTATCAAGAACCACAAATACCTATTTACTTTTCCCTTTTGGCCTTTTCATAAAATTTAATCAACGTCTCACGTCCTCACGAAACAGTAACCTATCTTGGATAGTTAACCGAACTCAACCAGCTGCCGAAGTTATAAACTAGAGAATGCGTCGGCAATTACGAAGCTATCGGGATAGACAACTAATAGCATTGGGGCTACTGCACCTAAACATTATTAAAATAGGAAGATACTTTTATTGGATACGACTACGTGACGACCACGATGTCAGAGAGTGAGAATTTAAAGATGACGTGTGTTTCAGATTCGTCAGCTGGTTGATAGACAACTAATGGCTTGACCTGTGCGGCTGTTATTATTATCAGTGATCGGAATAGGTAGAGCTATTTAGGTTCATTGACCGCAAACATTGATGTTAATATGGATATTCCACGGGATTCCGACTGATACTACGAGATTTTATTGAATTTCATTATTTTTGTCAATATGTATAAAAATGGTTTATGTAAACCAATAAGCGCATAAGCGACATTACGTCAACAGCAAGCTAGAAAACTTTTTGCCAAGCGCGCGACGTTGCCGCTTTGTTGAGACGCGTAACGTAATTTACCCGTCAGAGAGGAAGTGTAATCTTTCATTAGTCCCGAAGCCTAGAATAGTTTTTTTATGATTTTACTACTTAAAAACCAAATCCCGGGACTCGGGGAATATCCATATTTTTCTAACCTATGGCAAGTAGATAAAACAGCTCTACCTATTCCGATCTCTGGTTATTATTTAGCCACGGGCCCCTCGTGTATTTGAGTACGGTGCCCAAATACACGAGCGGCATGCTGTCGGCGACGCTTGCAGTTGCATTTGTCGTCGATGCATGTCGCTCGTGTCTAGGCACACTTAGGAGCTCTTCTATCAATTACAAACAAAATACCTACACTTTCTTTGGTATAGATCGTCGAATCGTTGAGCTTCTTGAGCTGCACGATTACTGTCTTACTGACAAAGCCTGCACTATCTGGACAGGTCCAAACTGTGTGGTTCTTTCCTCAAAAGACCATTTCGGATACCAAACTAAATGGCCCACTAACCAAGATTCTGGACTTTAACCGTGACTGTGACCTCCGAGATTGTCGGCCTTTCTTCTCAGAGTAGTCGAACAGGAAACGCCGACCTCATCTAGTTTAAAAAAAATATGACTGCCGTTTTTATGTTCGTACAAACCTACAGAAATAAAATCATTTATCATTTACAATACAATTACATTAATAACTTGCAGCTAAATGCGACGGACACAGGACGAGACGATAGCGATCCGATCTAAACACTGACCTCTATTAAACACTCGTATTATGTATAATACAGGTCAGTGGATCTAAAGAAATGGCAAAAAAAGAGGTTTATGATTGATATAAGTGCCGCCATCTGTCGGTAGTAAAATAAATCTCCGCGCATCTTTATGAAACTTTTCAGATTTTTACCAAAATACATGCCACGATAACTTTTCTGGTGTTGAGTTACCCTTCGCTCGTGTCGCTAGATAGCTACTCTAGATTGTGTATTTGTGTCATAGGCAGGGCGTTTGTGTTATCTTTATGCGGTAACATGCCCCAACACCCGAGTCAATTTGATTAAGGACACCAAAGCAGCATCGTTATTGAGTTACTAAGCTATTATGGGAGCTTTGTTATAATAACTATATTCTCGATGATGTAGGATTACTGCGGCCAGCGCATATAAATAACACGAAATGTATGTGTGTACATAGCATAATAGGTACACCGTACATAATATGACAGCTGCAATCACTGGAACAGACTGGACACGGGAGGTGTGGAAGGGAGGGAGCTGTTGTGGCGCAACTTATGGAACTGGGAGAAACTTAATACAATACTAGAAGCAGGCAGACACAGTTAACTGTGACGAACTGACGACTGGCTGTCGTCATTACAAAAATACCCTTGCGATTTTGCGAGTACCTACCTACCTAAGTCCTTTCAATTATTCTTTTATTTCATTTATTAGTCTGATTTTGGATTACCTACATCCGCGAAAAAAAAAAAAAAAAAGAAAAAAAACGCGTGAAAAAAATGTCAGCTGTTCCCTACATTTATGTTCGCATAGATCGTTAAAATGTAGGAAGCAGCTGATTTTTTTCGTGATATCAGGTTTGGTCCCATAGTAAAAGTTGTTCATAATGATGAGTGCAATCTCCTTTTTGATTTGTCGCATGTTTTTAATTTCTACCTGTATATTATAATAAGTCCATGCTTTATTGTCATTGCTATAGGGCTGCTGTCAGATGCAAAATAACTGAAAGAACTGTAGAATTATTAGACTCTCTGTGTGCCTCTAAACCTCATTTGGGTTCACAGAGAAGACATAAAACTTGCTTAACAGCGCCATCTGTTGAAATTTGAGATAACCTTAAATAGAGACTGATTGAAATGAACACAGACAATAGGTAACCATTTTATTCAGTAAAACAATTAAATTACTTACAATATAAATTAAATCATACTTTAAACACCAGCGTTGAGCTTACAACCAACATTTTATACATTAAATGCGATATCAAACAAATTAATAAAATATTAACTTTAAACGTAAATAATATTCCAGTTAATGGCTGACCAACATTTGTAGCAAATGACTGGCCTGGAATATTGGCCCAATACCTATCCTAGATGTTAAAACCAGCCAGTAAGTAAAGGATACAAATAAGTTAGTATTGATATGAATTAGGGAATGAAATATTTACTCTGTTAATGTTTTGGTGTGACTTCCAGCTTATGAGGAAACACAGTCACCTGATTGCTGACAATTATTCCATACTTAGTGTTTGGCCAAACTGGGGCGCGGGCGCGGGGCGGGCGTGGGGCGGGCGAGGCGCGGCGAACTCAAACATATATGAACTTCCTTTGAAGTGTCCATATTGCGCACGCGGGCGCGGTGAGCGGCGCGGGCTGCTTGGCGCGGGCAGTGCGCGGGCAACTCACGCCATAATAGCTCGTGCATACAAGTAGCCGCAGTGGGTGCGCAGCGCGGGCGCAGGCGGCCCGCACGGGAGCCGGGGTTCTCAAACTAGTTCGAGCTTTTTTCTAATAAAAATAAGTCTTCTTCATCCATATTATATTTTGACAAACACTGGACACGACAACACGCAGAACGCAGCCGCGCTCCAGTGCGGACAGGTAGCCCGTGCGCGATCCCGCACCCGTATACTAGTCCAATTTTTTTTATGATATAATGTATTTCTACCACTGCCAAGTCCCTATGTTACGTTAGAATGGAATGAAAAGTAGAGGCGATCTTTTTAATGGATACAACTACGAAACAACCTGATGACAGTGATGTAACTTGTAAGTGAAAAACACATGAGCTGTAGCTAAGCTGAGATATGACAAGTAACGCCATCTGTTGGTGGTTAAATATTTCTGCATCCACCTCGTATATTTTTGACCATGTGACCACATTTCCTCTTAGAAATGACTGAATTATTGACTGATTCGCAGTTATGCCAAAGGCAACACAAGAATCAGCAATTTTACACTTTTATCTCTAGCTGAAATTGTCTGATCAATAAAGGTCCAAATGCCTTGCACACTGCAATACCATCAACTCACAATTTGACTAAAATATGCTTACAAACTAACCTAACCTAACTTTAATATACATGTACCATTCCGTAAATAAAAGTCCAAAACAATACATAAGTGAACAGCGCTCCAAAGAATCCGTTGGTCAGTAGGCTCTGTCGTGACACATAGTATTTGTTCCATTTTGGTCCCGTCTTTACCATGAACATCACCCAGAGGCTGACAACTGCGAAGACATAGAAGGCAAACCCGTAGAGACCTGTTAGGCCTAGGACACCTGGAAATGAGAAAGTAAGAGATAAGTATTGTAATTGGAAGAATTTGGGGATGACCTTTGCCCAGCAGTAGGACATCGAGAATAGACATATGTAAGCAAACCTCCACAACAAAATGACGGACTAAATTGGATTCTGGAAGCTGTATCTGATCAGTAGGTCTGCTGTAAATTCTTAGTCTCATTCTCATCTCTTACAATAAATTGGTAACTTGTGAAAATAATATCAATCAACTTCATTAAACTGGGGATGAGTTCTACATGGAACTACCACATCATTATCATTTCGGCTGTGTAATTTCAAGACCTAGCAAGTTGACATTTCTCAAAAAAATCGATGTTTTAGCAAGTCAAATACACCAATTTTATTTTTTAATGTCAGTTGCTAGGTTTTGAAATTGCACAGTCGAATTCAGCTGAAAGACATCTGCTGGATATAGGCCTTGAGACTGTTTCCAAACACCGCCACTTTGACTGGTTCAGTGCTTCAAGCATCCACATAGTTACCAATAATCTTCAAATCAATTTGAAATAGCCCGGTCATAACGTCTGTGCTAAAAAGTTAAGTTATTCACTTCACATAATTATTATAAGTAGGTTCACATTAAAAATGCGTGTTCCTAGCTAAAGAACAAACTTTTCGTTTATAACAATCTCAATTTAGCATGAATGGAAACAAAACTATTCTAATATTATAGCTCTGGCTTCAAGAAAGGAAACCACACAATAAACGAAATTAATTGTGGTACTGTATTGTATTATTGTAATGTTATACAATTAGCACTAATGAAATGCTTTATTATGTGAATAAAATATAATGTATTACCAGCGGTGGAACCGGACAACGCAGCCATGGATGTTCTACAGTATTCCACGACCACAGCATTGTTCCTAAGCGCAGCGTCGCTGTACGCAACGGGCTCGGACTTGATGTTATCCTTATTCACTTTAGCTACAGACATCTTTTATTTCACTTTTTTAATGGTTATTTAGGTTAAATTGAGGACACTGGAAATTACAATCAATTTCGAGCAATATCATGAGTTTTTAGTTCAACGTTTTGACGTTTATATTTCTTAACTGACAGTGACATTGACAGCAGCTGGGAATGTGATAAAGGCAAAGGTTAAAACTGACAGGTATCCTATTGCCAGCTGATTGATTGTTTATGGTTAACATTCATGCAATGGGCACTTTTATTTTGCTTACCTACCGTAGAAGTTAGTAGCACAAATATTCTTAATTTTTTGAGCTACTTAGCACAAATATTTGTTATCAATCAAGGAGACTTTTTGTATATTTCTTTTTCTAATTTCCGTTAAACAAACCATAAACATTTAATGTGACATTAGGATTTTCAAAATCAGTTTTAGTGCATAATGGTTCGTGGTTCAGTACATATTATTATTTAGTCATGAATGAATCGTCATATTCTCTGAAGCTTGCACCGCAGGTACCCGGTGATAATATACAATGATTGGGAAGTACTTGCATAAAACTTTTCCTATTTTTTTTTTATATCCTATTCATGTTGGAATATTCTTTTTATTTATTTTGTAATTATTGTTTATCGTAGAAGTATTATGTAGAGATACTTTTTTAGTTTTGACAAACTTATTTTTTTAACCAACTGCAGCGACAATAAACAATATTCTTTTCTAATCTGCATAAAATGCCATGCCACTCACGGCACATACTTCTCAATGACTGTCAAAGAATAGGTAAAGTAACTGGTAGAGATGTCTGTACGCTGCCTACGTCTAATCCTACTATCCTACTCCTACTATAATAATATAATATTATAAACGCGAAAGTTTGTGAGGATGGATGGATGGATGTTTGTTACTCTTTCACGCAAAAACTGCTGATCGGATGAGGATGAAATTTGGCACACAGATAGTTTATAACCAGGATTAACACATAGGATACTTTTTATCCCGATATTCCTACTGAATCGACACTTATGCGGGTGAAGCCGCGGGGTGCAGCTAGTGATTAATATTAATTTCGGAAATGACAAGACGACGTCTTTGTTCAATTACTTCCAAAGTAAGTAATTGAAAAAGATATGACGTTAAAACTACTTCTTGATCCAACCGTACTATAAGTAATTAAGTACCTAACCAGAGTGATTTGATATTTTGTCAAAGCAGATGAACGAAGTAGGTAATTTTTTAGTCCATCTACCGAAGAAATCGGTTAAAAATACAGACTGTCACTGGTTTCTTGTTTTTTTTTATTGAACTAGTGGCCCGTTTTCCGAAATTTTCTGTCATAAAAACCTTGTCCTGGCCTGGCAATACCGAACAAAACAAAAAAAGAATTATATTTAGCGCCACGAAAGATGAGACTTGACTCTTGACACACCACGTGGTTTGACTTGCGCAGTACACGATTTTAGGTTTCTTTAGCGGTATAAGGTCTGAGCGCGGGACGGGACCGGGTGTCATAGGGGCGGCGGAAAGAGCGCGGGAGGCGGAGTCAAGTCTCATATTTCGTGGCGCTAGGTACTGAATCTGAATTATCCATATCCAATTTAGTTGTTTAGTGCAGTCATTCGTGGAGTTAGTAATATATGTAAGCGGTCGTTCGGAAGTTATGCGCATAATAAACATACATTTCGGCGATTCATTTTTATTTATACACTAGCTTCAGCCCGCAACTTTGTTCGCGTGAAACTTCTTGTTTCCCCCGAGCCACCCCGTCGTATCGCATCACCCGCCCGCGCTATCACTTAACGTTCTTTTTGCTCGGCTCCTAAGGGTCATAGCGTGACGTTAAATAGCCTATAGCCTTCCTCAAGAATTGGGCTATCAAATGCAAGAGGAATTTTTCAAATCCGACTGGTAGTTCCAGAGATTACCCCCTACATACAAACAAATTTTACCTCTTTATAATATTAGTATAGATTAGTATTTTAGTATTAGTATAGATATAGATGTGCCATCCCATCAGTATCAGTCAATGTTTTTCTAGTAGAACTTAATTTACTGAACCCTAAAAACGAACTATTTTGAAAGCGTCGGTAAAACAGTTTGTGATAAGCAAAGCCATTGAACTGTATGGACCTGTATACATGTGTGTATAATCAGCACAAAAATTCTCGTTGTATTCTTACTCACACAAACACGGTATATTCATGTGTTTTCGCGGCACTAAGGAGCGTCGGTATTTCTGTGGCGGAACTTATTTTCATTTGTAATTCTAACTATAATGCCTTTTAATCAGTGTTTATAGTTTTATTCGTGAGATAATTTGTGACAACGTTTGTAGAAAGCGCAGTGATGCTTACTGCAGGCTGGTTCCGCTCAATTCGATGTATGGAATTATGATGGCGCGTGTTTGACTGTGTAACTGATTGCTTTCTCGTAACAAATTAGGACTTTGCTCGAACGATATTTGAGCGCTGACGATTATAGTTAATATTCCTGTTTCTGTGATACAAAACGATCCTGAATCTGGTGTTGAAACAATTGTATCTGGAAACATCGTTGTGTAAAAAAGGATATTAAGTTTTCGATGTACTGTGGCTCAATTATGCACCAAGGAGACCGCTAGTCTGGCGATTTGTCTTGTGCGAATTGCAATCACTGACGCGACTAAACTGAATAAAGCGAAGGTGAGTCGACATTTTATGATTTAATTCAGAAAAATTTCCATTTCCACTTACAAAACATGATATTGTGTTCAAATATTGAATTAACCTATTTCATGAGAAAAACGAAACTTCATTTCGATTCTTTTGTTTCAGAAAACCAAGTGAAACGATCTGGGACGGGCGTAACCTGTAAATATATGTTTCTCGTCACATTTCGCATTGTATTTTTCTCATAAATATGGGATTGAAATAAAATATTCGTGATTTGGGGCGATACTTGCGATGTGCTATTTTGTTACGTCAGACGCTTATACAAGGGCCTAGATTGATTGAAAGAGGTCATAATGGACGAGTCTGAGGATAACATGAGTTCTGAGGACTTGAAGGCATCTGATAGTCCTCTGACTATCAAATCAAAACCAAAGAAAAGGTCACTCGTTGAACGTGAACTTGAAACTAGTTTGACTTCCAGAGTAACTTCCCCGGTGTCCATCGGTGATGGTACTAGCACCAGCCGCTATGGCAGGGCTCGCCGGCTCAAGTCTGAAATTGAGCACTCTGCCGACATCAAGAAACTGTCTGCTGAACTAAAGTCACCACAGGCCGACAAGTCTCCAGTGAAGACACAGTCACCAGTATACAAGATGCACGCATCAAATTCTCCATTGAGATCAGAACCCCCGAAATTAATTGGAGTTGAAACTTTTCTGGAAAATCAAATAGAGAGTATTTACCAAGAAAACATATCATTGAGCCGTTTTGGCACTGAGGAAGTTAAGAAAACTAGTCCCTCTCCTGCTAAGAAATTCCCAAAAGTCTACATCAGAAAGGACCTCATCCAAAAGAGGGAATCAGATGAGAATGTAGGCTTTATCAAAAATATGGCATCGCCAGTCAAAAGTGCAAAGAAGTCTTCCAGTACTCATTTGAATAATATTCTAGAACGGTCCTCCGAAAGGTACAGCATTGGTTCCGCGAAGCAGCAGAATGGATTCTTAGATAATTCTTCTGTGGTCAAGACTCTGGACTTTGACAGTAAAAAGAAGAAGAAAGACCAGAAGGATACTAAAACTCTGTCAAAGAGCGATTTGTTTGATTTGGAAGCCAAATGCGCCTATCAAGTTGGAGACCTAGCCTGGGCTAGAATGGGTACTTATCCATTCTGGCCTTCCATTGTAACTAGAGACCCCTCAAATGGGATTTTTGTTAAAAAGAAGCGTAAGTATCAAAAACGGTCTTTAAAAAAAATAGAGAATAACTTGCCCCAAACAATTGCACCTGATTAACATTTTCCTTTATTATGTACATGTGCCTTTAATAATTTACTGTAAGGCATGCAATACATATAATAATATGCTCATGTAATATGGTTTCAGTTATTTTTATCTAAACTTCCTTTAGTTAGAAAATGCTTTGCAATTTAGAATTAATAATGGTGTGTTGTTACAAGGTAAAATGGTAATCTGTGTATTTACAAAACTATTTCTAAATAATCTATACAGTGTGACAGGGACAGTGACAACCAGTGACAACCATGGATCCAGTACATGATTCTGAATCCTCTTGCATTAAAAAAAAAAACATTTGTTATTTAAAAAAAAAATTGCAGTTCCATACATTTTTACTGCGTTGGTATTGCACTTTTCTATAAAACAGCAGATTTTTTTTTAAACAAACGGAATCTTTCTACACTAACCGCCTTACTTAAAAACGTATAGCATCTTTATAGTTACACAACGCTTTGCCTTCTTCTTTCAAAAGCCAAATTACTGACGACTGAAAGAGAGAAATCGGTGTGTAACTATTCATCTGATATAAAATGTTTATTAGTAAGGAGGTTAGTCTGGAATCATGTACTGAATTCATGGTAACAGTTTGAGCGTCTATGTCCCTGCCTCCCTGTTTACTTCTACATATAGTACAAATAACTCAATTATTTTTAATATTGATATTATAATAATCTACATCCCTATACTATGTTATCTAACTTAACTTCGGTTATTGGAATTGCTTATCTTTACATAATGCTTGCTGCTATTTAAACTAATAATATTATTCCTGTTATATTGCTGTGCAATTGTGTTGTATCCACCCCACATGTTTTATATTAAACACCCCATGTGAAAATAAAATATTGGTAGTGGTATACAAAGCCTATTTAATTTTTTGCAGTTAGTCATAACTAAAATGCTGCCAGAAATTTGTCCATCTTAAATAAAAACTGTTTGTCCTTGTATACAACACCCATAGAAAAAAAGGGTTGTATTTTTTTTGCCTAAACCAACCTCTGATGTTCAAACACTACAATAGCAACAGCATTCTTTTGTCTTCTCTAATTCCGTTATCTTTGCAAAAAGCATAGCTTATTTACAAATGACATAGATTATTAATTCTCCACATTCTTTAAACTTGGAAAATTTTGGTCTGTGATTATTGACAGCAAATTACAAGACTCAATGAATTCATAAATTAAATAATAGTATATGTTTTATTGTTGCTGCAGGTGGCAAAATTAAAAAGAAGCATCTCTACAATACTTTTTTTAATAATAAGAAAATAAATAAAAAGAACATGCTAACATAAACCAACAGACCTAAAACTGACAGGTCATATCTAACCTTCTTTTATTTCATTCCTCCACAGTATTTGGCCGAATAGAACGTGACGTCATACACGTGACGTTCTTCGGAGACAACGGGCGTCGCGGCTGGATCGTTGACACCATGCTTCGAAAGTACCTAGGCCAGCTCGAGTTTGAGAGTACCCGACAGAATTTTACACCTGAGGTTTGACCGTCTTTATCTTGTGACATAAGGTTATCTCCTGAACTTTTTGTTGGTGATATGAATAAATTGATTTATGTTCAGCCTTGACATTAATGTTGTAAATGGTAATGTAACCAAACTTTATCCGAGTTTATCATGCTTTGCAATAATGTGAACAAAAAACTAACTTCCCAAAGTTTACTATTCAACTATTTATGTGTGCATAAACGGACAAGAAGAACGGAACAGAAAAATACGTACAAAAGTGATCTGGGAGGTGGTGGTGTTTAGTTTTTCTTTCATGGTTTGCATGTTAGGTCTCTATTTTTACATTGATTTGTAAGCTCCGTTAGTGTGGCATTTAAAAATAAAAAAACCAGAAATGATTAATTTCCAAATCCAATATTGTAACAAAAATACCTGACAAAAAAATCCTTAATAATATTTTTCTTTTTTTTAGGATAAGAAGAAAGACCCCAGACTGTTTGCAGCATTCTTCGTATCAGAAAAGAAACAAGCCTTATGGAACAACTCAGTAGAAGAAGCAGAGACGCTGCTTAGGGAACCAAAGAGGTTGAGAATAGACATCTTCAACGACATGCTAGAAAAGTCTAGAACTAAAGTAAAACAACAGAAGAGCGGGAAAATCTGTAGAACTGACAGTGACGTGTCTTTGAGCGAGAGTTTGTATGACAGTCTGTTTTCAGAAGACGACGGTAAAACAGACAATACCGAACGTTCTAGAAACAGGACTAGGAACAAGTCTTTGGACATGTTTGAAGTCGTCACGGCTTGTCTCGATAACATGGCTGCTAAAACCGGCATCACCAAGATCCAACGACAGTCCCATATGGATAGGTGGCTACAGAAAGCTAAGTCCAAAACTCCAGAGAAAACCCAGGCTAAACCTCCAGCTCCTCAAGTAAAAGTAGAGGAAAAAAAAGAAACGAAAGTTATTAGGTCTAAAAAAAAAAAAAGTTTGTCTAAAGTAGCAGTAAATATGCCTTATAGTTTAAGAAAATCTATGACCGAATCTCAGAATCTGATGCCATTTCTAAATGACCATGACTATAGTAAAAATGTTGTAGAGGTGACTGATTCGGATCACAATTCTACAGATACAGATAGTTGTAAGAATTTCGCTTCTCAGGAACCTACTGGTATTGTAGCCCCCGTTGAAAGTCTAAGTACTAAACCCAAAGAAAGTGAAAAAGAGAAAGAAAATACAGTAAACGAAGATACTATAAATAATAAAGATATTAAAGCAGAAAATCCTACAGAAACATTACCAGAAATGAATGGAATATGTGAATCTTCTGAAGGTGAGAGCATGGATGAAAATAGTCAGGACAGCGTTATAAGTGCAGCAACATCTCCAGGCAACAATAATAGGACAGAAAGCGGACACGCTGCAAAGGTGTCTTTTTATAAAGATGAAATAGAAAACACTTCTGAAAATCGTGCTAATATGCCTGATTCTGTAACTACGAGAGATCAAATGATAAGCCCTGTTTACGAAGATTCACTTGATGACGACCAATGCAGTCAGGCCTCAATTTATGGAAGTCACACAGAAAATGAAGAAATCGCTCCTAAAAGTAAACCTGCAAATGTTACTGCTGACTTACAGGACGAAATGACAAATGACGATTCAAGATTTGCCAGTACTGAGCCAAGTGTGTCAGTTGATGAAGACAGTGATAATAAGCCTGATTATGAAACTGACAGCCAGACTGATGACAACTGCAGTGAAGCTCCTCTCACTAATGACAGTTTACTAGATACCCAGCATGATATTTATGACGATTCAATATCTGAAGTCCCTGAAAAGAAAAAGGTCGTTATTGAAATCGATAGTAGTATTAGTCATGGTGAATTTAACAATGATATAACAAATGATGTGCCGTCTAAATTGAGTACGGAAATAATTTTAGATGCTTATGAAACAGACTCAGTTTTGGATCGTGTGCCAGAAGGTTTAGAAATTAAACAAATTAGCAATGGAGTAGACAGTGAAGTAGAAAGTAGTAATCAGTTTGGTTTTTCTAATAAACTCGAAGAGGATAAAATTTTAGATAAAATTGAAGATACAAATAAATTTCCTATCTCTATTAGTAATATAAGTGATGAAATCCCAAATCGTGATATGGTTGAAAGTATTACAAGAAATGGACCTCTGAATGGTCGTTTGAATGTGAAAGAGATTGATATGAATACTGCTAAAGAGGTTCATATACCTACTTTCAAACCTGATTTGATCAAAGAAAATGGCTTTCATGATGAGGAAACTCATATGAATGGTGATATAGATTTGGATTCGAGCTCTATTCATTCAGAAGACAGTGTGACGTCAACGAAATCTGAAAGCAAACGCAAATTACGCTCTAAAGATAAAAAACCAGAAGATCCTTTAGAAAGTGCAGAATTTGTCAAATATCTAGAACTGAGACAAGATGCTATAATGGACGAAAACCCGGAGTTAACGCAAAATGAAATTGTCGCCTATTTGTATAAAACATGGCTTTACGAAGAAAACTCAAAATCTGATGATAAAAAAAACGACGATTTGCGAGAATTGAACTTAGTTAAAGGACTGAATTCTGAACCCGAACAGAAAAAGAAACCAAGAGAAAGGGATCAAACAAGACAAAGAAACTCTCATAAAAAGAACTTGAGTCTAAATAAAAATATGATGCAGAGATTCTTACATAGAAAGACAAGAGGCGAAAGAAAAATGGTGTATACAGATGTAGATAGAAATTTTCAAATCAATGAGGACACTGACAAATCTTCTGATGAAGTCGACGAAGTACCTTCACCGGCCTATGAATTACTAGACGATGATAAGCCTGAAACCAGTCAATCGTCTACTACAGTTCAGGATGCATTTCAAACGAAAGAAACTGAAATTGCTTTAGGATTTTCTACCCCTAAACCTCAAGAAGATAAAGACGTTAGTGCAGAAACAAAAGATGTGAAACAAGACAATGATATCAAAGTAACATTGACAAGTAATGATAAGCAAAATATAGAAAAAAGTAAAAAAGTATCGCCAATCGATTCTTCAAACGAAGTACAAGTTATTTTTCCAAAAGAATCAGAAAAAAGTAACTTCAATGATGATTTTGACGCAGATTCTGTTGATTCAGAAGATAGTGAAGCACCCCTTATTAAGAGTAAACTGCGCTCAAATGCTAAAAAAGAAAATTTCTTTAAAGAAGACGTTAAAATTAAAGACGAAGAGGCTGACACAATTTCCATAACTTCCGGAGACAGTGAAATGTCTTTATCTAAACGCAAAAAGAAATTCCCTCCGAAGAAAGTCGAAAATGCATTAGAAGATCCCGAATTTGTGAAATATTTGGAACTACGACAAGACTCCTTGATAGACGAACATCCAGAATTGTCGCAAGATGAAATCGTTACGTATTTGTACCAAACATGGTTGTATGAAGAGAATACTAAGTCTGAAATTCAGAAAAACCATGATATTGAACAGTCAGGCTTGGTAAAGGGACTCGAAAATGCGGTACAACAACCCAAAAAAGTTAAAAGAAAAGTCAAAACTGAGAAAGAAACTGAAAAAGATGAGAAAAGAGAAAGAGAAACTGATGCTGATGTCGTACCAAAAGATAAGCCTAAAAGAAAAGTAATAAAACCTTATTACAACGAAGAATTTTCAGATATCGAAGAAGAACTGGAAGTCTTCGCGATATTCAAACCTAAAAATAAACAAATTGGTGAAAATGGAGAAGAATCTGAAGAACCAATTCCCGAAGGAAATGACATTGATGAAGTTGAACTTTACTTTGAAGAATTAGCCCAACCAAAACCCAACGTTTTCAAAGGTCTAATTAGAGAGAAAGTATGTGAAATATGCGAGATGACTGGCAATCTAGTCAAATGTAAAGGCTGCAATGCAATGTTCCACGTCGATTGCGTAAATAAAGAAGATGTAGAAGTAGAAAACCCACTCCCATCCAGAGGGAGAAGAAGAAAGAAAAAGTTGGGTCGGAAACCGAAAAACTCTGACGAATTTGACAGTCAAGACGAGAAATCACAAGATGTTTCCGAAGAAAGCATGTCAATCGATGAAATACTTGAAACGGAAACGTGCACAGTTGACGCTGAGACCCTAGAAGCTCAGCTAGAAGCCAAAATGAAAGAATTACTCGAAAAAGAAAACGAAAACATCGATTACGATTCCTACTCGAGCGATGACGGATGCGATTGGAGCGACACAATACCCGGAAAATGCGAGATTGTCGACATAAAATTAAAACCTCGACGCTCAAACGACACAGATTACTCCAATTTCAAATGTAAGAACTGTCAGAAATATGATACACCCGTATGCTTTGTATGCAAATCAGCTGTATCTAAATCCGAGGAGACTTTACGACAAAAATGCCATGTGGCGCATTGTCATAAGTACTATCATTTGAAGTGCTTAGACCACTGGCCTCAAACTCAGTTCAATGGAGGGGAGCCTTCGAAGACTAACAAGAAAATTAATGAGTATTTTGAAGCTTTGACGTGTCCTAGACATGTATGCCATACTTGTGTTTCTGATGACCCTAGAGGCTGTAAGACGAGATTCAGTGGGGATAAGTTGGCGAGATGTGTGAGGTGTCCCGCTACTTACCATTCGTTTACGAAATGTCTGCCGGCGGGAACGCTGATCTTGACGGCGTCACATATTATCTGTCCGAGGCATTATGACCATAGGTGAGTGTTTTATTTTGGTTTTAATGGCGTTTTTAATGTTTCTCAAGTAGGTTGTAAATTAATGCAAATCGTTATAAATCCGTACACTGAAATAACACATTATTGCGCGAATACTCCTAGATAACTGTCAGGGTCCGTTTCCACGTGCGAGAGAATCGCGGCGATATTATCGTCGTGCTACGTATTTCTATACACTCTCTTAGAACGTGTCTCCGCACGGCGATATCATCGCGGTGAAAATTTGATGGCACGGCGAGACTATCGCCGCGATTCTCTCGCTCGTGGAGACGGCCCCTCAGTCTTGAAAAATTCGTCCACATCTGACACTTGCCTAGTTTTATGAATGGAATAGTAGTTGAAAACATAACCAGTTTGAAATGCCCACAAAAAGTCGCATGGAGGCACCCGTGACAAAATTCTATTTTGGTCCCAAGTGATGGTTATTGTAAGTTTGATGCCTTTAGCTGTCTCTAAGTATGTTTGAAGCATTGTACCTACATAAAAAACGGATAAACCGATTTTAATGCATTTTGGCTATTATAATAACGTATCTTGTTTGTTTTCCGTTAATAATAATAATATTGTTAAACAATTATAGGTAATTAAAATATAAATATATATATATAAATATATATATTATTGTAATTTAAACGACATTAAATGTTCGCCTTTCCATCCACAGGCCCGGCAAAGTCCCGTGTCACGTGAATACAGGCTGGTGTTTTATATGTGCGCTGGGCGGATCGCTGATCTGCTGCGAGTATTGTCCTACGTCCTTCCACGCCGAGTGCCTGAACATAAAGCCGCCTGAAGGTAAGGAATACTGGATTTTGTTGAAACTTATTAAATTTTCAAACAAAACTAACATCTTTATAATAATACTAATAATAAAGCTGAAGAGTTTGTTTGTTAGTTTGAACGCGCTAATCTCTGGAACTGACAGTCGGATTTGAAAAAATCTTTTTGCATTTGATAGCCCAATTCTTGAGGAAGGTTAGAGGTTATTTAACATCACGCTAGGACCCTAAGGCGCCGAGAAGAAAGTAAAAAAAAAAAAAACAGAAAGAACACTAAGCGAAAACGATGTGACAGCACGGGCAGATGATGTGATGCGAAAGGATAGGTCGCGGGAACAAGAAATTTCACGCGGGCGACGTCGCGGGCAGAAGCTAGTAGCTAATAAGCAAGAACACTATATAACAAACCTCAAACCGATCTTAGTAAATTATACTTTTTCCATGTGAGATACGAACATACAAAATATAGTGTATCTGTGTGTATGGTTTAATAAAAATGTCGAGGCTATTGCAGGCACATGGAACTTAGGTTTGTGTTTTAAGCCAGAAACATATAGAAAATGTTCTTAGTACGGTCAGCAACAGAAGTCCATTAACACTGTCAAGTTTACACATCAAAATTGACACAAAATGTTTCAATAAACTGCTTTTCAAAATTTTTTATAATAGCTATGTTATTATTGTTTAAATTTTACTTCTGTTCCGATTTTTTTATTTTATTTTGCTTCATAATTAAGATTTATAAAACTAACGTGTTAATCGACTTTTGTTGCTGACTGTACCTACTGTAAGTTTCTGATGGCGGCAGAAACTACTTTCTAATAAGGTTCGCCGTCAGCCGGTTTTCGAGCCTATAAAGTTATCATCTAGCTAGCCTTTTCCCAACTATGTTGGGGTCCCCTTCCAATCTAATCGAATGCAGCTGAATACCAGTATTTTACATGGAGCGACTGCCTATCTGACCTTCACAATCCAGTTACTGGGTAATACGATAATACCCCTTGGTAAGACAAGTTGACAGACTTTCGGGCTTCTGACTACGCGTAACGACTGCCAAAGGTCCACGAATGACAGCTGGGACCAACGGCTTTACGTGCTTTCCGAAACACGGAGGGGTCTCGGTATGTAAAGATGTTCACCCATCCACGGACCAACCGCGGCAAGCGTAGCTTAACCTGATCGATCGACCTGTGCGGCTGTTATTATTTAGCCACGTGATTGTTTGAATTCCACTGAATCATAAGTAATTGTAATATCACACAAATTAATCAAAAAGTTGCTACAGTATTTTTATCTCACGAAGCGATGCGCGCTTTACTTGTGGTAACCAAGTGTACAAACACATACAGGGTGTTACGGAAAGGGAATATCGATACAAACGGGTTGAAGAGTGTATCTGGTCTAGAATCTCTGTACAAAATTTCAGCTCAAAAGCAGTAACTTTGAAAATGCTTAATATTTTTTTCACACGCTATCACGGCGCTGCACTGGCGCGCGGCGGCGTGATGTGCGTGTACTAGGCGCACAGACACACTACAGATAATGAATAATGACCCTCGTAGTGCGGTGACACGTTTGTTATGATTTCAATTTAATAAACTATCGAAATAAAAAAATATTAAGCATTTTCAAAGTTACTGCTTTTAAGCTGAAATTTTGTACAGAGATTCTAGACCAGATACACTCTTCAACCCGTTTGTATGGATATACCCTTTCCGTAACACGCTGTATAGGCTCGCCCCTTGTTACATAGGACTTGGCTGCGTTTCCACTAGAGTGTGTGAAACAAACCAATAACATCGCTTTATTTTCATAGCTTGAACTAAGTTAGCGTTGTTATTGGTTAGTTTTACACACATCCCTCGCTACGCATCCTCGCTCATTGAATCTGGTGGAAACTCAGCCTTAAACAACGAATGTAGGTACACCTCTGCCTAACCGTTTAGGGAATACATTCGTGTTATGTATAAATTCATAATCCTATTATTAAGACCATTACTGTAAAGACGCCAGAATTGAATAGAATTATGTACACCATATAAATTACAGACATAAATATAGAAACTTTACAATGGGTGACACAATGGGCGGTCTTATCGCTAAGAGCGACCTTTTAAAGACAACCTTTGGGTGGATTAAAAACGGGAAGGACAGACAAATACTCTAGGTAGTCTGTGGTGTACCATTTACACAATACAATAAATACATACATAAAGCACAACAAGCAACCCGAAATGGTCAAATTTTCCCAATCAACCTTGAACCTAATGCTTTAGCGATAGAGTCGAAAATCTATTAATAAATTTAACAGATTGTAGAAGCTTGATGTGCTGGCGTCTATATGTATATGTTTCAAGATAAATAAAAAATATTCTGTTCTAAAACACACAAGCAAATCTTGAACGTTTTTAGGTCAAACCGAATATTTCGACACACGATTACGTCATACAAATATTTCCATGAACGGGAATTAAGACCTTGACCTCTTCAAAAGCGGGACGCTAACAACCGGCCGACCGCCGCGCCGCCGCCCGTCGCCTGTAGATTTTTCATACATAAATACATACGCGATTGTATTCAAATTGAAGATGACGTGTTTTTGAATAGCAAAAAATATGAAAAATTTAACAATTTGTAACTTGGTTTTGTTTTAAAACAGGGGAAGGCGTGAATATAGATGGGCAATCCACCCGATTTAAACCGTATAAACACCCAGAAAATTGGGTGTTTATCGGGTGTTTACCAAAAGCACCGGGTTTAAACCCGGTGGATTGCCCATCTATAGGCGTGAATGGAACTTGAAATAATTCGGTTTTGATAATGTGAAAAAAAAAATAGGAAATTTTTATTACAAACTAGCTGACCCGGCGAACTTCGTACCGTCTCAGAATCAATAAATGAAATCAGTGAATCCGTTTTCGAGATATCAAAAAAGTAGTTCCGTACAAAATGTATGAGAAAATCAATTATCTTCATCATTATTTTTTCGGATTCTTACTAAACTTTAACTATATCCGACGATCCTGCATACTTATCTCTTTTGTTGACTGTACCAACTCATGCAAAATGTCCTTCCCTCTTTAGGTTTCTTGATAACATTAAATAAATACTTCCATTTGTTTGTTCTTAGGTGGTTACATGTGCGAAGACTGTGAGACGGGACGACTACCGCTGTATGGAGAAATGGTGTGGGTGAAGCTAGGACATTACAGGTTAGTAATAATGCTGCTGAATTACTTTACTGATAATGAAAAATCGTCCTTTATTCATTATCAGTAAAGTAAAGGTTTTAGTTTTTAAACTTATTTTTTATTTAATTATTTTGGGGCTTATGTCAGTAACATTTATATTTTTGAAATGTACTAATTAAGCCCTTTCATTTCATACCAAACATGGCAATATAAAAAAAAAAAATAGGTTATGACTTTATGGAGGCCTATGTCCAGCAGTGGACGTCTTTCGGCTGAAATGATGATGACTTTATGTCCGCTAGAGGGCGCCATATTCAATTTATTGTGACGTCACATAGCCTATAACCAGTGGACGATGAAGACGCTTCCAATGATACCTCATTTGTCCAATTATGACAAGGACAAGTTATGAGGAAACAGATGAACATACATACATACCGGTCAAAATCATAGCCCTCCTTTTTGCTTCGCCGTAGTAGGGTAAAAATCGTCCTTTATCAAATGACATCTTTTCCTCTAACGGAAGGCGCGTATTCTATCCCTTTGAATACATTACAGCAGCAGTAAAAATACTCTTGCAGTTTTTTGCCTGACCTGAAACCTATCACGATTGTCTGTTACCAACATCAAACAAACCAGCATCAAAAAGACCCAGGTAACTGGGCTTTTTTGATGCCTGGAAGAGATTGCAGAAAGCGATAAGCATCAAAAAGACCCAGGTAACTGGGCTTTTTTGATGCCTGGAAGAGATTGCAGAAAGCGATAAGCATCAAAAAGACCCAGGTAACTGGGCTTTTTTGATGCCTGGAAGAGATTGCAGAAAGCGATAAGCATCAAAAAGACCCAGGTAACTGGGCTTTTTTGATGCCTGGAAGAGATTGCAGAAAGCGATAAGCATCAAAAAGACCCAGGTAACTGGGCTTTTTTGATGCCTGGAAGAGATTGCAGAAAGCGATAAGCATCAAAAAGACCCAGGTAACTGGGCTTTTTTGATGCCTGGAAGAGATTGCAGAAAGCGATAAGCATCAAAAAGACCCAGGTAACTGGGCTTTTTTGATGCCTGGAAGAGATTGCAGAAAGCGATAAGCATCAAAAAGACCCAGGTAACTGGGCTTTTTTGATGCCTGGAAGAGATTGCAGAAAGCGATAAGGCCGCCCATTGTATATTTTGTAATGTTTGATGTATTTTTTATGTTATGTATTTTTTGTGGTGTACAATATAGTATATATATAAATAAATGTATTTGGCACATTAGTAAGTCGTAGGGGTAGTTGAAGCGGTTATCGGACATTACACTTTATTGAATTTGGTCATAACATTGCCTCAAAATCCACCCAATTCGACACATAATACATAAACTAAAATCTGCCATTGAATACAGGTCGTTTACACACACAGACGTAAGCGAGTACTTCCATATGTTTACAAGAATAGACCACTAGGGGGCGTGTGTTTAAAAAAAAGCTTACTCCACAGATGGTGGCCCGGTATAATCCTGCATCCGTCAGAGATCCCAGAGAACATTATGGCAGTGAAGCACAACCTCGGAGAGTTCGTGGTTCGGTTCTTCGGCCAGTACGACCATTACTGGGTCAATCGGGGACGCGTGTTCCCGTTTCAAGAAGGTGAGTTTGTTTATAATAAATCTAAGGTTAAAATATTCATTTCGTTTGTTGATTCAGTATTTTTATCTCACGAACCGAAGCGATCTCATGAAGCGAAGCCGTCGACACGCGTCGCCGGTCGCCGTCGACAACGTGTCGCTCGTGTATTTAAGTAGCATAATCAGCCTATAATGTTGCCACTGCTGGGACACAGGCCTCCTCTCTTCGAGAGGGAGTGGGCTCTACCACGTGGGCCCAGTGCGGGTTGGTAGATGTCACATGTCTTCGAATTTTTGGTTCTAGGACATGCAGGTTTTCTCACCATGTTTTCCTTCACCGTTTTGAGAGCAGTGGCGATGAAAATAATTTACACAAAGTAAAGCGCCTGTCTGGGTTCGAACCTATTACCTACAACTTGTAAGTCGCGGCCATTACCACTGGGCCACCATTGCTCTGTACTCCATTATTTAGTAATAATATTTTTTTTTTTATTTCCAAAAAGGTTACAGACTTATTTTATTAGTTACTTCTTCTTAATAACATAAAGACATTATTACAAATAGTGGTAGGAGGCACAGGCAACTAGGTACAGAGCACTAGTAGCGGTATCTACAACGCCACATGCTAACTACGCGTCATACTGACGTCACGCAAAATCCTGCATCTCGCAAGCAGAGTTTACCGCGGAACTAGCATATGTACAACGGCCCGACATGCATCATCGGGCAGTTGCAACACCCATAACACCCGTCTGGTCGGAGAATCCTCCCTTTTCTATGGAGGATGAGTGAACTTTACAACCTGTTCCTCATACCTCTGTACACTAATCTATGCTGCAGAATTCTGTAAACCGTAATTGGTGAGCCCTGCCTCTTAAACTAGGGTTACCTATATCTTAAGAGTGTTCAGTTGAGGGGTTGATTCAATAAGATTTATACAACTTTTGATTTGTGTCGATCTACTAAGTGGTCATAAAATTCAGATTAGTTTATAATTATAAATAAATTAGTGTATTAATTAAGGTTAATTATTTAAGCAACTAATAATTTATAATAATCTGTTTACAGGTGATTCTGGCCGTATATCAAGCCAGAAGTCTAAAATTGATGCAGCCTTTACCACCGCCATGGAACACGCACAGAGGGCTTGCGAAATTCTAAAAAGTGAGTGTGAACTTAAATTTTAGTTCCAATAGAATGGGAAAACACACGCAAACGCATCTAGTGTCGGCACGATCTAGGGGGCCGCCTCCACGAGCGAGAGAATCGCGGCGACAGTCTCGCCGCCGTGCCATCAAATTTTCGCGGCGATGATATCGCCTTGTGGAGACACGTTCTAAGACAGTGTATAGAAATACGTGGCACGGCGATAAAGGCCGCTGTACACTTGTAACACCCGACGCCATCCCACGCTTACTTATTGGCTAAATGACGAAAATAGCTCAACGAGACGAAAATGTGACCAATTACTCATTGGCCACATTTTTCGTCTCGTTGAGCTTCATTGATGTCGCGTAACGTGGCGTGTTATAAGTCTGTTTTCGCCTTAATATCGCCGCGATTCTCTCGCTCGTGGAGGCGGCCCCTAGGAAATACCCATTAGCACACCAATGCAGCGAGCAACAGAATTTATGAGGAAATATCGCGTTCCGATTCAATCAGGAGTAAGCGTTGATGCTAGTATTTCTGCAAAGTGATGTCCTTTTAGGGTAGTGCGTTAGTGCACTGCAATTTTACTGTAAAAAATACATATTTCACTGTACCTATCACAGCTATAGATAGACCTAGATAACGCAAGTATCACGAACTCTATGAAAACCAAGCATGCCAGTTTTTGACTACCTACTATGACGTCACAAGCTCGCGCTCTCGCTCACGCTCACCCAGCCAGCAGTACACAGGACTGAGCGCGAAAGTGGCGGCTTACGATTTTTGGCACGCGAAGTCGTTGCTCTTGCGTTATCTAGGTGTATCTATATCTTTAAAAATAAATTGAATTTTGAATAGGTATTTTAAAGATATCGACTAAAATGACTTTTTTATTGTATTTTGTTTGACATTTTAATTGTATTTCGACATTTTAATAGTATTTTGACATTTTAATAGTATTTTGACATTTTAATAGTATTTTGACATTTTAATAGTATTTTGACATTTGAATAATATTTTAACATTGAATTGTATTTTGAAATTTAAATTGTACTTTGACATTTAATTGCATTTTGACATTTTAAGTGTATTTTGACTATTATGTATTATTAATTGTATTGAACTGTTATTATTATTTTTTTATCTGATAATTGTGTTTAAAATGTTCTTATTTTTACTAGTTACCTATTCATTCATTTAAATTTTGCATGTCGAATCTTGGGCGGAATGTATGGCTCAACTTCAATTCTTCATGCATGACCTTATTTGTATACTTACCTGCATTCTAGCAAATAAATAATTTGATTTGATTTATCTGTGGTAACTATTATAATCTAACAACTGAATGGCTTTCAGGTGCTGCCCCAAACGAGGAAGAATCTCTAGATATAGCGTCATCCCTACTCCCGCCTCACTACGTCAAACTAAAGGTCAACAAACCTTGCGGGTCACTCTGTGGTCGGAAACTGGAGGACCCTGAGAGCTCACTGACGCAGTGCGAGTGCAATCCTAATGATGAGGACCCCTGTGGGGCTTACTCGCAGTGTCTTAATAGGTAAGGAGAAAAAAAAACAGCTGTTTCATACATTTTGGTCAAGTAGGTATTGAACTTTTGTATGAAACAGCTGATTTTTTTATTCATAATTTCAGAGTTGGTCCCATAGTGAAAGTGGTTCATATTCATGGGTAGAACGCCCTGTAAAAATTTGGATGGTGATAAAAAAATAAGCCTGTAGTTACCATATTACAGTGTTATTCCAAGCTAGCTGCGCCCCGTAGTTTCACCCGCGTAAATGTCGATCCCGTGGGAATATCGGGATAAAAAGTAGCCTATATGTTAATCCAGGGTGTCAGGCTACCTCCATACAAAATTTTATCAAAATTGGTCCAGCCGTTTGAGCGTGAAGAAGTAACAAATATATAAACACACACACTCACAAACTTTCATCTTTATAATATCAGTGTGTTAGTACCAGCCTAATACATTGGTTGGAAAAAAAAAGTGGGGAGCTAGAAAATGTGATTTTATTTGCTTTTATTAATCTAATTGTAAAAGAACTCGGTATACAAAAATATGCATAACTTTTAGGGCAATTGAATTATGGCCATGCTGTAGAAAGATTTTGTTTTGGAAATGACCTCCTTTATCTCCCTATTTCGTTTGATCCACGACTTTTTGACCACCCTGTATATATTTTCTTTCACAGAATGCTGCTAACAGAGTGCGGACCAACCTGTAGAGCGGGTGATAGGTGCAACAATCGGGCGTTTGAGAAGCGACTGTACCCCAAACTGGTGCCTTACAGAACACCCAGCAGAGGATGGGGGCTTAAAACATTAGAGGATGTTAAAGCAGGTAGGAACAACTGTCACGGGCCTTTGTCAACTGGGTAACTCACACAACGGGATAGTTTTGTTCTTAATAAAAAATCGGAACTGTATGTGTCCAAACACACTATGCCGAAGATACGTGACCGAAGTTCCGTAGCTGATTTTACGTTCCGACGTATTCGAAACGTAACGTACGAACACGTAAGTTCGGCACTTACGGTGTGTCAGATATGATACACCGTAAGTGCCGAACTTACGTGGCAGAAATTCAGTTGCGCACGCGGGGCGCGGGCATGCCTGCCTCCCGCTGCTCCCCACCCCGGATCTTCTTCGGCAATCGAACCGAACTTCGGTCGCGTATAATGTGTGCTCTACAAAATACGTTGCCGCCGAATTGCCACTGAACTTACGCCCGACCGAAGTTCGGCTGTACGCTATAACGCAACGTAACTTCGGCATAATGTGTCGTCAGTAATTCAAATAGCATTGCAGGCGTAATCATGCCGAACTTCGGTCGCGTACCTTCGGCCTGGTGTGTTTAGACACTAAGAGATGATGATCAAATCGTTACGCGTCGATGTTCGTGACACCCTGTATTTTCTACACTTGCATTATGATGTTGTAGTTTTGAGTTGTAACAAAATAAAATTTTATTTGTTGCTTCATGAACAGTAGGTACATCTTCACAGCTTAGGTTACGAATTTATTGTTAGACGTTCGTTCCATCATAGACCTCATCTATCGCTTTCCATCAGGCGTGATCGAGGTCAAGAGTGCGCCCATTTAGCAATAAAAAAAAAAAAGACAAAATTAGCGGCATAATATTAAGGCGGTATCCCGACCAAATAACCTTGAGCATTGCGACAGAGACAGAGAGCTACACGTCTTCCTCGTACAAAAGGGATGCAGCGCACCCTGCACACGCCCCTTTATCATAGAACTCGTACAATTATTGAAATTATTTTAATAAAAAAAAGAATAGCGGTCTTGTTAAATAAATTAAAACATGGATTATTTAGATTTTTAAGTTATCTATCCATTGGTGAAATCCTCAAATCCATTGGTGAAATCCTCAAATCCATTGGTGAAATCCTGAAATTAATATAACGTAAAATTTAGCAAAAGATGCATGCAATCAATTCTAATCTTAGTCACTTTTTTAAAAGGAGATTTTAAATGTATTAGTAACATACAAAAACAAATAATAATGTGCAATGTGATGATACGATATCGAACATTAATATTGTGCTTTCAAATGTAGTTTATTTCTCGTAATTATTGAGTTAATAGCCTCTGAATAACGAAGAAAAACGCGGTTTTGGTCGGGGTACCGCCTTAAGGCGATTGGCATACTGCACCGCATTACGCAGCGGGGTGCGTGAAACTTAGCCAAATTCCCCGCACGGAAGCACGTTTTTATTGAATTTGTATGTAAAAAATCACGCGCGGGGGCACGTTATCTGCGTCCCGCTGCGTAATGCGGTGCAGTATGCGAATCGCCTAACGGACAAAATAATCCACCCCGTTAAGAATACTGACCTCACAGCACAGACATACACGGCAGTATTCATATTGTACAAAATTCTGATGCTCGTTTGTTTTTATCAATTTTAATTCTGAATAAATATTTATTTAAAACTAGCGACCCGTTTCAGCTTCGCACGGGTGCAATTTTTTTTTTCGAATTTCCGAACTTTTCTCTCATAAAAACCTTGTTTTGGCAATACCGAACACAACAAAAAAAGAATTGGCGAAATCGGTTCAGCTGCTATCGAGATTTGCGCTTAGGAACATTCAGCGATTCATTTTTATATTATAGATCAGATCACTGTCCGTTCCAAGGTTGCCTGGAAGAGACCGCAGAAAGCGATAAGACCGCCCATTGTATTTTTTGCAGCGTTTAAAATAAAAAATCAATATAATTTAGTTACAAATAAATATTATTTACTTATTGATTTGTGTGTCAAAGACATTCAGAACATGCAAAAATTATGTTGTTTGGCACAAAGCATAAACTAACTTGGAATAAAACTAAAATTACCCTTTTCTATCTATTTACAGGACAATTCGTGATAGAGTACGTGGGCGAGTTAATAGATGAAGAAGAATTCCGTCGTCGAATGCGGAGGAAGCATGAGATTAGAGATGAGAACTTCTACTTCTTGACGTTGGATAAAGAGAGGATGATCGATGCTGGACCTAAAGGGAATCTTGCTAGGTGAGCGATGATTTTGTAATGCAGTTGAGAGGCTAGTGTTAAAAGTGATTGAAAAGTAATTATTAAATCGTCGGTTCAAAGGTAAAACACACTAAGTGACACTTAGTGTGTTTTACCTTTGAACCGACGAAATTATGATGGTACTTTTTAATTTTCGGCATAATATAAGGTTTTCAAATCCATACTAATATTATAAATGCGAAAGTGTGTCTGTTTGTGTGTGTGTGTGTTTGTTACCTCTTCACGCTTAAACCGCTGAACCGATTTAAGTGAAATTTGGTGTAGAGATAATTTGAGTCCCGGGAAAGGACATAAGATAGTTTTTATCCCGATATTCCGACAGGATCGACACTTATGCGGGTGAAACCGCGGGGCGCAGCTAGTTACCAATAAATGTATGTATTATTTCAGGTTCATGAACCACTGTTGCGAGCCAAACTGCGAGACACAAAAATGGACAGTGCTAGGCGATGTTCGAGTAGGACTGTTTGCTTTGTACGACATACCAGCGGTAAGTGTACCTATACTACTTATACTTCAACCGATAACATTTCTACTGCAAGGGCTGAGCCCTCCTGTCTGTGAGAGGGCTTCAGGCATCACACCAACAAAGTGTCGCCTAGATGTGACCTTGGTTGATACAACACCGTATAACATAATCAGCCTATAATGTTCCCACTGCTGGGACACAGGCCTCCTCTCAGTGAGAGGGAGTGGGCCGTAATCTACCACGCCGGCCCAGTGCGGGTCGGCAGATGCCACATGTCTTCGAATTTTTGGTTCTAGGACATGCCGGTTTCCTCACGATGTTTTCCATCACCGTTTTGAGAGCAGTGGTGATGAAATAATTTACACAAAGTAAAGTGCTTGTCTGGGTTCGAGGCTGCTCGCGAACTATTGATAACAAAAAAAAGAAAAAAATACCGAAAGCAGATCGATACAGGCTGCTCTAAATAAATTTGTCTGGACGTTTGCTTGAAACTTGCTATTGCATAAAACTGATTTGGTTTGGTTTGAAAAAAATGCGCGTGCTGCACCGTACGTTCATATTAACCCTATTGATTGATAATGTGATATACTATTAAATGTAGTGCCTCACAACTCAATGGTTGCGCCACAAGGAGTCCCGCTTTATCCCCTGTGGCGACTAGACGTTCCCTTTGAGTTGTTGTGTACTTAGGCCCAAAGCACACACGCTACTTTTTGCATCGGCGATCGGCGATTTTGCGGCTGTATCGATGCTGCATCGCGTTTTGGCGACTCTCTGCGTTCGGACCTGGTATCGGAATCGCGCGTTTTAGCGACTGCTCCGATGCTGGCGCAAATGCCAAATCGCTGCGACCGGCATCCGAATGTGTGCGGAGTATAGCGTTCAGCCGCTGTATCGAGCTTCCGAAAAGCGACTGAATCGCCGCGTTTGGCGTTTTTAAGTGTGCGGTGTGGAATGCTTGGTCGCTGCATTTAGCTTCTAAAAAGCAACTGAATCGCCGATCGCCGATGCAAAAAGTAGCGTGTGTGCTTTGGCCCTTACTGATAATTCGTTGGTTTTATTCTAAACCCTAAGCCCCTAATAAGAGATAATAGTGAACACCACATGTATTTCACGAAATAGTCATTCAATATATGAACTTTGATGGTTGTATTGATGATTATACTTCTGTAAATACATACTTTTTATGGTCGCGAATCATATTTTTATATCATTATTGCAAAAGACGTAAGAAAAATTGAATTTCACGGCACCCTGGCGCATCCCCAACACAAAAGAGGTGGAGTTACTTGCCCATTCTGCTCCATACGAAAACTACCTTTTGGAAGGGGCGACTAGAATCAATTCTATTTCATATGGTAATTTTTGACGTTCAAAAGTGCCTTTTATGTGCCTATTTGAAATAAATGCTTTGACTTTGAAAAAGACTCACAAGATTTCACAAATGCAGTAAACTTGAAACTAATGTGTTATTCCTATGTTACAGAACAGTGAAGTGACATTCAACTACAACTTGGAGTGCGCCGGCATTGAAAAGAAGCGCTGCATGTGTGGAGCTAAGCGGTGCTCCGGATATATTGGCGCTAAGCCTAAACAAGTATGTATAACTAGCTTCTGCTTGCGACTTCGTCCGTGTGAAATTTAACCCTCCCCCCATTCATCACCCTCTTTTGTCCGAAATAGTTACCGCTACCCCGGAACATAAAGGGCTAAGGAAGGAACACGGATGGATTTTTAGTCAGTAAGAGTCTGACACTCCCTTTCGCTCCACCTAGAGCGAGAGGGGTCATTTGATGATTTCCCATCCATAAAAAAGAGGTAGAATTTCGAAAAAACCCTTTTTCAGTGGATACCTGCTCTTCACAAAGAACACACCCTCCAAATTTCATGTCTCTAGGACCAGCGATTTAGGCTGTACGTTGATATATCAGTCAGTCAGGACTTGAATTTTATATTTAAAGATATATCATCCCTCCTGTATGATACTTCTTGTCTTACTTCGTTTTGCCTGTCAAAAACTTTAGTTGAGTCTAGCCTCAATGTGTACAACACACAATGGCTATGACGGAAGACAACCGCACGATCATGGTATCAATTTTCACTTTGACAGCTCTTTTAGTTTCGTTAAAGTAAGGGCAGTTTTTGTAGTTAAGTAATTTACAAGTTATTACTGACAAACTGTAGTATACTTACGTTTGACCGTACACCTACACCTAAATAAAACTGAATATAACTGCAAAACTGCCCCAACCTGGAAATTCAACCAAGTACGACGCCCTTGGGTATCGCTATGTTGTTAAACTGTGTTTTGCGTATCAAGCTTAAAAAATTGACACGTTTTTCGTGGAACTAACACAATCCCTTCAACTTTCCAGGACGAATCTCAATCAAAGAAACTAAAATTACCAGGCAAACGGACATACAAGAAAAGAAAAACGACAGAAGAATCCCCGTCAACGAAAAACAAGCCGAAGCGCCCCATAGGCCGACCACCAAAGCCGAGGGAACTGACCGACATTGAAAAAGACGTTTTAATAATCCGAAATGCGACGAGTGGCATTTCAAGTGACGAGTCTTCCCGAAGCATGAGCTCGGAATACGAAAGAAATCCTAAAGCGTTGAAAAGAAAACGAGTGAATTTTTCTACAGAAGAAGTACATACATATGATGGTACTGAGTCGCCAAGTGTTAAAAAACCTAAACTGGATGAAAATGCTGATGTTGGTGATTGAGTAAATATATAGGTATAGTCGTTGCAAATTACGAGCGCGTTTTGTGATTTTTATGCCTTTGATATTAAGGTTCAAATTACGCGTTCGTGAAATGCAACTATATAGGGTGGTAGAGACATCGACACGCAATCTGTTACCATCACAGATATATATACACCTAGATAACGCAAGAGCAACTACTTCGCGTGCCAAAAATCGCACTAGCTTACGTTCAAAAATCGTAAGCCGCCACTTTCGCGCTCAGTCCTGTGTACTGCTGGCTGGGTGAGCGTGAGCGAGAGCGCGAGCTTGTGACGTCATAGTACGTAGTCAAAAAATGGCACGCTTGGTTTTCATACAGTTCGTGATACTTGCGTTATCTAGGTCTATCTATATCTGTGGTTACCATGAATTCAATACATGATTCTGGATGCTCCTGCGCGTAAAAGTATTTTCGTAAACAAAATTTCGACGGTTATTAAAAAAAGAGCAGTGGTTGCCCAGTAGTATTGGCTCCGACTTACGAGTTGTAGGTCGCGAGTTCGAACCCAGCCAGGCACTTTCGTGGATTTAATTTCATCACCACTGCTCTCAAAACGGTGAAGGAAAACATCGTGAGGATATCCAACCAACCCGCACTGGGCCCGCGTGGTGATTATGGCCCACTCCCTCTCACGGAGAGGAGGCCTGTGTTCCAGCAGTGGGAACAATAAAGGCTGATTGATTGATTAAAAAAAAATAATCAGCTGTTACATACAAAAGTGCAATATGTACGCGGTTAAAATGTATGGAAAAGCAATTTTTTTTGTCACAGTTTGCGCTTCGATTTTTCTGCCATCCTGTATGTTGGTATGTGTTGGTGCGAAATGCGTGTTGAACTTTTAAAGGATGTTATTATAATAGTTGGAACGATATAGGCTGATGTAAAAATTATAAACAATTATAGATAGTGCCATCCACGAAGACGCGCCTCACTCTTCTTATTAATCGCTAGTGGTTAGAGTTAATTCCGCTAGTGTTTTAGTTTTTTGATACACACTAATTACACACTTATAAGTAACTAGCTGCGCCCCGCGGTTTTACCCGCGTAAATGTCGATCCCGTAGGAATATTGGGATAAAAAAGTAGCCTATATGTTAATCCAGGGTGTCGACTACCTCCATACAAAATTTTATCAAAATAGTCTAGCCGTTTGAGCGTGACGAAGTAACAAACACATAAACACACACAATCACTAACTTTCGCCTTTATAATATAATATTAGTGTGATAAGGAAGAAGAGTGGGGCGGGCCATTCCGCGCAATTAGGCCGACTTTTGTTTGGAAATGGTAAGGACATTTGGTGCGTGTTGATTGCAATAATAAATTAAATAAAGGTGTTATACTTTTTTAGATAGCGGCGCCATACGTAAAAACATGTAAGAAATGTCATATAAAGTAAAAAAAGAATGCAGCTATGATATTTAATTTATTATTAGCATATATTCGCCGTTACTGGATTTCCGCGGAATGACCCGGGCGCGTCTTCGTGGATGGCGCTATCTGTAGTTACGACTTAGTGTAAGGAGTATTGAGTTTGTTCGCCTTTTACGCACATTTTTATTTTGTTTTCATGATAATAGTTTTAACAGAATTATTGTGCAAAAATGTACTCTGATATCAATGCGCTAAGTTCTTTTGTTACGTAGCCAATCAAACGCACAGTCAGGGATGATAATTGAGTAATTTGACTGCCAAATTTAGGCGAAAGTGTCTACGTATTGCTGATTCTAATGATTATACCACAGAATACTTAAAGTACTACGTACAGAAAGGCCACTCCCTTCCCCGCACTAACATCAGTTACCGCACCTCAACCCGCACTTCGGCGTATTCGTCGCAGTTCTTTAACAAGAGCGCTCGCAAACACAAGTACCTCACGCACACATTCATACGTATACAAACGTCATTTTTTAATGTAGTAGTAGTAGGTAATTATTTTGCGAGCGTTGTATGGAGTGTCCGGGGTGTGATTATACTGCCCCCCTGTTATAATTACAGTAAGTCAAAAAAAAAAAACATAATAATTTAGATATAAAAAAAAGAAAAATGTGCCTTAAAGGACTTGATTAAAAGGATCACAATACTGTAAAAAAAGTCATAACACAAGTAACATGACTTACTGTAATTATAACATCGGGGGCAGATAATTCCCTAAAGTGATATTTGTTACGGTCGCGAATCATACTAAGGCTAAGAACTCACGGAGCGATTTTCACCCGCGCCCGACGCGGTTGCGGGCCCGCAGCTCCTGTAGAATGCAAATATATATGTAACAAATTAAAGCACATTTCACGACGCGTTTTACGCCCGCTATGTGCGCGGTTGTTTGCGGATCCCGCTGCACCGGCGGGCAACTAGTAGAATCGCGCGGGCCGCGATCACCCGCAGCCTCGGCGGGTAGCGCCCGCGCGCTCTGCGATCGGTTGGCTGGCGACTGTAGTGGCGGGCGGTATAGAAATCCGACGCCATTTTACAACCGCCCGTCTTGCGATCATCGCCCGCCAAGTTTGCGGGCGATGATCGCAACCGCGACGGCTGCGTAACCGCACAAACAACCGGTCTCGTGAGTTTAGAAATAAATTAGAAATAAAACAACTATTCCGCGACCGCGGCGGCCGCAGGTGAAAATCGCTCCATGAGTTCTTAGCCTAAGATCAACCATACAACCTGACACTGATCTGCAAATTGCAAAAAATGTAAGAAAATTTGAATTTCGAGGACTACCTCAGCGCATTCCCCTTTAAATTGTCCGTCATATATTAAAATCAGAACTTTAACCCCCTCACTAATAAAAGTATTATATCAGATGAATAGTTACACCGATTTCTCTCTTTCAGTCGTCAGTCATTTGACTTTCGAAAGAAGAAGACAAAACGTTGTGTAACTATACACACGCTATACAACGTTTATTAGTAAGGGTGCAATTCTTTGATTTTCAATTAATTACCCTGACTGTACAATAAAGTAAAAATCATGTGAACACTATCGTTGTTGATATAAATATTATCATCTGCCATCAGTGTCTATTCTGTTAAAATCTTACCGTGAAAACATACCTAATCTGCATTCGCGATTTATGTAAACAAATATGAATCAATGGAAAAATAACTATAATTCCTACACGATAAAGTTCAGTTTACACTACAACTTCAAACATTTTTATAACTTTTTCAATAATGCTTATTCACTCTGAAATCAACTTAATTGTCATTGAAATAAAGTTGATATTTGTTAACCTTGAAATAGGGTGGGGGTGTGCAGCACTGCTCACTTTTACTATAGGTGAATAATGACACTGTTGACAGCTCACCTTAGCACATTTCACCTAAGTTTTCATGGTGCGATTCTTATACAATAGACTAGCGGAGTAATTGCGTAATAAACTAGCAATGGATTTCATTTTGACAGTTCAACAACGTTCGTTGCGTTGTGTACGTTGTTGAGCAGATAAATTTTCCGAGCAATGGATTATCAATATCCTTCAAAATGATTCAGATTGAGATTGATAGTGTGTTTCGCAATTAGGGTGCGGCTGATTGGTATAAATTATCTTCTTGTATAAGTTCATAAGTTTCATGCTCCAACCATATCAACATTAGATCAACAAAGTAATCAAAGATTGTATTATTGTAAATATTTAGCATAGCCCTACTTAGTTATTACAACATAAGTCAGAAATTAGTCTGATGCAAACAACGCCTTTATTCATAGGTAAATAAAGTTCATAATACTATAATAATGTTCATCGACTTGGAGGAATTATGTTGTGGAAATGCCAAATTTTTCAGGCTAGGATTAGACTAAAACATGTTTCTTTTTGAAAAAGTGATTCTGTGATGAGAGTAGGATTTTTCTATGTAATTTGTGTAGTTTTAAAAGATATATTGTTACCCGAAGACGTAGACACAGGGGGTTTGGCGAGACAGAATAATTAAGTTAAATAAAATATTAAAATTTACTTTAGTTTTTTTTACTGACTGTACCGTATCTCCTCATCCGACGCTTCGTGTACAAGTGCCACCGGTGACTGAAATGTTGTGCGGAAATCAGAAGGCCAATAAAATTCTCGTAATTTACAACGTTCAAAATCGAGTCGCAGTCTCATCATCTGTCTTAAACTTGTCCAAAATGTAGGGAAATATGGCCGGCGCTCAATGACGGCACGGCACGGCGTGTCATGGCAAAGGATTTTATTAGTAAGTTTTTTTTAAATCTTATTTCAATGAGTTTAGAATTCATATTACTTTATTTCGATACCACGATGCCGCGAAATGACCCGACGTGCCGCGGGATGCTGTGGTATGGCGCGACGCGCCGCGTGATGCTGCGGCATGACGTGTCATGCCGTTTTATTCCACGGGTTGCCGCGGCGCGCCATTGCATCCCGCAAGACGTATTGTCAGTTTGTGTCGAGGAATTATGATTGCTAATCTAGTTGAAATAAGGTTGTAACTTGTGCAGCGGACATTTCGATTAAAGGGGCGCAGTCCGGTCGGTGTGGGCTTTCAGCAGGATGCCACGGAACGGCGCGGGATGCCGCAGCACAACCTGCCGTGCCATGCCGTGCCACGCCGTGCCACGGTCAGTTAGCGCCGGCTCTTAGCGAAGTATTTTTGACAGATTGAGACAGATCAGACTGCGAACGTTCCTTAAAATTACGAGATCAAGGCGCAGACGGCGCTGTGCGCGGGCACGCGGCGCATTTTAGCTGCGTGGATTAATTTGTTTGACAACGTGGGTCTACGTTTCCACTGCAGTACCTACACACTACTTCATGGTATGGGAATGCGAGTTCCAAGTAATAGGGGGCGACACTTGCCATCAACCGGGCACAAATTCAAACTCCGGGCTGCTATTGAGAAATTTCCGATTGAAAAACCCAATAACAATGCCCCGACCTGGGAATCGAACCCAGGATCTCATGGTCAGCGCGCAGCGCTTGCGACCACCTTGTAATCCATACACATGTAGCTTCATTTTTGTATCTACAGTCCGGTTCTCGCTCGAGAGGATGCGTTCTTGACACCCGTCAGTTTCATAGAAAGGAATACGTGTTTTGCGAATTTGATCTTTATTAGTTATTTTATAGAATTGTCGCACTGACAGGTGTTAGAAACGCATCCTCTAGACGGCCGGACTTCGGTAATGTATTCCAAATCTTTTATGACAACGGAAGTACCTACCGACCGAGTTTCGTTGCAGGAGCTACAGATACAACCTACCTGCAACCTAGTTTTTAAATAATAAAATTATAAAGATAAATAATCTTTATTATGAAAGCTGTGTGGAAATCATACTGACGTCATGGTCACGGAAAATCCTTCATCGCGCTAGCAGAGTTGACCGCGCGATAAGCATAAATTATAAACTACGTCCCGACAAGACATCATCGTCGGGCAGTTGCCCACCAGACAACACCCGTCTGGTCGGAGGATCCTCCCTTTGCTGTGGAGGATGAGTGAACTTGACACCCTGTTCCTCATACCTCGACATGTATACCTATTGACCGACTTTCGTTGCCTAGTCCCTACAGCTGGTACCTGTAGTCTACCTACAACAATCCATACTAATATTATAAATTCGAAAGTAACTCTGTCTGTTTGTTTGTCTGTCTGTATGTTACCTTTTCACGCCTAAACCACTGAACCGATTTAGATGAAATTTGGTATAGAGATAGTCTGAGTACCGGGGAAGGACATAGGATAGTTTTTTCCCGATATTCCCACGGGATCGCCACTTATGCGGGTAAAACCGCGGGGCGCAGCTATACTCCATTTGTTTTGGTAATTAAATAAAGGTAAACAAAAAAAAGTTAACCAACTAAACGTAATATCACTCACTTCACTTGTCATGCTATGTCACAGTTGTACTCTTCAATTTAGCAACATTATTAGCGAATTATAAAGTTGCTAAATTGAAGAGTACAACTGTGACGTAGCATGACAACTGAATAGACTGGTATTACGTTTAGTTGGTTAACTTTTTTTTGTTTACCTTTAGTTAATTACCTAAACAAATGGAGTATAGTATTAAATAAATAAAAAATACACCATAATACCTAATAAAGGTAAATAATCTTTATTATGAAAGATGTGTGGACATTCTAAGGATTTGTATCATAAAGGTGAGGGTGCAGGTGAAGTACAAGCAGCACACAATTGTGTACAGAATCTTGTATCGCCTTTCGTTGACCATCGAGAGAGCTTTGTATTTTTTCTCGAAAAACACATCTGTGCACCATAGTAGCTGAAACAAAGAAACCCTTCTGAAAAAAGTTGTATGGATCACTATGGAAATTTGTTGATAGACACTGCGGTACGGTTCTGTCGCCGTATACCATAGAATCGTTTCTTATAGGTACAAAGTCACACGATTTGATTTGATTGGCCTGATGGTCTAGTGGTTAGTGACCCTGACTGCTATGCCGGTGGTCGTGGGTTCGATTCCCACCCAGGACAAATGTTTGTGTGATGAGCACGATCATTTGTTCTGTGTCTGGGTGTAATTTATCTATAATATGTATGTATTTAGAAATATATAAGTACCTACTTATGTTTATCAGTTGTCTAGTACCCATAACACAAGCTCTGCTTAGCTTGGGACTAGATGGCGTTGTGTGATAGTTGTGGATTATTATTATTATTATTTATCTTCGGCGCGGTTAAAGGATGATTTCCACCAAACGGCTCGCATCGCATCGGATCGGAACGGATTTTACAATCTTCAAAAGATATTAAATCGTGTACGCAGTATTTAAACTCTATATTACCAAGTCGCGCGCAGAAGCTTGTCTATATTACCAAGCCGCGCACAGCAGCTTGACCGCGGGCGTCTTCCGGGACTCGCGATCGTAGTCGAAAGTATGCTGCGTCGCCTGTCGTCGTATCCGATCGAATCCTTTCGGCTATCGTCGCGTGCGCTTAAAGCCGCGGCCGGGCGACACCACTCATTCTCGAAAGTTCACGAACTGCAGATCTGTGTTTTATGATTATTTTCTTCTTCTTCTAATGCAATAACCAACAATACTACGTCAACTTCAACCATTTTCAAAAATTAGAACACGTCAACACGGTAGGCATTAAACTATTTTGACTAGGTGCAGCTGATCGTATGCTTCGACATCCTGCTGGACGCGATCGGCTGTCGCCGCATCCGTTCGTATCTTTTCCGATCCGATGCGATGCGAGCCGTTTGGTGGAAATCATCCTTAACACGGTACCGTTTAAAGGAACCGTGCCGTGTACAAAAGGCCTCGAGTCTGTAAGATAGCTACTATAAGCGACGAAAATCGATTATGGCTAATTGTGTGATAATTATAAGGACACGTTCTCCTAAGAATCAGCACTCACTCTAAGGGTCGCCGCACACGGGCCACACGCGACAGCCACAAACGCCGCCACGAGAAGCTAGCGAATAGCGACGATTTGTAGCGTGTGGCGGCCACTGGCGTCAACCGTGTGCGGCGAGTCCATATAGAATGTATGAAAACTACAGGAAATATGCCGTTTGGCGACGTTTTGTGGTTGTGGCCGGTGGCCCGTGTGCGGAGACCTTAAGGATTGATTTTACCAAGGATAAGCAATGCCTGCCGAAGTCGTTCCGTGGATGGGTGACCATTTATTTCATACCGAGACAGCTTAAGCTCTTACGTTACGTTACGAGTGGGTATTGAGAAGCCCGAAAGTCTGACAACTAGTCCTAAGCAGGGAGGGTTCTTACCCAGTCTCTTGTGGTGTCACATAAGCAGTCGCTCCATGTAAAATACAGGTATTGAGCTGTATCCAGTTAGACTAGAAGCTGACCCCAACTTAGTTGGTAAAAGGCTGGGTAGGGAGGCTAAGACATCTGTCCCATCGCCGCCGAGGAAGCGACTGGCTATCAGCGGTTTTCTCGCTCAAGAAACGTACAAAAAGTTGTAAGTCCCGTATAAGTAGAAGTGATACATAAAAGCTTAATAATAGTTAATTGCTGTCTGTTCAGGTTCACACCACCGGCAAGTAGGTACTCGTTACCCTATCCAGAAGAACACTCACTGAGAGACTTGTCACATTTGCATACTGAACTGCACGACGAACTGTCCCATCTTTTGGCTCCAATAAATTATATAGCCGTAACATCAGGAGTATTCAGGAGGCACAGATTGTTCGCCGTGCCTGGGAGTCGAATTATTTATTATTTATTGACGTGACAATGTCTTATAATTCGATGGAGTCGGCTGCACGCACGAAAAAACATGACTCATGCGGCGTTACCTCGCTCTGAGGCGTTCCATTTAAGGCTTGAAGTGCAAGCGAGAGCGCGGAACGAGCGACAAAGAGGCACAATCGGCCTCCGCGTTCGGCGCAGCGTTCGACATCTGTCTCTCTCCTACTTGAGTGAGCGATGCGTCCGCGTGGACAGCTGCTATACATTAATACATTTAGGTACATGTTTTCGTATTTTCTTATGACGTTGTCACGTTCAACTATCGTCAGTAAACCGACTTTACAGACAACCGATTTTTATTTAAACTTTTCGCACAAAAGGTACAAAGGCGAACTTTATGCCTTAGGTATTCTCTACCAATCAACCAAGGATGGTGAAGAGATTAGATGGCAGGTCCTCGTCCTGGGTTCCTCGCCCGAACCCAGTCTCCTTTCCCTCGCAATTGTTTTGCGCTCAACGCTCTCTTGGACGCTAAGCCTGACTGTGATGTGCTCGCGGACGAATGGAAGAAGATTATTTGTTAAGTATATTTGGAGTTCCTATTGTAAGATGAGCGCATGACTGCCGAGTAGTATTATACTTTTCGTTATTGTACTTAACTTATGTGTTTGTATCTTTAAATAATGTAATTGGCCTTGGCTGGTTTATATTAAAATAAATAAATACCAGCAATTATTGCATTGTATAAATTCAATGCTTGAGGGAGGCCTACGTCCAGCAGTGGACGTCTCGGCTGAAATGATGATGATGATAAATTCAATCTCCTAGTATTGTATAATTGCATAGCACATGTGTGAGTACTATGTACACACTATAAAGCTACAATTTACTGGGTACGTCTTTCATTGACTTGAATGTGCTCTGGCGGCTGAGAGTACCTATGTCATGCTCACTCAAATGTCTCGCTGATGGTGGCGCATGTGTTGGATCATTTAGCTCCCTTCAAAATGGTTGAGCTGAATGGTGTTGATGCATGCGTCATGTTCGTGAACGGGCGCCGTCAGTAGGGACTGGTCATTTCTTTGCTGCCACGGCTTATTTTAATTTATTATTTGAATTGTTGTTTTTTCTCATCTTTTCATTATGGACGCTTTTAACGTTCTGCATCGTTCTCACATGTATATTTTTTAACATGAATGATGTAGGTAATCAAGACTTTGTAACCACATTATTTTGATTTAAAAGAGTGTCCATGTTGTTTCTTGCCCGTTCTTCTCCACAGGTACCTACGCTTTGGAATTGGCAACTAGCTTCATCTTTCTGACTGACCGACCGACCCCTTGACAATTCAAAAGTAATCGCTCGTCGCCTTCGTTCAGTCACTGCTTGTTAATCGCCGGCGATGGAAAAGGTGTAATGGAACAGCGCATCAGATAAATAGCGCGTCAGAATTTTGCCTTGAGAACCGTGGTTCTTTGACGAAGCCTATTGTCATACCTACCTCCTCTTGGAACTCGGCATAAAAGAAAAGGCAATTGATACTTACAGCGCCAAAGAGAGCACAAAATACGCATCCACTTTTGAGACCAAAACTGAAGTTAAGACTATCAGGATCACTGACGTCGAGAAACCTTTTAATCATACTGTTATTTATGATCTTCGTTAGCGAACTTCTTGGAGAGGAAAATAGATACTCTTAAACAGTAAATAAATATCTTTTGATAGCAAATTCTTGTATAGGTTTGACCTTTAAAACAGCATTCAGCGAGCATTTCAAAAAATGTAATGAAGTTTGTAATAATATCCAGAGAACATTGCAAAGACTTGATACTTCTTGTGCTGTGATCTATTCCTAAGTTTTTCTTGAAGAGGTTATTGGTATTTTGTCTATGACAGGAGTTTAGTTTTCAAGTAGACTACAAACTGATTAGGAAAAACTATCTTCTTCTATGTAAATAAAACAAAGTCTTGTTAATTACACCATTTTGTTGCTGCTAGGTAGTGGTTGGTGGTAAGAAAAGGAAAATACGAAAACTTTTGGTTTTATAAACCATTATTATAACGGAATGCCGCGGGCGCGCGTTATTCGCGCGTGAAACGTTCGGGTGATTTTTTGACACTAATCGTTCGATCTATTTGCAATGGCGGCTGCAGCGGTAGGCATGGTGAGGGCGTCGCGCATCATCCAATGAGAGCGCCCGTGTGCAGCCCGTTCTTTTTGGCTTCTGTTCTAATTTTATTAAGAAAATACAACTGTAATAGCAAACATACTTTTAAGGTAAGTATACATGTAATAAAAATATCACTAAAATTTAAAAAAGACGGGCGGACCGCGATACCTACCTTCGTCAACACCATTTTTAACTTAAAAACGGCTGGACCGATTATTATGATCTTTGATTTGTTGGATTTGTCTCCGCCCCGAATAGCAGAATAATAACTATGAAACAAACTCCAAAAAATAATTAATAATAATTCATTTTCTCATACATTCGTTCTTATTGATTCTGAGGCGGTAGTTACGGAATTCGCTGGGTCAACTAATTAGGAGATAAACTAGCCATTGAATAAAAATTTCCTACGGGATCGACACCTATACGGGTGAACCGCGCGGCGCTGCTAGTATCTATCATAGTTTTTATCTATTCCTATTATTAGCGTTACAATATTATCTTAGAGAATAGCTGAGTACTTTGAATAAATTGAAATTAATTGCAGGGTTGTTAATTCATTGAGATTACTAGAAATATGTCATTAAGCCCGCGTACTTAGGTATTTATATTAGTGGATTTTCAACCTACTTTTAAAACACTTAAAGTTGAAAACAGTGTGTTTTTTTGACGCGCTGGGATAGAGTGCGTTGCAACAAATAGTTCCTATGTTATTATGTTGGCCCCCCTGTCCTCCGCTAGGAGTAGGTATATGTGTTTTGTGCCCATGTCTGTCAAGATAGTAGATATGGGAAGATGATTCTGCGGTTTTTTAAAGATTTATAAGGTGTCCGTGTTAGAATCATGCCCAGTGGTGAAGAATAAGAAGTGGTATACATTGTTGCCAACATAACGGCATGGGAACTATTTGTTGAAACGCACTCTACCTACATTTTGATGGATTCTCAATGCTCAGCTCAACATTGAGAGTTGAACATGCAGTGCGCGATAAAAATTGTCCGTGTGAACGGGGGCTCGCAATCCGCTAGTATGATAACGCCCATAGTCCGCGCGGAATTAGTTGGCCGCTGAGGTGGGGACAGGGGTGAGGCGGCGGTTCGCAACGCACGTACTGAGTAATGCGCCCCCGCCCCTCCGTCCCACCGCTCACATACCTAAGGCGCGGCCAACTATGTAGTTCCGCGCGGACTATAGCATGAACGCGCGGCGTAAAAGTCCTTTCACAGTTATTTTACTTTTGACAGCTGCAATCCAACAGCAACCTTATTGGAACGATTATATAAAGACCTCTGTGAATTTGAAAAACTTGGCAATGACAGCAACCCAAGAACAAACTTACTGCAACGTCAGTAAAGGCCGCTGCACATTTGTAACACCCGACGCCATCCCACGCTTACTTATTGGCCAAATGACGAAAATAGCTCAACGATACGAAAAATGTGGCCAATGAGTAAGCTTCAATGATGGCGCGTAACGTGGCGTGTTATAAGTCTGTTTCCGCCTTAAAGATCACTGTGATTTTGACAAAAATAAATGTGAAGGATTGTAACGACCCTAATTTCGAAGGATTTTAAAATTGACTGTAATCTATTCGCAAATAACATTTAAGTAGGTAGTTAGTTTTTAGACTTGATTTTAGGTGATACCTACTTACTTACTTACCGTGCTTGTCATAAACATTTAATTAAGTTCCATTCCAATTTACATTAACAATCACGATCTCGTCGGGATTACCAGTATGTGCAAGCCAGTATGAGGAACAGGGTGTAAAGTTCACTCATCCTCCATAGAAAAGGGAGTAACCTTCGACAAGAAGAGTGTTGTGCTTGTGTCTTATGGGCTACTGCCCGACGATTTATGTCGAGACGTTGTAAATAATAATATGCTCGTCACGCGGTAAACTCTGCTTGCGCGATTCAGGATTTTGCGTGACGTCAGTCTAATGCCTGTTCTAGTTCGCAGATCGAAATCAAGAGCAGGCCCATTCAGCATTATAAAGAAATTAAATACACGCGACCTTGAGTCGGTCTTGGTCGTCGGAGGATTCCATCTTGTAGGGGGAAGGGGGATCTACCCACGCTATAGAAATTACGGACTGTAATATTTTTAGAAAATAACGCAAAAATCGCAGTCCCAAAATAGAAATCGAATTATAAAAAATCAAATTCCCTATTCCGTTTGCAAGTCAACAGTCTATCAAAAAGTACTCTGTGGCAAGTCAATGAGTTGAATGTCAGATAATTGTCAAAGAGCTCGTCGTAATAATGCAAAGAGGGATGTAATAAATCATAGCACAATTAGTAGGTATTACACGTTTAGAAGTAGAACCAGTGCTGAAAATGTAATCCTTTTAGGGATGGAAAAATATTCAACTCTAAATCTGCCTCGTTCGTCAACTTTAGCTGCATCCGGTTAGACTGGAAGCTGACCCCAACATATTGGGGTGATTGGGGTAGGTAAAAAGCACAGCTATAGATAGACCTAGATAACGCAAGTATCACGATCTGTATGAAAACCAAGCGTGGCATTTCTTGACTAGGTACCTACTATGATGTCACAAGCACTTTTTAGTGATGGGAAAATCAAATCGATTGAAAGACGCCGTTGCGTGTGGCATCCGTCTCGCCCCACCCCCGGGGCCTAGCGCCAGCGCTCACGCTCACCCAGCCAGCTACACAGGACTGAGCACAAAAGTGGCGGCTTACCTACGATTTTTGTACGTAAGCTGGTGCGATTTTTGTACGTAAGCTGGTGCGATTTTTGGCACGCGAAGTAGTTGCTCTTGCGTTATCTAGGTATAATCTTTATCTGTGGTAAAAAAGGCTAGGTAGATTGATTGGTCGTCAATTTTTAATTTTCAATTCTCGGATCGATCCCCGGTTTTGGAATTGTACCAAATTCATGGCACCAAGCCCGCTAGTTGCAGGTAAGTAAGTTTTATTTATTTAGAAAGAATGAAAATATATTTATTTAGCACAGACTAAAAGACACACAATAAACCAGATACATCATATAAAAAAACAAAAAATAAAGAACAAATAAAAAGCTAACTTAAGACCCATGCAATGGGGCATTGCATAGGCCTTAAATAAAACTGGCGGAATGTGAGGTGAGGTATTTATACTCTAAAGTCCTCAGTCTACCCTCCCTCAGAAATTACAGGCGTGATTTTGTTTTAGGGTAGGTACGAGAAAATGTTATTTAAGTTATTACCTACATATAGTTTTATAGGGCTTGTGGCTAAGTAAGTAATAACAGCCGCACGGGTCGATCGATCAGGTTAAGCTACACTTGCCGCGGTAGCTCCGTGGATGGGTGACCATATTTACATACCAAGACCCGCCCTCCGTGCCTCGGAAACCACGTTAAGCCATTGGTCCCGGCTGCCATTTGTGGATCTTTGACAGTCGTTACGGGTCGTCAGAAGCCCGAAAATCTGACAACCAGTCTTACCAAGGAGTATCGTATTATCCAGTACTTAACTGGGCTCTGGAGGTCAGATGGGCAGTTGCTCCGTGTAAAATACTGGTATTCAGCTGCATCCGGTTATACTGGAAGCCGCCTCCACCATAGTTGGGAAAAAGCTAGGCAGATGATGGTGATGAGTTTTATGAACTCCAACATAGCTATTCACAAACCATCGATACGCTTCCGTACCGTATCGAGCATCAGTCAATGTTATCGTAAGAGTCTTCTAAACGCTGTTCACAAGTCCAAAACCCATTTTTTTTACAGTTTTAATCAAATAGAAGACCGCTATTCTTTCGACAGCTGTCTGCTGTCGGGGGTAAGGCAAATCAGGTTATCGAAGTGTGTCATTTTCGATACGATAGCCTGTCGGAGGGTTGTGAATAGTTATTCTGGATTCCTAAATCATATTTATAAAATCAATTTTCCAATATTTAATACATTGCTACCTTATATATTTCTTCAATTTTCCGGTATTATCATAATATCAGTACAAGCAAGGTAAAAACATAATATTATTTACGAATTTATAAGGAAGTTGAATTTCGCTATCGGCTCGGTACCCAATTTCCGGCTTCGACGGGTTTTTGATTAGATGTAACCTACCTACCTCTCTCTATAAACGATATAAAATATTATAAGGATATCCTATTTATCATCCTGAGATGTTTATTTTTACTCTGTGTTGTATCTTCTAGGGTCTGTGGTACAATATACTTACGGATCAGGTAGGCTACAGTAATTACTATCTAGTATAATCAGTCTGTAATGTTCCCAATGCTGGGACACAGGCCTCCTCTCTTCGAGAGGGAGTGATAATCCACCACGCGGACCCAGTACGGGTCGGTGGACGTCAGAAGGCCAAATCTAGTCGCAGTGTCATCTCGGCGACAAACAAATGTCAAAAACTTGTCAAATGTAGGGAAATTTGGATTACTCCACTTTGCCCCACCGGCCGCCCCACTGGTGGGGCAAAGTGGAATTGAGGTATTTTTTTTACAGATTGATACAGAGATCAGACTGAGAACGTTCTTAAAATTACAGGAATTGCCCCTCAGATGTCTTCGATTCTTGGCTCTAGGACGTGTCGTTTTCCTCACTATATTTACCTACTTTAACGTTTTGAGCGTCGCGTATGTGCCAAGACAGTCAGTCTAATTGTGTTATCTAAGTTAATCATCACACTAATATTATAAAGGCGAAAGATTGTGAGTGTGTGCGTGTGTGTGTGTGTTTATATGTTTGTTACTTCTTCACGCTCAAACGGCTGTACCAATTTTGATAAAATTTTGCATGGAGGTAGCTGACACCCTGGATTAACATATAGGCTACTTTTTATCCCGATATTATCACGGGATTGACATTTTGACAAACCGCGGGGCGCAGCTAGTTATATCTAAAATTCTTGCTGAAGTCGCAAGTTGAAGCTAGTCTTCCTAAGTTCCTATGTAGGTAATATACAAGATTAGGAAATCCTATTTATTATTTTCACACTTGACGCGGTATTGTATAGAAGAGGTTATGATACGCAGTTTTATTATTAATGGGAAATGCTGACTATGCGTGATATTAGAGCTCCTATGAACTGACGGAGACGGCTTACTTGAGTTACCTATTCGTGTAATACATTGGCTAAGTATTCTTTTATATTTCTTACTAGAATCTGCTTCTACCCGCGACTTTGTCCGCGTGAAATTTCGAGCCCTGATTTTCGAAGCATCGATTGCAAGGATGTATTTTAATTTCACGTTCGTCCTCAAAATAAACTTAAACGATTACTTCTAATTAAAAAGATTCTATCCATCTATATTCTCAGTTTTAAGTATCTTTGAAATGATGCAACGATCGGTTACATCTAAGGTAGGTAATATAGTCCATGCATCTAAGTCGTATACATGGAATTAGTATGTACGCCAGCACATCAAGCTACCCGAAACTGTCAAATATTCCTAATCAACTTGGAACCTTATTCTTCAGCAATAAAGTTGAAAATCTATTATTAAAGGAATTTGACAGATTGTGTTAGCTTGACGTGCTGGTGTCTGTACTTTCACAGTTATTTTACCTCTGACAGCAGCAACCCAAAACCAACCATATTACAAACAACAATAAAGTTCACTGTGAATTTGACAGACTTGACAGTTGTAGCAAGCTAGCAACCTTATTGTCACGAGATTAAAGTTCAATATGATATAGACAGTGATGCAACACCAGAGGTAAAATAACAGCTGCGAATGGGCTGTAAATCTTGGTCGAACGCAAATCACTCCTATTTACGCATAGACAAGAATGTTTTACTGTACAGACGCCACCACATCAAGTTACTACAATCTGTCAAATCTATTTAATACATTTTCAACTTTATCGCTAAATTGTAAGGTTCAAAGTCGATTGGGAAATTTTGACAGTTTCGGGTAGCTTGATGAGCTGGCGTCTGTACAACAAATCAATATCGATTCATGTTCATCTTCTACATTTTACATTCATCTGTACGCACGAACACAGCTTTCTTTCTATGAAATCGAGTGGAAACGAAGAGAATCGATCATATCGCATGAAATAAACATCCGGCAGGGGACAGAGGGGCGATGAAACGAATCGATTCAGCAATCGAATGAGTCCCTTGAGGTTTTTGAATGGGATAAATAACTGACTAGACTTTCGGAAAACTACGTTTTTTGAAGTCAAAACTTCTTTAGGCGTACTTTAGGTTCTTTATGAACTGAACGAAGCTGAACCGTCGCACTCGGGTTGGTGACGCTGAATCGAGTAGGTTAAAGGTTATAATAGCACACGTATCAAATCGGAAAGGGATCGCCACCGTATCAACTCGAGCCGTTAAGTAGTCTTTGTATGAAACTCGCTACTTCAACGCACACTAATCGGAATCGTAACGTAATCGCCTCGCGTCGGGACAAGCTCACGAACCGCGGTGCGGTGCGTTACGGCTCGTCGTCCCCACGCTTACGGCTCGTCGTCCCCGCGCGTACGACTCTCCGTACCCGAGCTTACCTACGTCTCTTCGTCCACCCTTGCCCCTCTCACCCCTCCGTCGGTCCGCGAGCCGTAAGTGCGGCGTCGCCTAGAAGTAGCCGAGTCGACATATCGGAGCATCTGCTTTGATTACGAGCTTACGTTAGGTTGATACCTGTTTGATGGCGAGGCGAAAGGCGATACGGTGCCGATCCCTTTCCGATTTATGACCTATACTCGGCTCCAGTCGGACAGTGACGCTAAATCTCGTATATGGGTAGTTCTTCGAAATTTGATTCTTCGACTGATCCATATGGCCAAATTTTAATTTCACTTTCAGCTCTGTAACACATGTTCATATGAAAATAGACATACCAAATAACATATGTTTGTATGAGGGACTCGTTTTTATAAAGTAGTTTTCAAGATATCGACGTTCGAATATTTTCTGCCCAGATGAATCAGAAACAGAAATAAAAAGTAATAAATACACCGTTAGTTATGATTGATAATTCTAAACAATAATTATTCATTCTTAACTAAGACTAAGACATATCAAAAGTGTCATATTTAGAACAGTTTTATACTCCTGTCACTTTTTAATTATTCAAAAGGTTATATCTAAGAAAATAATAATAAATAAGACTAGAACTACTGACTTGTACACGGTCAAACATTGGATATGATAATGTAACAAAAGCACTCCTTTCGTGCTGGAGAGGGGAAATCTAATTTATTTCATTAGTCATATGGGGGTTTTGACCATACGAATCAGGCACAGTCGAATCAGAATTTTGCCTACAATCATGCATAACTCATCATACATACAGACTTCATTATTGTCATTTTTCTACACGATTCCATAACCCAAAAGCATCACACGAAACACAGATTGAAGTTTTAAAACAATAAAATAAATTTTATAAAGTAGGCATTGTAATCATAATGCCACCTGAACCAAACACAGGTGAATCAGATATTTTCCTTCGTAACACCGGGATCTAAGCCAACCAGCCGCAGGTCCACCTTCTAACTCGTCCGTTGCACGACTGGCTTCCCCCCACGCGGGAAGCCAGGCTCTCATTATTATTACCCGACCAAGTACGGTCAAGTGAAGCTTACGCCACATTAATCAGTATTATACGCCGGACACTCCTTATTTACTTATTTATAAACAAACTAACATAGTGTAGCGACACTAGCGAGGCGATTTGCTGATTCGCATTTTTGATATCGTAAAGAGACGTCAGAGCCAGGCTCGCCAGTCGCTTACTTACCTCCGCCCAGCCACGTCCTATTTATTGTAATAATAATATAATATAACCGTGTAATTGTGAACGTTTATTAAACTTCCATAGTATTCAGTATAAACCAAAGCATATCATTTCTGGACCCCAATAACACGCACAACAAGTGGTGACCCCGAACGTTTGAGGAAATAGTTTAGTGTTTTGTTTTTTGCGACGTAAGCGACTCAGTGACGGCGTGGCAAGGGCGTGTTAAGAAACTGCGTGTGTGCAAGTAACGGTGAATAGACTCTAACTTGGTCAAGATGACTTCAACGACACCCGGAGTGGCAGCGGTATCGGTGCAGACAAGGATACCAGATTTTTGGACAGATTTGCCCAAATCATGGTTCTGTCAGTTCGAGGCTATATTGGCACCACAAAAGCTGGGAGACGCGCAGTTGTTCGACATAGCAATCGCCAGGTTGACCCAAGACACAGTGCGGCAAGTTACCGATATAATCGAAGCCCCGCCAGAGTCAGGCAAGTACGCAGCATTGAAAAAACGTTTATTGGCGATTTATGAAGAGAGTGCGGACAAGCAATTCCAGAGGCTAATGGGAGAGACGGACCTGGGAACACAGAAACCATCGCAGCTATGTAGAGCGATGGCGGCCCTAGCTAAGAATTGCAACGTGACAGACGAGCCACTAAAAAGGTTGTGGCTGAACCGATTACCCCCGGGCGTGCGGGCGGTCCTGGCAGTGACCAGAGACACGAAGCTTGAGGACCTTGCAGCAACGGCAGACAGAGTCATGGAGAACATAGGTACCGGTGAGGTTGCGTCAATATCACCGAGCACATCGGAGGTGACAGGCGACACGAAAACGGAGTTGGTGAAGCAGCTCAGCGCATTAACGGTGGAAATGAAGGAGTTACGCGGAGAAATAGATGACATAAGGAAACGAGACGGAAATTCATTACAAGATCAGAGGGGGCGGCGTTGGCAGCCGAGGGGCTACAGGCCCAGAAGTCAGTCGAGACCGCGACGCACACCTAGTTCCTCGGATTGGCTATGCAGACACCATTTTCGTTACCGGGAAAACGCGCGAACGTGCGAGTCACCGTGCAATTGGTCCAGGAAGCAGCAGGGCGCGGGAAACTAGAGGCGGTGCAGTCATCATCGGTGGGAGATTGTACCGCGGGAAACCACCGGCTCTGCGTGCGAGATTTAAGAAGCGGAATAGTATATCTAGTGGACACAGGAGCTAACGTATCAGTGATACCAGTGGGAAGAGTGAGAGCCACCAAGGTTAAACGTGAGTGTTCGTATAAGCTGTTCGCGGCGAATAACACTGAAATAAAAACTTATGGGGTAACTAACATAGAGCTTAACTTAGGTTTAAGAAGGAGTTTTAAATGGACATTCATTATTTGTGATGTAAAACAACCTATATTAGGGGCAGATTTCCTAGAGGCGCACCAACTTATAGTAGATTTACATAAAAAGCGGTTGATTGACGGTTGTACTAAAATAAGTAGGGAAGCATCCGTCGTAAAGTATACGGAACCGTCGGTTTCAAGCATACAGTTAGATAACCCATACCGAGAAATACTAAAAGAATTCCCGGGCATAACAAAACCAGTATCTTACACAGAGCCATCTAGTCACAATGTTTACCACCATATAGAGACAACAGGCCCACCAGTTTTCACGCGCGCTAGGCCATTACCACCGCATAGATATAAATTAGTACAGGAGGAGTTTAAGTTAATGCAAGAGTTAGGTATTTGCAGACCATCCAGCAGTCCTTGGGCGAGCGCTCTACACGTCGTGCCAAAGAAGGACGGACAGATCAGACCCTGTGGTGACTATCGTGCACTCAACGCGATCACGAAGCCAGACAGGTACCCCATACCAAGACTGCAGGATTTCACATATGGTTTAGCAGGTAAGACAATTTTCGGGAAAATAGACATAAACAGGGCCTACCATAATATTAGTGTAGCACCGCAAGATATCGAAAAGACGGCAATCATTACTCCGTTCGGGCTATTCGAATTTCCGCGAATGACGTTTGGTTTGCGAAACGCAGCGCAAACGTTCCAAAGATTTATGAATAACACAGTGTTGCAAAACATAGAATATCTCAAGGACGGCCAAGAAAGCTCATATTTATTCAATTATATCGATGACCTTGTCATAGCTAGCACCAACGAACGACTTTTCAAAAAACACTTAAAACTAATTTTCAGTAGGTTCGAGCAGTACGGAATAACAATCAATTTAGCGAAATGTGATTTAGGAAAAACCGAAATAGAATTTTTAGGCTACAGCGTAAATAGGGACGGAATTAAGCCACTACAGAATAAGGTTGAGGCTATACAAAATTATCCGCGGCCGGAAACGATCGAACAATTGCGACGGTTTCTGGGTATGGTAAATTTTTATAGGTCACATTTAAAAGGGGCGGCCGAAAGCCAGGCGGAGTTAAATAAATATTTGCACGGAGCCAAAAAGAAGGACAAGTCGAAAATAGAGTGGACCGATACAGCATTGGCTGCGTTTGAGCAGTGTAAGGCAAGCCTAAAAAGCGCCATTACACTAGCATACCCGGGCGAATCAGGCAAATTAGCATTAATGTGTGATGCATCGAACACTTGCGTGGGCGCGGTGTTACAACAAGAAACAAACGGAAAGTGGAAACCGCTAGGATATTTTTCAAAACGGCTATCAGCGGCACAACAAAAATACAGCACATACGATCGCGAGCTAACAGCAGTTTATTTGGCAATTGTTCATTTCAGGAACATGGTAGAAGGTCGGGAATTAACCATCTATACCGATCATAGGCCTTTAACATACGCGTTTACTAAAATAGGTACGGATCGAGAAACATCCATGCGCACACGGCAGTTATTGTACATCAGCGAATTCACGAGCGACATACAATACGTCACCGGCGCCAAGAATGCGGTTGCTGACGCGCTATCACGGGTAGAGTCCATAGTTTGTAACACAAACATCGATTACGACGAAATCGCGCGAGCACAGGAAACAGACCCTCAAATGTCGCACATGTTAGCAAATTCGCGAGGCAACATTGTTCTAGAACAGATTCAATCACCATTATGTAAAAGAAAAATCTATTGTAATATAATAAAAAACCAGGTAAGGCCATACATCCCATTACAGTTTAGAAAAACAGTTTTCGACAAAATCCATAACATAAGCCATCCAGGTGTTAGGGCCACGCGAAGGATGATCACAACACGTTATTTTTGGCCGGACATGAATAAGGACATCGCCACATGGGCGAGAGCGTGTATTCAATGTCAGAAAGCAAAGGTACACAGACACACAGTTTCAAAATTAGGTACATTTCCGATAACAGAACGATTCGAACACATACACGTTGACATAGTAGGGCCACTACCGACTACACAAGAAGGTTATCGATACTGCGTCACCATCATAGACAGATTTACACGGTGGCCGGAGGCATTTCCAGTCTCAGACATTACTGCTGACACGGTAGCTAAGGCGGTCTATGAAGGATGGATATGTAGATTTGGGTGTCCAAAAACTTTAACCAGCGATCAAGGTAGACAGTTCGAGAGCGAGATTTTCAGCAGTTTGATGAATATGTTAGGTATAAAGAAATTACGTACGACAGCATACCACCCACAGGGGAATGGTATGGTAGAAAGAATGCATCGCTCACTTAAGGCAGCAATAAAGGCTAGGCTATTAGAAAATAGATCATGGGTTGACGAATTACCTACGGTATTGTTGGGACTTCGTGCAGTCTGCAAAAGCGATCAAAATGTAAGTTCAGCAGAATTGGTTTTAGGACACACGTTGCGTTTACCTGGCGACTTTTATCACGAGGCAGAAAAAACGCAAATTGGACTCTTACCCACATTTGTAAGCAAGCTTAGGAATATTATAAACAACATGCGGCCACAGTCACGAGCGGATAGCGGTTCGCGAAAAATATTCGTTCATAAGGATTTGAGCACCTGTACACATGTATTTATTAGGAACGACATGGTAAGAAAGCCATTGACACCGCCGTATAGTGGACCACACCAAGTTATTAGCAGAAACGAAAAGACATTTGACATACAAATAGGCGATCGTCAATCAACCGTGTCCATCGACAGATTAAAACCAGCGTATATTATTAACGAAGATACGATACCAGAAAGTTTAGGAAATAATAGCAACAGTGAGGCATTACCGAAACAGCAGGTTGAGCAAAACTCGTCACCGCCTATGGCTATGACCACGCGCTCGGGCCGAGTGGTCAAGAAGCCCGTGCGATTTTTGCTCAACTAGCAAAATTAGTTTAAGTATCTATATCGCAACTGTAAGAACACCTTGTACAATTCACTAAATACAGTAGTCCATACAAGCAAAGAGCATACAGAATTATAAACATGTGTCAATCACAACATAAGGAATATATATCAATAGCCCAAGCCCAGGTAGCAGCTGGACAACAATTAGAACACAAACTGAATTATTTTGGAATAATACTAATCATTATCGCGGTAACATTGGGAATTATGCTATGTTACGCTATAAAAAGGGGCTGCATGGGCCAACTGAGAGGATGGCTGAGACAGGAGGTGACGTCACTGACTGGGGCAGCGGCAATGCCCAGAAACACGGGTAATCCGGCAACCGTTGCAGGTTACGCGTAAATAGTGTGCGAAAAGTGAATTGTGCAAGAATCATCTAGGTTATTTTGTGGGTTATTCAGTAAGTGTTCGGTGACGTAACAAGCGAACAATGTATTTGTTATTGTAAACTATTTACGGTTGCATCAGTGCTGGTATCGTTACATGGTAAAGCTTATGTGGCTACCTATTGTGATTATTCGTATTTATTAGACTGGCGCTGTCATAACGGAAGCTGCCGGCCCCTAGTGGTGTTTATTAAATATTGCAGAGCGGACGTTATGACAGCTACCCTTAAATATTTTGATGTTTATATATATCTTATAAAGACGGCCCAGACAACTGGAGACCGCAAATGTATCAGGATTTTGCGTATTTAAAGATTAAGATAGCGTGTAAGGAATATTACGCGACATATTGAATTGTGTAAGTGATGTCGTACAAGTAAAAACCAGTGTATATGAAAAATTTGTATTTAAGTTAATAAAATTTTTGGAGAAAGGGGGGGTGTGATGTAGCGACACTAGCGAGGCGATTTGCTGATTCGCATTTTTGATATCGTAAAGAGACGTCAGAGCCAGGCTCGCCAGTCGCTTACTTACCTCCGCCCAGCCACGTCCTATTTATTGTAATAATAATATAATATAACCGTGTAATTGTGAACGTTTATTAAACTTCCATAGTATTCAGTATAAACCAAAGCATATCATTTCTGGACCCCAATAACACGCACAACAATAGTTATAACCAATACACATTTTTTTTGTAAGAGGACAACTTATTTGCTTTCGATATAATTATAATTTATATTGATGTATCAAAGGGAAAATGCGACATCGACCATTTTGTTCCGGAAAATGGCAAACGGACGCGTTATATGAATCAGAAGAACCAACTTCAAATATTTTTATTTTATACCTAGACAGCAATTATTTAAAAAATATCATTTGTCCTAGTAAGGCATAAAGCTAAACTGTACAAAAAAAAAAATTACATGCCGTTTTGTTAGTTGGTTACAGAAATAAACGCATAGACATCGAAAATTTTGTCCCTGAAGAACTACCCATATTTAGCGCTGAATCGCATACACTCGGTACTGAATCGGAGGTCAGATAGGCAGTCGTTTCATGTAACATACTGGTATTCAGATGCATCCGGTGAGACTGGAAGCCGACCCCAACATAGTTGGGAATGATGATATTTTGTATTATTTGGCAAACCGACATGCGACATAATGTCGGTAAAGCGCTCTTTTTATCCTATCGTTTGGCGCCTGAATGACATATGACATTGACAGGGGTCGTTGTACAGACGCCAGCACATCAAGCTACTACAATCTGTCAAATTTATTTAATAGATTTTCAACTTTATCGCTAAGGCATAAGGTTCAAAGTTGATTGGGAAAATTTGACAGTTTCGGGTAGCTTGATGTGCTGGCGTCCGTACATATACTTTAGTTCAAAGTAGATTTCCTATAAAATACCTCATCGTCACGGCGGTTGATACTACGCACCTGCCCCCTTATTCACAAACACTCGATATGCTTCCGTATCGTATCGAACATTAGGTAATCATTGTTATCGTAGGAGTCTTCTCAACGCTGTTCACAAGTCCAAAATCCGAAAATTTTGTCAGTTTAAATCAAATAGACGCCCGGTATTCTTCCAACAGCTATTTGCTGTTGAGGGGAAGTCAAATCAGGTTATCGGAATGTCAGGTTTTCGGTACGATAGCCTGTCGTATGGTTGTAAATCAGGGCTCAGACCTGATAAAAATAAAACATATACGTTAATCCAGACTAAGTAATTTGCTAGATATCTTTTCGTCATTAGCAAAACAACACTACACACAATTTTAAGCACGCTTTGTCTAAACTTATCTACTAAGGAGTAGCTTAGTAAGTGGTTCTTAAGTAGCTGCATATACTCCAGATAAATATATAATGTAAATGTATGTGCTTGTAAATAAGGGCTAGGTTACACCCTCTACTTTAGGTTCAAGTTTGTGTAAAGTGAAAACGCCCATTCTTTGTAAGTATAGTGGAAATGGTTTTGACAAACAAGATGGCTGCTTTGTTTTATGTGAGGAACCCAAAATGGACCTGCCACGATATCTCCATACCTCCCTTGGTTGACTGGTAGAGAATGCCTAAGGCAATAAGATAATTTCGTGAAAATATGGCGACTTGCAGCAAAAATAAATTCGAGAGTTATATTGATACCTATCTGTTATGATTATTATTTTATATTAAGAGCAGTGGTGGCCCAGTGGTAACGGCCGCGACTTACGCGACGTAGGTCGTAGGTTCGAACCCAGACAGGCGCTTTACTTTGTGTAAATTATTTCATCACCACTGCTTTCAAAACGGTGAAGGAAAAGCGGCATGTCCTAGAATCAAAAATTTTAAGACATGTGACATCTACCAACCCGCACTAGGCCCGTGTAGTGGATTACGGCCAACTCCCTCTTGCTAAGAGGAGGCCTGTGTCCCAGAAGTAGGAACATGGTTGATTATGATGATAATTTTGTTATTGTTTTATTATGATTGCCGCGTAATAAATGTTGATGAACATACAACGTAAAACACAATTTCAGAGGGCAACATTGATGGATCACCCCAAAATTTTGAAAAATGTCTAAGTGCATGTAATTTTACCACAAACTTAAACACAACAATGTTTTTGTACTAGGTTAACTCACAAAATAATAACCCTACTTTTAATGATAATAATAATTTATTTTATTTCAGACAGGTAATTCTAGTTCATAGTTTCAACTCATGCAATTAAAATTACTTATAAAATATATTAGATAAATTACAAATATGTAGATAAAAACCGAAAATACAAATGTGATTCAACAAATCAAAAATTATAAAAATGTCGGAATCGTATAAAATATAAAAATAAAATGTCAAATATAAAATTTTCAAATTGTAAAAATGTTATAAAAATGTCAAAATTTTAAAAAAGCTAAACATTATAAAAGTTAGTTATAAATATTTTATCAAAAACCACCTGGTTACATGAACGTCCAACCGTTGTTTGAGCAGCCAAAACACAACCATTGTTTTAGCAGCCAAAACAAAACTCCACTCAATTCTCCTCTAAAATTCCTCCTCCATGTAAACACCGCCTTAGTGCGTAAGTGCCGTAAGAGGTTCAGCGAGGAAACACTAACCACTTGGGAGGAAACACTGCCTTTTATCGCGAATACTTAACCTTCCTGCTGCCATAGAGCATACATAAAAGAGACACCTGAGTTTCATACAATAGCGTTAAGATAAGTACTGTAATGCTATTCTGTAAAAATCTCACCGTGAAAACTTAGTGAAGTGAGCTGTCAATAATGTCAATCCCTGGCATCACGTGGAATGACAGCTCACTTGAAACTCACTTCACTTAAGTTCTCACGGTGATCTTTTTACAGAATAACACCGCTGTACTACTTGGTATGTATTAGTGGCTATCATCATCATCTTTATATTCATTAAGGTCTTCATACGATATGGGTAGGTACATAGACATGGATACCTCTACAAACATCGGTGAAACTTCTGGCGTATAATTCTTTTGTCGAAATTTGGTTTCCTACAAGTTGGAGCGTAAACTGAACTTTATTATGTAGAATTTAAAATTAATTTTCCAAAAACTCATATTTCTTTACATTTTTTGGCAAATAAATCGCGAAGTAAGTTGGCGTGTTTTTCTAGAGACCGTTTTTGCCACCGTAAACCCAAACCCCGCAGCCCAAATATTTAAATCGCTAGATTTGCCCTCACTGTACTTAGTCACGCGAAAAAGTGTTCATACTTAAGACTCACACACTAATCATTATTATTATAAAGCGTTTCCATGACAATCAAGAGAAGTCACTGCGTCATTGTGTGTCAGAGGTGTCAAAACGAAACAGAAATGCGACTATTTATTGACGCGGTACGATCTAACGATTTAAATCTTTGCCGTTGTCATCATTTTTATGTGCGGCGTGTATGTTATGTAGTACCTTTACCCCCTTACTAATACTTAAACGTTGTATAGCGTTTGTACCTATAGTTACACAACGCTTTGTCTTCTTTCGAAAATCAACGACGACTGAAAGAGAGAAATCGGTGTGTAACTATTCATCTGATATAATACGTTTAGGTATTAGTAAAGAGTGAGAGTATTAATTTGTAACCTGAGTGTAACCAAAGCGACCGTCGCGTTCATTCTGTTCAGCGAACAAGCGTGGTCGCGCCAACAGACCTTCCAGTTTTCCGAACAAATGAGAACGCGAACACGTCGCAAATCGCCGGTGAAGACGCAGGGTAATGCGGGCTTTACACCCGACTGTGTAAATATCAATTCGGCTAGGCCGCAGGTGACTAAAATCGTAAGTCCCAAAGTAGAGTAGGTGTCGACTTTAGTCGTGCGGCGACAGGTTGCATGCGAAGGGTGACTAAAAGAACTACATAAGTAGTTATCTGAGTTTTTTATCGACCTGTGCAAATGGGGTGGCGATTCGGTTTGTGAGATGATTTGGTAAGCGACCAGCCGCACGCTGAAATTCGACCTATTATAAAGTCCCCATAAAGCATTAACATCCTAGCTTTCAACTCAACCTTTTTGCAAAAGTGAAGCTAATAGAGACAGATGATTATTTAATACATATCCTGTGAGGTAAAGTAAGGTTTGTCTCCAGGGAGTGTTCGGTAACATTGCGATTTTTTGGCGCGGGGCCGCTGTTACTGGCTTGAGGCTTCGCAAGTGAGAGGCACCACCGAGGCACACACCAATTGAATTAATTGTAATTCGATCGCGAGATATTGAGGTGTTTAATAATTTTTGTAATTAGAAAAACACCGGTCAAGTACGTGTCGGACTCACTCGGTCCACGCACAATAAAGGGTTCCGTAGTTGGGATAAGTTTTTTCCAATAACAAACTTTACTTTGTTGTTGTAAAACATGTTCTCCCATACATCGATATATGTCACGATCAATTCTCCAACTGCATAAATGTTAGTTTGTAATCACGATTTTCGGACAAATCAACGATTTTAGGAGTTTTTACTTTATTGTGCTGTGGAACCTTACTTCTTGCCAATCATGATTCTAGGTCAACGGGAATTAGGTACCCTACAGGTTTAAATTTATTTGCGAATATCAAAATACTAGCTGACCCGGCGAACTTCGTACCGCCAATAGACACGTAGCGTCATCTATTATCATAAAAACGTTATTGTTGTTTTCGTGGGGAACAGCACTTTTTTTCGGGACGAAAGGTATCCTATGTCCGTTTCTGTACACCTGACAACGTATATGCAAAATTTCAGGATGATCGGTTCAGTGGCTTAAGCGTGAAAAGGTAACAAACAAACAAACTTTACTTTCGCATTTATTATATTTGACGGAGAAGGCATGTGTGTCTCGTTATTATCAGCCATATTTAAACTACCTACTGTGGGCGAACTACGTGGGTATGTTGGTTATTGCGCAATAGAAAAACGGTTTTCTGTTCAAATCAGATTATAATTTCACGAACAAATTAATCACACTAGCAAATCACACACTATAGGTACACGATACAACCAGGTACGGAACGCGGACAGTTTCTGAGCACATGTTGTTCGTATGATGTCCAATCTCCAAGAGAGCTCTACATCGTTCTGTCACGCTGTCATCGACCCCCCACGAACTCAGGCTAGACTCTGTCAGCGCCACCAGATGGCGCTCGCGTCCCGATCAGTTAAACGAATGACGTATTTCCGACACGCTCCGACATATTAATAAAGTAGTTAGGATGTCGCAATAAATGGTCGAATTTTTTTATTGCATTGACTTAGAAGTTTAGGTCCAAGATACGGTCCTTTGGACCTCAAAAAACCAAGACCTACGTATTTCGTATTAATATCAACTTGATACCTTCACGCCTTCTTGAGAAAAAGGGTATTGACAGACTGACAGACAGATAGCAGACGGACAACGAAGTGATCCTATAAGGGTTCTGCTTTTCCTTTTGAGGTACAGAAACCTAAAAACAATAAAAACGAGTCCAAGTAATGTTAGTCAGAACTCCAGCGCACGCATAGTGAGGAGGTTCCTCTCTCTAGAGACCTGACCACCGGCAGCTTACCCTGTTTCCTGATGTCCATGGGCCACTATTTTTTGTAAAAATATATCATCATCATCATCATCATCAGCCTATAGTGTTCCCACTGCTGGGACACAGGCCTCCTCTCTGTGAGAGGTAAAAATATATACTTATACGAAAATAAATAAACAAGATACTTAGAAAAAAAAATGTATAAAAATAATGCAAACAAATAGCTGTTTCTTTTGATTTCCTTCTTACATAAAAATAACTCTGCAGAATATGGATCAGGATATTATCGGAAAAGGTATTCGAAAAATACCTTGTTCGCAATTTTCTCCATCTCCCACACAAAAATGAATCCATTATAACTTAGAAATTCCAAAATAATCTCAACTTCCTCACTCAAGCGAGAACTTAATAACTTAACGCGATGTGTTTGACTGCCTCTCACAAAAGTGGGACAGGTTGGATTTCATCATTCTAAGTTGATACAATGCTTAGATCAAAACGTGTCTATTCTCCAGAGAGTGCGAGTACTTCAAAAATATATAAACATGGAAAAAAAGCGTGTTAGGTATTACGGGCTTAGAGTAAAGTAAGCAAGAGTAATCACACTAATATTATGAAGGCGTAATCCACCACGCGGGCCCAGTGCAGGTTGGTGGATGTCACATGTCTTCGAATTTTTGGTTCTAGGACATGCCGGTTTCCTCACGATGTTTTCCTTCACCGTTTTGAGAGCAGTGGTGATGAAATAATTTACACGAAGTAAAGCGCCTGTCTGGGTTCAAACCTACGACCTACAACTTGTAAGTCGCGGCCGTTACCACTAAGCCACCACTGCTCTCTTTTTTAAATTGTCCACCGTACCTATATATCTTCTACTGAAATGTATTCATGAGGATAGGTGGCAGATGGAAACAACTGCTCATTCCAAAGTTCATTTTATTAATGCCAATTATAAAACACAAATCATATTGCTAACTTAGAAAGATTGAAAAAAAATACAGCACAAATTCGAATGAATAATTGGTGATTTCGGTTTTTTATTGCACATTGTGTTATTCTGCTTTACATTTTATTCCCTAAGCAACCCTTTCATAAACCCACGGGCTGAAAGGAGCTGCCTATTCTTTGCAGAAAAAACAATACCGCAACGTAAAATTATGCTTTGAAAAATACAGCCACGGAAAAAATCCCACATTGTCTGGCAGTTGTGTCCTATCTCAATATAGAGGGTATTTTGTTTATACCACGAATACAATGGAAGGAAAAAATAAATTAAAAATAAACAGAACGGGAATGAATGGGAAAATAAACGGATGAGTGCGAGCATTTACGTAAGAGATTGGGTTCCGTGCTTTTAGCAGCATATCGTCGTTGTCAAACCAAGATCTGCTATGTGCCGTTTTTTGAGATTTCAAGATTTTGACCACAGCTTATAGGTCACTGTGACCTGAGTGATCTGTGATCAAAATCTTGAAATCTCAAAAAACGGCACATAGCAGATTTTGGTTTGACAACGACGATATGTTAAAAACATGGTACACAGCTTGATCTATTCACAGCTTGATCGATTCTTTGCTTGTAACTGCGATAATGCCATGTAACAGATACAAATAACCAGACAGACGGATAGACAAAGATGGTCGGTTGAATAGAAAGCCGGTATTACGTTAGACTAAGGCCACAAGCGATGCGACTTGTGGCAAGCAACATGCGCGCGCGTCAAATTCAAACATTTTAATTCAAATAGGCACATAAAAGGCACTTTTGAACGTCAAAATTTACAAGAAAATAGAATTTATTCTAGTTGTTCCAAGAGGTAGTTTCGTATGGAGAAGAATGGGCAAGAAACTCGACCGTAACTCTTTAAAAATGTTTTACAAATTTTTTGTATCACAATAAGTTTTAATTTAGTGTGTGAGTTAAAGCAGTCACAGAATGAATAGAATAGTATACTCTTTACTATGTACACCATATAAATTACAGACATAAATATAGAAACTTTACAATGGGTGACAAAATGGGCGGTCTTATCGCTAAGAGCGATCTTTTAAAGACCGCCTTTGGATGGATTAAAAAGGGGGAGATCCAGTATTCTATTCTATTCCATTCTAATGTAAAATCGCGCGTTACCAGTTTCCATCTGTCGCTCCGCAAGTCGCGCAGTGACTCGTGGATGCCCACGAGTCACTGCGCTCTAAACAACTTCTTTAATTTGTTTTCGCAAGACTGATAGTTAAAGGTCCTGTTGGCACAGTTTGCATAAGGAACCCTAATAACCGTTTCGTTAAAATAAATCGTGATACAGGTCTAATTTGCTACAGGAAAGGACCAATTGATGAAGGGAATTTTATTCAATTCCATATGTCAACAGATTTTTTCAAATCAAATTCGTATTTGGAAATGGTGGGTTGGGAAATAATTTCAATTTGATGTGACCTTTACAGTTAATATTTGTTTCTGAAAATGAAAAGGCTTATTGTTCCTATGAGAGCTGTAAGCATTGTGTATGTAAGGTGTTAAAATATTAACCCGACAAACTTTAAGAGGTGCTTTAGACCATCGAACTGAACAACTTTCACTAAGGGACTAACTCTTAAGTCACGAAAAAAGAATCAGCTGTTTAATACAAAAGTTCAATACCTACTTGACCAAAATGTATAAAACAGTTGATTTTTTTTTCGTGATTTCAAAGTTGGTCCCATAGTGAAAGTTGTTCAGTTCGATGGTCTAAAGCACCTCTTAAAGTCTGTCGGGTTAATTTTTTTACACTTTGTATATGTTTCATGAATATAACTATTCTGTGAATAGAAGGGACCTTCGCCCAGCCACAAAGTGGCTAGCAAAAAAAAAAAGACGGGTTGCACTCCGGGAGTGCCGGCAGAAGTGAAAACTTGAATATTAACGTTGAAATAAATCAATTATTAATTTAATTAATATAACTCATTTTTTTTCACTATTTCTGCGTCACTTTTTTCATTAATAGATGCACTTTGTTCAATTTCCATATTTTAAACACTAACCCCCTTGTTCATAAAACTTATCAAACCTATTTTAGTTAAAATGGGGTTTGTCTCTTTCTTACACACAGAAATGACAACGTGACAGATAAAGACAAACGTTCTATAAACCTATTTTAGCTAAAATAGAGATAAAATAGGATTATGAATAAGGGGGTTTATATACACGAATTTTACGAATACACAGCAGTGTGGCTACTACACAGACGGTCGAGCCATCAGCTGTCCATCCATCCATCCATCCACTTCCACTTCCACTTCGACTTCCACTTCGACTTCCACTTCGACTTCCACTTCGACTTCCATTTCGACTTCCACTTCGACTTCCACTTCGACTTCCACTTCGACTTCGACTTCCACTTCGACTTCGACTTCCACTTCGACTTCTACTTCGTTTTCCACTTCGACTTCCACTTCGACTTCCACTTCGACTTCCACTTCGACTTCCACTTCCACTTCCACTTCGACTTCCACTTCGACTTCCACTTCGACTTCCACTTCGACTTCCACTTCGACTTCGACTTCCACTTCGACTTCCACTTCGACTTTGACTTCGACTTCCACTTCCACTTCCATCACCATCCATCCATCCATCTATCCATCCATCCATCCATCCATTGTGTCCGTGTGTCACTTCACTTCGGTTGGCGACGCCGTAGAAAGAGAGGGGGGGGGGAAATCTCTCCTGACGGTCATGTGTCCTGACGCGATGTCCTGACGCGAGTTTAACATTTTTTACCCATTACTAAAAAGTATGCAACGCCGCTAAAGAAGTTTACACTTCAAAAAGTTTTTATTTATTTATTTTAACATAATAATTTTATGTTAAAATAAATAAAAACTTTTGGCAAATTACATTAGTTAAAGACACAAACACATAAGTTAAGTACATTAACGAAAAGTATACAATTAATCGACAGTCATAGGATCATCTCACAATACTCCAGAGATACTTACTGACAAGATCTTCTTCCATTTATCCGCGGACACACAGTCAGGCTTAGCGTCCAAGAGATCGTTGAGTGCGAGGGACAGGAGACTGGTCTAGAGCGACGGTTCGACTGCCCAGTACAGTAAATAATCTATGCCTAATGTTACGGCTATAATTTATCGAAGCAAAAAGATGGGACAGTTCGTCAAACATCAATCTATCTGCTAAAACCGTGAAGATGAACTAGCAGGGGATCGAGGAGGGGGGGACGGAGGGGGGGACGGAGGGGGGGACGGGGGGGGGGTCTCAGGAGATCAGACGGGAATAAATCTCAGAAAGGCCGATCAATTCTCTTTTCAAATAATCTGTTCTCTAAGATGTTAAGACTCACGCTTGTTGATGTGATTGGTTGTCGAAGAAACAAAGGGGAGCGTCTGTCCCGCTCTTAATTGCTAATTAATTACATAGAGAATCTACTTGGCACCTATTCTAATGAAACAATCTATCTATACATCTGTAGCGGTATCTACAACGCCACATGAGAACAACGCGTCATACTGACGTCACGCAAAATCCTGCATGTCGCAAGCAGAGTTTACCGCGCGAGTTTGTCGCATATGGCGGGGCGGCCGCGGCCGGCGTTTGAGCGTGACCGCGCCCGTGTATTTCCGAACACAGCATTCGGCCGTCGTCGGTTGCGGTGAGGATGTGGTCAGATAGACCGGTCTAACATAACAAACCCATCTAAGAGTCTATAATTTGTGTTCACCAACTCGTGTTAAGAGTTTCCCCACTTGTGGTCTACAATTCAGCTCGGTGCCTAAGTACCTACAAGCCGAGTTCGAACACAATCTGCATAGGAGGCGGGAGTCGCGTGTTTGCAGCTGTTTGGTTGACTCGCGGTAATGTTGGAGTATTCAACCATAGTTTGATGCAATAAAATGATTATGTATAAATATATAACGCAAGTAACTATTTACGCTAGGTACCTACTAAATTAGACTATGATGATGATGATGATGATGGGGCTCCCTTTTCCGCACTTAGACTCCCATTTGGTCCGTTGTGCGTAGGGATTCTGGCTAACAGAGCCAGCCTAGCTCCGTCCAGAAGCACAGAAGCTTCCTGGGAGCTTCGCAGGCTTCACGGAGCGACCTCACTGTTCCGAGGATTTTTTCACGTTGAGAAGCCACGGCCTCGCACTCCAGGATGACGTGGGCGGCTGATTCCTCGGCGTCAAGGCAGCCCCTACAAAGGGGGCTGTCCGTGGCGCCTATGTTAAAAAGATGTTTGTTAAGAGGGTTATGGCCCGTAATTGTACCTATTATTATTCTAAGGTTATTTCTACTTAGGCTAAGAAGTTTTTTAGTTAATCGCGGGTGTATCATTGGTAAAGCCAATTTTGACTGTCTGCAGTCTGTTACCCGTGACCATCTGTTGTTATGGAGTTCGGTCGATCTTTGGCGAATCCATGCACGAAATTGTGAGAAAGGCAGAGGGAGAAGTGGGTACGGGCCTAGCACCATCATGTCAGAGCCTCTCTTCGCAAGTTCATCTGCAGCATCATTGCCCAAGGATCCACTATGCCCTTTGATCCACTGGAGGGTAATTCGATTGAACGTCGATAGACTCTCCAGGGCTAAATGGCACTCATAAATTAGCTTGTTGTTAGTTTGTTTGCTCTCTAAAGCCTTGAGTACAGATAGGCTGTCGGATACGAATTTAATGCCGTAGTTCCGGATGTCTAAGCGCTTTACTGCTATTGCGGCTTGTGTTAAGGCAACACATTCACATTGAAATATCGAACTGTGTGTGCCTAGTGGTATGTGAAAGTTGATATTAAGGTCAAGGGAGTGAACGCCAGCACCTGAACCGTTCTGTGTTTTTGAGCCGTCTGTGTAGATGCGCACTTCATTGGCTCCTGACTGGTCCCTATCTTCCTGAACTGTTTGTATAAAGTAGTTTTTGTTGAGCATCGGTTGGTTTGGTGTTCTATCACACGGGGCAGCGATGAGAGGCTGGTACTCTATCGCCCGGTCCAGGATTTTGGCGTGTGGACTAGTAAGGTTTTTGCCCCATATGCCCAGATGCATTAGCCTGATGGCAGCTAGCGCTGCCTCTTGCTGTATGTACAGGTCAAGGGGAGTTAGTTGAAGGGCTATCTCCATGGCTGCTGTTGGGGTGGTTCTCATACAGCCAGTGGTAGTTGAACAGGCCAGTCGTTGGAAACGCTGTAGTCTGGTAATGGTGGTCGAGAGTTCGGTCCTCGTCCACCAAACCAGAGCGCCATAAGCCAACATTGGCCTGATCAGCGTTTTGTATAACCACAGAGTAATCTTCGGAGAGAGCCCCCATGTTTTTCCTAGCATTCTTTTGCATTGGTAGAATACAATTGTGCTTTTATTAAGTTTGTAGTCAAGATGCTTGTTCCAGAGCAGTTTGCTATCAAGGATCACCCCCAGGTACTTGACTTCGTCTTTAAGTGTTAGTTCTGTGTTAAAAAGTTTTGGAAGCCTATGGGTTCCAATGGTTCTTTTGTTGGTGAACATTATTAGTTCTGTTTTCGAGGGGTTAACCGATAGTTCGTGCTTCGTGCACCAACTCTCAATTATTTTGAAGGCCCTACTCATGAGATCGCATAGGATGCCCTCAAATTTCCCCGAAATCAGAATTGCTATATCGTCCGCATATCCCACCGAGTACAGACTGCTAGCGTTGAGCTCTACAATGAGCTCATTTACGACTAAATTCCACAGCAGTGGTGACAGCACCCCACCCTGTGGGCAGCCTCTACTCACGATACCTCGTGTGGTGGTATTTACGGTAAATTGAATAGCACGGTGTTTTAGCATATTATTAATCCATTCTATAAGTGTTCGCGCAACACCGTGCGTGGCAAGCGCCCGTTCGATGCTGGCGAAGTTAGTTTTGTCAAAGGCACCTTCTATGTCAATGAAAGCGCCTAAGGTTGGGTTTTTGGCTTTAAGAGCATTTCCTATGCGTGACACTACGCTATGGAGTGCTGATTCAGTTGATTTGCCTGCACAGTAGGCGTGCTGATTGGGATGTAAAGGTCTTTGTACCGAGATTTGGGATCTAATCTTCCTATCTCCCAGCCTCTCCAGTGTTTTCAAGAAGAACGAGGAAAGGCTTATAGGTCTAAAAGATTTGGGCTGCGTATAGTCGCCCCTACCAGGTTTCGGTATGAAGATTATTTTTACTTCCCGCCATTTCAAGGGAATGTAGCGGTGTGCCAGGCAGGCTCGAAACACCACTACGAGGTATTCAGCCAATAAATCTCGGCTCCACCTGAGCAGAGCCGGGAAAATACCGTCCATTCCTGCTGCCTTGAAAGGTAGGAAGGTGTTGATTGCCCACATTATTTTGTCTTTGTCGATTACTTCTAACGCCACTTCCCAATCTAGGCTGCTCGTGGCCCTTTCCCTATATGGTTCCCAGCTCTGCTGGGTGGCAATCTGGCATCCTGGGAAGTGGGTGGTTAGGAGTAGTTCGCTTGTCTCATCGTCGTTTGTCGTGTAGGTGTTATCTGGTTTTTTCAGGCACCCTATTGAGTGGTCTGTCTCTTTAGCAAGACAGGTCTTGACCCTCATTGCCTGGTTGTTACTTTCCATGTTGGTACAGAAACGCCTCCAGCTGTTCTTTCCTCTGAGGCGTATCAGTTTTTTGTATGTTTTACGAGCTGATGTATAGCGGTCCCAATCTTCTGGCGACCGTGTGTTCCTAGCTCTGTTGAATAGTCTCCTCAGCCTACGTCGGTGTCTTTCCAATTCAGGACTCCACCAGGAACGGCGAGCTCCCTGCCTAGGTACCGTGAGGGGACAAGACTGTTCATAGCAGTCTTCGTACGCGCACGATTACGATCGGACGCGTTACTGTTTTGACCGATCGGTGACTCACGCGGAGGACAATGACCTCCAGTACGGTGAAGTGTGTTAATTGTAATATTGTCATTAACGAAGTTTTAGCGTTTTTACGAAATGTGTTGGGCTTTATGGATGAGCAAAGCATACATCAGCTTTGTACTACGTCTTTTACGGCTGAAGACATCGTGAAAGCCAAATCTTTGATATTTGAATCGGTTCCAAATGCGAAGAAGATGCCACTCAGAAGGAAAGACGGGAAGAAGAAGATGTCCCGTGATTTAGATGACATCATCAGACTCATGACTATCACGGACGAAGAGTTGATTCCTATATTTGTGGCAAAGGAACTGCATAAACTTCCCCCAGTCACATTTGATCACGTGGATGTGACGAGGCTCCTGAAAGATATATTGAAACTTCAAAATCAACTCAGTGCGCTGGAGAAGAAGTTTGTGTCTACAGAAAGGTTTGACGTGCTTAACCAAGAAATTGAGAACATGAAGCACGCATCTATGCGAGATAATTGGCCGTCTAGTCATTATGTGAATAAAAGACGAGGGGCATGTTTACAAAACAGCCCCCCTGATAGTGGACCCTTGGGTCTTAATTATGTGCCTATATGTAGGACACAAACAGCTGATGAGGTGAACGACCGCACAAAATCGGCAAGTCATTCTTCGATGACAAGAACTCCCGAGGAACGTCCCATCTCTTTCTCGCAGGAACAAAACGAAGCGACAGATACACGCGGATACGTGGAGGCGCAGGCGGCGATGAGAGTTTCAAAAAGTGCGAGCGAGAACGGTGTTGCATCGGCTCAAGAAGGACAACGCGGATGTTCGGTAATGAGCGAGATGCAACACGACAGGTGCGTAGACGACGAGGCGACCACTGCGGTCTCAAAGCAGCGAGGCGACGAAGTACGAGCCGCGTTAGAAGAATCCCCACCAAACATCAACAGTGCGCCAGTAACCACAGCAGCGAAACATCGTGCTACGTTTAATTCGAACATGCCAACATGTCCGCAACAGATTGCGGTGGGTATGACTACGCCGGATTTCGAGTTAAGTAGTGAGCAAGTGGGAACGGAGAAAAATACAGAGTGGACGTTAGTGCAGCGAAAAGCGTCAAAACAATATAAACTGGTTGGCCAAAGAGGTCGCGCAGTGACGTCCTCAGATAGCAAGTTTAAGGCGGCGGATGTAAAAATACCGCTATTTATATCAAATGTTAGTGTTGAAACTAGTGAGCAAGATATTATAAGTTACATAAAGGAAAAAACGAATGAAGTCGTGTCGTTAAAAATGATAAATATGAAAATGTCTAGAAAGTATAATGCTTTTAAGTTATTTGTTTCTAGGAATAAATTAGAATTATTTTTAAATGACGAGTTGTGGCCCGACGGCATAACATTTAGGCGTTTTGTGCGGTTTATGTACCGTAAGTAAAAGGAGAATGTTATAGCTTGATAAAACCTTTCTTTATGAATCAAAATAATAACAAACATTGTAAGATCATTACTTTTAACTGTAAGTCTGTTAAACGATCGATGGAAAGTGTAAGAAGGTTGTGTAATATGTGCGATATTATATGCCTCCAAGAAACTTGGCTTCTGCCCCATGATATTCCTATTTTAAGTACCATATCAGATGAATTTGAATATACGGGTAAGTCAGCTGTTGACACAACTGCCGGGTTACTGATTGGAAGACCGTATGGGGGAGTAGCTATTCTGTGGAGGAAAGGTGTTTTTGATGCAGTCACTGTGTTGGAATGTAATAGCAGTCGCTTGGCGGCCGTCAAAGCTAGTATTGGCGGGCGTTCAATTATTATAGCCTGTGTGTATATGCCGACTAATTCGCCCGATAACTTGCCTATGTTTACGGAAGTGTTAGGTGAAATCAGTGCAGTGGGTGCGGGCAGTGGGGTCGAGAGTTTGTTTATACTGGGTGATTTTAATGCACACCCAAGTGAATTATTTTTTAGGGAACTTGTTAGTTTCTGTGCAGATCAATCATTTATTTGTGCTGATATTGAAAAATTGGGGATAAATTCGAGTAGTTATACTTTTATGAGTGATGCACATGGATGTAGGAGGTGGCTCGATCACTGTATAGTCTCTCTGTCAGCTTGGGCAGCAGTGAACAAGATTATTATAAAAGAGGATGTATATACATCAGATCATCTACCACTTTGTATTGAGTGCGACTTAAATATAGTAAGACCTAAGGTGACAACAATTCCTACTCCTTGCAACAAAGTCATTTGGGGGGAACGAAATGAATCGCAAATTGACAGATACCGTGAGTTATGTAATAGTAAACTGCGTGATATAGACTTCCCTCCGGAGTTTCAAGAGTGTAGCCATGGTGTTTGTAATTTGAGTGGGCACAAAGCTATTTTAGATAAGTTATTTAGTAAAATATCATATGCACTATGTGATGCTGCCGAGCAAACATATGAAAAGGTAGGGACTGGAGGTAGAGGTAGGAACCACAAGACATTGTGCGGGTGGAATTTCCATGTAAGAGATGCACACCGCGAGGCCAGGCTTAAATTCGAAATGTGGGTTTTACACAATCGGCCTGCTTCTGGAGTTATTTTTGAACAAATGCGAGTGGCCCGTAACACTTTCAAGGCTCGGTTAAAATGGTGCCAAAAAAACCAGGAGCAGATCAAGATGGATATTATAGCAAAAGCAAGAGCAACAAATAATTTCGCTAAGTTTTGGAAGTCCACGAGTAAGCTTGATATTAAGCCTGGCCTATCGGTGAATGTCGGCGGGAGGAGCGATCCGGAGGAGATTGCGAATATGTTCAAGGAACATTTTACAGTGCGATCTCCTCTGGGTCCCTCAGTAGATGAGGTCAATGCTGGGCGTGGAACACAGGGAGATAAGTCATTAATGTTCTTCTCGGCCAGACAAGTTGCGAAAGTAATTAAAAATATGAGCAGAGGCAAGTCTCCCGGTCATGACGGGCTCAGTATTGAGCATCTCAAGTTTGCTGGGGTGCATCTGCCAAGGGTTTTGTCGGTGTTTTATAACATGTGCCTTAGTCACTCTTACTTGCCGGCGGGGCTGATGAAAACACTGGTGGTTCCCATAATTAAGAATAGGACGGGCGACATCTCAGATAAGTCAAACTATCGACCTATATCTCTCGCAACCACATTAGCAAAAGTGCTGGATGGTATGATTGATTCCACTTTGAGCGAATGTTTATCCGTGCATGACTCACAGTTCGGGTTTCAACCTGGACTGTCAACGGAAAGCGCCATAGTAAGTCTCAAGCATACCGTCCAGTATTACACTGATAGGAAAACACCGGTATACGCCTGTTTTCTGGATCTCTCCAGGGCCTTCGATTTAGTAAATTATGATGTACTCTGGAGAGAGCTTGAGGATAGGGGTGTACCGGCTGGAGTGCTCAGGATCCTACAGTATTGGTATGGGAATCAAGAAAATGTGATAAGGTGGTCCAATGCACTCTCTGATACATACAGGTTGGAATGCGGTGTGAGGCAGGGGGGTCTGACATCTCCGAGGCTTTTTAGCACATATATAGACGGCCTAATCGTGGACCTCAGCAAAATGCGGGTGGGATGCAGTGTTCATGGTGTAAAAATAAACAGTATCAGCTACGCTGATGACATGGCGTTGCTGGCGCCGACGGCAGGTGCGATAAATGAAATGCTTCGGGTCTGTCAGGCGTATGCTGCCTCACACGGACTTGTATATAATGTTAAGAAGTGTGAATACATTGTCTTTAAGGCCGGCGGCGAATGCCCAGATACTATACCTGACATTACCCTAAACGGCTTGAACGTCAAAAGAGTGACAACATTCAAATATCTGGGACATCTTCTCGCTGACGACCTTAAGGACAATGTTGATATTGAAAGAGAGCGTAGGGCACTGGCGGTCCGAGGCAACATGTTGGCCCGAAGATTCGCTCGGTGTAGCAGTTTAGTGAAATTAACACTGTTTAAGGCATATTGCCAGTGTTTTTACACGGGGAATCTTTGGGTCAACTATACAAAAAGAACGTTGGATGACCTACGCGTACAATACAATAATATTTTTAGGATGCTGTTGGGACTGCCGCGATGGTGCAGCGCTTCTGCTATGTTTGCGCAAAACCGAACTGACGGCTTCCACGCCGTCATTCGTAAGAAAACCGCGTCGCTGTTGTCAAGGTTGAGGGCGAGTGGCAACAGCATCCTAAAAACTATAGCGGAAAGTATTGACTCTCCGATTATTAAAAGTTTTGTGAGAAGGACAATCACAGAACATTAATCTGGGGATGCCCTTTTCACAATACTATTATTTAACTACTCTGTCTTTTATAATGTATCTCAGCTACTAACACTAGAAATAAGTTATTTTGTATTGCTTACTAACACAATGGATTACTGTTGTCCGAAAAATAAAGAATTATTATATTATTATTATTATAGCTAGATAAAAGGATAGATGTGATGTTATTAACATGTTCGTCTAAATTGGTTAATGGTATTTCTGCCGGAAGGGCGGGTAGTCTGCCTAGTTCAGCCTCAACGAGTTTGGTGAACTTGACTTGGTCTGTGTTGCGAGGAATCCTCCTTGGTTGTGGTTTGGTTAAGTTGAAGTTAATAGTATAGCGGATCCATCTGTGGTCTGAGCATGATATCTCGGTGGACACATGCCAGTCCTGTATGGAGTTGGATATACCTATGGTTGCTAAAGTTAAGTCTATTATTGTTTGCGATCTCGCGTTGATGAAGGTAGGTTCGGAGCCCTTGTTAAGTAAAACAAGGTTATTACTAAGAATAAAATCAAGCATTTCCTCACCTCGGTTGTTGGTTTTGACATTACCCCAGAGCGTGTGATGCGCGTTGGAGTCAGTCGCGATGATTAGTTCCAGTTTCTCCTTTTCACAGTACTCAACCAATGAGGCGAGCTCTGGCAGAGGCACGTCCTCATCGCCTGGCAGGTATGCCGAGGCTAGTACAATGTCTGGGAGTTCTTGTTCGGTTCTGAAAAGCCTGACTGCTGTCAGGTCCCTTGAACAGAATTCGTTAATCAAAAGGTTAGGTACATGTTTCGGGACAAAAATGCAGGTACGTGGGTTACTAACGGAGGTGTCCAGCAGCAGCTTACCCCCGATGTTGCCAAGACCGCATATTCTGCCACCCCTAATCCACGGCTCTTGGATAAGGGCGATGGTCTGTCCTTGTTGGTTCTCCAGCACTCTGCGCAAGGTGGCCGACGCAGATTGGCTGTGCTGGAGGTTGGTCTGTAGGATCCTAGTCCCGCAAAGGAGAGGAGCAGAGGCTGCTGTCCTCGCCCTCACTACTCTCCCCCGGCGGAAAGCAATCCTCGTCCGAGATCAGACCGGACGAGGGTGGATCCCTCGTTGATCCCGCTGTTGATAAGACCTCCAGCGCTGCCATGGAGGTCGCCAACTCCACCGCTGCCCCAACAGTCTCCATCGCGTGAGGCGACGGAGAACGCTCAGGAAGCGGCGGACCAGGCTCCCTCTCAGGCGCACTCGAGGCTGTTCCTGTTGTTGGCACGGCGGCATCCTCCCTGGTACCACCCTCCTCCAGGAAGCGAATGTATATACTGCCCATAAGGTAGTATACCCGCCGTTGCTGGTCTTTTATGGTTTTGACCATGGGCTCCGGCACACGAAAGAAAAGACAAGTGCCCGGGGGTCCCTGCCTAGCCCTTTCGTGTGTCAGAGTCCAGGTGTTCATTTTGAGGTTCGGGTTCTGCCTCGCCAACATCCTGAGCAGTTGTGCTGTGTCCTCGCTGTTCTCGGGGACAAACAGCATGCACACAACCTTTTTTGGTATGTCCGCTTGAGGCCGAACGGTGAGCTTGGTCCCCGGTATCGGAGATGGTACATTGTTTACGACCCCTTTGAGCCAGGCCATTGTGAAGTCGTCCTCACACCAAGTCTTAAGGACGCCTTCAGCAAAGTGAGCCCGGCCTCTAAAATGGATCGCGGTATTTTGGCTAGTTTCTGTTGTTTCAGGTTCAGGAGCCTTTAGTAGAGCCCGGAGCTGGTCTTCTATAACCTGACGGATCCCCTCCGCTTGCTCCTGCGTCATCTCGAGGAAAGGCTCGGTCATGACGGCAACACACAGCTCATTGCTTCTGAAGGACGCAGCCGCTTCGGCGTAGCTCACCAAAGTTCCGTCCACCATACGGGAGCGAGCAGGCTTGCTCTTCTTGCTTATCCCGGTTGGTGTGACGGAATCCTCGGGGCGCGAACGCTTCTGCGCCCTTGCCGGTTGTTCGGTGTTTGTCTTATTTAGGTTCTTTTTCCCTCTTGGTCTCTCGCTGCGCTTGCCTTTTGGCGTCTCAGCCGTTACCGACACCGCCTTGAGGGACGTCTTCTTCGTGGTGGCCGTTTGCCATTTATTGGCGTTTGGTACTCCTTCCAGTGGGGCTTCAGCCAGACTCGTTAGGTCCCTCTCAGAGACCGCAGCCGTTGACGCAGCCCGTGTTTTGGGCGCATCTACATTTGCAGTACTCCTCGAGTCGCCGTGAGCGAGTGCTGTCCTGGGCCCTTCGGTCAGAGTTATGTTAGGAGGCGCATCCGTGGACGCAGATGAGGTTGGGATCGCTGGGGACGCAGCCTGTTGTGGCGCATCCTTTGCGGTTGCCTTCCTCATCGCATCCTTGGACGCAGCCGAGCGTTTATGTTTGTTAGATGCAATCTTAGAAGGTTGCCTCTTAGGCGCATCTTGCGACGCAGCCCTCGCGTTAGATGTTGATGGCGCATCTGAAGACGCAGCCTTTGGTTTGTTGGTTTTGGTAAGCGCATCCGACGAGCGGGACGCAGCTTGCGGTTTTGTTGTATTTGACGTCTCTTTATCCATAGGTTGGATTTTTTTGATTCACCGTCGGAGCTCTCCACCCGCCACGGAGCCCTCAGTCGGGGACGTCACTCGTTCAACGAGTAATCGCCAGAGCTACTCCTTCGGTATAGGATCAACCCAGTAGGAAGTTGACGAGCCCGCACGCGACGGAGGATCAGGGAACTGTAAACGACACGAGACTATGCCGCAACCCATCCCGAGACCCCACGCCACGCCGGCTGCCCCCCCCCCACTACGCCGATCCTCGCTTGACATCCCGCTTATGGGATGCCTCAGCCGATTGATAGTGGGTAGCTACCCCACTACCTCCCGTGTAAGAGGAAATCCAGGCCAAAGTGGTGTGTTGTGTGCAACCTGCTCCACTCAACCACCAGGATTCCTTCATCCCTCCGTACGGGTCCCCGCGCACGGCACAAACACGCGGGAGATCATTGCAATCCATCATCTGGTTTTGTTTGATGGTGGACACCCAAGGGCATGACCTCGCCACCCCTGGGATAATCGCCCGGCGATTTCTGTTACGTCTAATTCATATGGAATTAGACCAATAACGGGGAGCAACCTCGAGAAGGAACATCACCAGACTTGCCTTGAGGATCTACACGACCGTTGCGCTCTCCCTCAAGACCACGCCACCCTGCCACCTCTGAAGGAGGAGGCAAGGTAGGTTTGCGTCAACAAAACCAAGCCAAGCAAGCGAAGCGTGTTGTTGAAAACCAAAACATAAATTTGCAAACACAAACCCCCCCAACTAAATTAGACTAACAAAACATACAAAAATATTTTTGTTTTTTTGGTCACAGGCGGCGAAGGACTCGTTGGCATCTCTGACATCCGGAAACGTGCCCAGAAGACTGGCAGCATTAAATAGATAGATAGATTCATTTATTTGCCTGAAATATGCTATTTTACAGATTTTATAACACATACACAATAGTTCTTAGTTCTTTCTTAATTAGCATTGCCACGTTGAATGGCAATGCTAATTCTTTTGCCAAAGAACGAGCCAGCGCTCTGGTCACATGCAGCGTCGACCAGTCGGCGAGAAACTAGTTGATCTTTGATGCAATGGATTTTAATTAGGAGATATCTTTAACTTCAAGAAAAGATATATTATCTCAACTGTATTTTCTGAAGGGGTAGGCATAGATATACATATAGAAAGACCATCTCGATTTCGTTTTCTAGATTCCGAAAATCTAGTCTTAGGCAGAATGCCACTGAAGATTTCTTAAAAGAAAATTCCAATAGGTGAACGTTTTCCAATCCAGGCATTGAACCCAGGAACCTACGCTGAGCTACTGGACCAACGAGACAGTCAATCAAAATGGAAATATTTTATTTCACACTAGCAGCGCCCCGCGGTTTCACCCGCATAAGTTTCGATCCCGTGGGAATATCGGGATAAAAACTATCCTATGTCCTTTTCCGGGACTCAAACTATCTCTATACCAAATTTCATCTAAATCGGTTCAGTGGTTTAGGCGTGAAGAGGTAACAAACATATAAACACACACACACACTCACAAACTTTCGCCTTTATAATATTAGTGTGATAGTATGGATATACCTACATGGGCACTTATAAAATTCCAGAAACTAGGTGCACGGTTCCAGTTGATCGTTTCCTATGGAGAAGAGTCGGCAAGAAACTCCGCGCATACTCTTTTAAAAAAGTAATTGGCTTTTATATCACACTAATATTATAAAGGCGAAAGTTTGTGAGTGTGTGGGGGTGTGTGTGTGTTTATATGTTTGTTACTTCTTCACGCTCAAACGGCTGGACCAATTATGATACAATTTTGTGTGGAGGTAGCTGACACTCTGGATTAACATATAGGATACCTTTTATCCCGTTATTCCCACGGGATCGAGTCTTATGCGGGTGAAACCGCGGGGCACAGCTAGTCAGAAATAATTCCTTGTGTACTTTATCAATGGTTAAAGACAGTCCAACCATGAATTTCATTCCATCCAATTAATGTAATTTGTATTTATAGATTGAGAGATTATCGGCTTTCCGAATTGGAAAGTTAAGTGACCCGGAGTTTACGCTATTTGCTTGACGAGCTACGTCGGTTCTAGACCCATAATCTACCTACTTGTAGTTAGTAAGATACGACATGAATTCATACGAGATAATTATACAGGTGTAATTAATAATCCTAACTAATATTATAAATGCGAAAGTAAGTTTGTTTGTTTGTTACCTTTTCACCCTTAACCACTGAATTTAAAATGATCGGTATAATTTTAAATTCATTCTTTGAAACTTTTGGTACTTTACGGTTAAGTCCCATGTAATAGGGGAATAACGATCATAAGGTATTTCCAAGGCAGATGAACGCGGTACGGCGTTTTTTTTCGTGATTTCAGAGTTGGTCCCATAGTGAAAGTTGTTCATATTCATGGGTAGAACAGCATGTAAAAAATTGGATGGTGATAAAAAAATCTTCCTGTATACAGGGTGAAATTGAAAACATGCGACAAATCGAAATGAGAGATTGTACTCATCCTTATGAACAACTTTTACTATGGGATCAAACCTGAAATCGCGAAAAAAAATCAGCTGTTCCCTACGTTTATATTCGCATAACTCGTCAAAATGTATGGAAAAGCTGATTTTTTTTTCGCGATTCCAGGATTGGTCCCATACTAAAAGTGGTTCATAATGATGTGTACAATCTTCCATTTCGATTTGTCGCATGTTTTTAATTTCAAACTGTATACTTAAACGCTACAGTTTAGTCGTGGAGATTCCTAAAATGTAATCCGAAAGAGTATAAATTTAATCAAATAAGATCTTCAAGTCGAAAAACAATGAAGGCATTTCCTTAACATTCTTCAAGCGAACGTTTAATTTTGTATTTAATTAAAAAGGAATTCATCAGTCGGAATTTCAAACGTTAATGCTTGATTTATTTCAGAAAGCGATGATTGCGATCTGATTATTTCATTAATTTTAATTGAAATGTGGAAACGAGGTTACATTGTTTATGTAGGCAACAAGATGGAATAATATATGACAGAATAATCCACCAAACTTTTATACCTAGAATATGTCTAAGGCTGCGTTTACACCAGAGATGAGCGAGCATGCGTAGCGAGGAATGTGTGTAAAACTAACCAATAACAACGCAAACATAGTTCAAGCTATGAAAATGTGTGCCAAAGCACACGCTACTTTTATCATCGGCGATCGGCGATTTTGCGGCTGTATCGATGCTGCATCGCGTTTTGGCGACTCTCTGCGTTCAGACGTGGTATCGGAATCGCGCGTTTTAGCGACTGCTGCGATGCTGGCGCAAATGCAAAATCGCTGCGACCGGCATCAGAATGTGTGCGGAGTGTAGCGTTCAGCCACTGTGTCGAGCTTCCGAAAAGCGACTGAATCGCCGCGTTTGGCGTTTTTAAGTGTGCGGTGTGGAATGCTTGGTCGCTGCATTTAGCTTCTAAAAAGCGGCTAAATCACCGATCGCCGATGTTAAAAGTAGCGTGTGTGCGTTGGCCCTTTTCTTTCACAAACATCCCTCGCTAAGCATCCTTGCACATCAGTCTCTGATGGAAACGCAGCCTGAGAACAAATTTGGAATTTTTGACAGTTTTACTTTACTAGAACTGTCACTCGTCAATTTTGTTCCACGAATAAAAGATATCTGACTTTGGTAAAATCAGCCCTAATTAATATTATAAACATAACACACAATATTATAGTATTTGTGAGGTTGGATGGATGGATGGATATTTGCTACTCTTTCACGCAAAAAGTACTGAACGGATATTAATGAAACTTTACAGTAATATAGCTTGTACATCAGAATAACACATAGGATACTTTTTATCCCGATATTCCCACGGGATCGATACTAAAGGGGGTGAAACGGGTTTTGCATCAGGTAATAGATATTGTTAGAAAACTACCCTGCGGGTTTTCTAATAAACCTACGTTTTCCTAGAAATTCTAAATCGGGGTTAAGGTATTCAATAGTGATGTTGTTTAAATTGTTTCATTGTTTTTGCGCGCCATGGAGCGAGCTATGCTCGGAGTCTCTTGGAAGGATAAAATCAGGAATGAGATTAAGTATCCGGAAAAGAACCGGAGCTACCGAGCTGTACATAGCTTGCAGAGTATGCAAACTGAAGTGGCAGTGGGCTGGCCATGTTTGTCGAAGGATCGATGGCCGGTGGAGCAGACGAATCCTGGAGTGGAGACCGCGTATCGACAGACGTAGTATGGGACGCCTCCCCAGCTACGACGACCTAAAGAAGGTGGCTAGGACAGACTAGATGCGGAAGGCGGAGGACTGGGTTTTGTGGCGCAGCCTGGGAGGCCTATGTCCAGCAGTGGACTGCGATAGGCTAAGTTGATTGATTGATTGTTTAAATCTCTTGATATATTGTTTTTCTAAACCCTAAGTTAAAAACTTCACTTGAACAGAAAATTTTGGCGAATCAAAAGCTATCTGGACTTTGACTATCTGAGTATCTCAGAAATCAGGAACTAGGCTCAACTTTATGTATATTTGGTAAGAAATAGTCATCGCTATAGTCCGCGCGAAACTAGTTGGCCGCGCCTTGGTATGTGAGCGGTGGGACGGAGGGGCGGGGGCGCATTACTCAGTACGTGCGTTGCGAAACGCCGGCTCACCTCTGTCCCTACCTCAGCGGCCAACTAGTTCCGCGCGGACTATACATGTTCGTTAAAAGGATACTTTTTCAAGAGATTATTTCAAGCAAGCTATCCAATACAAAGACTGCAATAAGAATACAGAATATTCAAAACTCGTGTTCAGTGTCAAAGTCACAGATGTTTTAAGCGCGTTTCGTAATTTGGGACTTAAACAGGAATTTTGAAAGGATTTCGAATACTACCGTACTCATTCGTACTTGTAACTTTTAAGTGGAATGTTTCGTTAAAGCTAATGAGGGTGTAAATAACTTAGAACTTTTCTCTATGTAGACCTGCGTATGATTTGCTTTTCCACTACGCATTGGATATATATCAGCTTCAGCTTAAGGGTTTCTAAAAATAAATGATGACACTGGGTTCCAACTTTACGTTGTAAAAAAACGCGCGAAGGAAAACACGCCAACACACCAACTGGATTGTTATTTACTACCTATCACAAATAACGTACTACCGTACTATAATGTTCCCACTGCTGGGACACAGGCCTCCTCTCTTTGAGAGGAAATGGCCACGACCTACAACTCGTAAGTCGAAGCCATTAAGTACCACTGGACCTGCCCCACTGCTGTCTTAGTGACGTCATTTGACGGTAAATTGCAGGCGCTTTGGACCACCGCAGTCTTAGGAAACCCCAGCTCAGGGATAGCGAACCTCTATAGATCTACGTGCCATTTATCCAAACAAATATTTAATGTGGCCATGACGTGCCAACAAACAATCTTGACTTCTTGATTACTGGAAAAATTACGCAATAGTTTCAGGATAATACTCCTTATTTGCAAACAGAAATTGACCTTAACTATTATTCAGTCATCTTTACATTTACTATTTTATATTTATTTGAATGAAAGGACAAATTATTTGAAATCTTTATTGTTTGAAATGCTTTAGAAAACCCCATCATGCTTGATGGCCCTGTTGTAATACAATAGTAATAGGTATATCATTATAATAATCAGGTGACAATACCTTTTACATAAATATGTCGCATGTAAACTAAGGCATGTCGCGTGTTTTTCCTGCGAGAAATGCTCGAATCGACATGGCGAGAATAGCTCGGCTTGATTATTACTGGTTGCTTAAAACCGACCCCGTTGCGAATGCTGTATCCACTGACTGGCATCGCGCCTCCAGAAATTCGCAGGACTATAGCCAGCTGCATCGAGAGGGCGAAGCTACAAGATGACCCACGCCACTCATTGCACAATTTTAATTCAGTGCCACAGAGGCTTAAAAGCCGCATGTTTATGTTCCTTAAATGTCTTAGCTGAGAAATACCATCATACCCTAAAACACACTAAAAGAGCTCTTGTTTAGTGAGAAGTTTGGCCTCGGTTTTATAATTTAGTAAAATACTTAGTGCACTGTTCAGTAATAAATAGTAGGAATAACGGTTCATGAAATCAAAAATCACATAATTTTCAAATTATTTTTATAACTTTATGTAGGATATCAATTTCAACGTCTGACGACATAAAAGTAAATAGTATTTCATCTAAAATTATGCAGGTCGCTCCACTTCTCATCTTGATACCGTGTCCAAGAGCTCTACATGTGCACAACAGCCGACGTGAACAGTCTTCGCACATTGCGTTGAAATCTTACTGAACAATTAACACAACATTCTTCTGGAGTACATGCTGTACCGTCTTGAAGATTCTATGTTCATTAAAATGCTTCAATTAAACACAGGAAAACAGAAATATCAATTTCATGCGATTCGAAAGAAACGGAATAAATAATTAATGAAATGTGGTCACTTGACATGACAGTCTTGACACTTATATTTTTGACAGTTTTAGATAGTGCTACGGCTTGATTATATGTAACTCGTTACTCTAAATAAAATAAAGGCTTGAGTTTATTTTCTCTCGATTTGCCACTTGATGTAGTAGTACTAGTCGGTAATAAACCAGGGAATAGATATTATATATTTCATGTGATACTGACATAAATACCTAGGTACCAATATAGAACGGTTGCTTTATTCTGGATCTTGCTATGATTCTTTTCTTTATTTTTTTTTGTTTGCTTTTCAAACACTGCTGCTAGGTTTGAATTTAAGATAGGTACTGGAGGGAGGTAGTACATGATATTTTAGATTCAACTTGAATTGAGTTTTCGAACTACATAATCGGGATGGGTATATAATTATGATCTGTGATCGAGCCAATCGAGTGCCTGACCGTTAATTACAGCAGAGTAACAACACTAGAGTCAAACTGACAAGAAACCAAAAACTACAATCCATTTCACGTTTATTTTTAAACTACTTTACGCGAGAGTAAGCAAACTTAAAAATGGGATTAAAATACAGGAGGACCTACTGCAGCGTCAATGGTAGATTTTTCTACTTAATAAAAATAGTTTTGGTTACCACCTCGAACTGTAATTAGGTATATAATTTGTTTTTTTTTTTTAATATAAAATCGTTAAATACGCTTCAATACACGTATTTATTACACTGACGACCTTATCGGGAATTGAATCAATTGAGTGCATTATCAAAACATTTTCTTTTTATTACGATTTCGTGATCCGGTTAATATTATTTAAAAAAATCGACCATTTTAAATGATAATGTGGTTATTTTTTTTTTTTAGCTATAATACAATTTTATTAATTAATATACTATCTCTCTGCAACCTGCAACCCTTTTCCACATTAGTTTGCTATGCTCCCATGCTTGGGTGGATTTGTTATAAATTTCAATTATTTCTCTAGGATTATTTAAGAACTTCCGGCGAAGCAGTTGGGTCATACCTCTTAACCCACCGATGGTGCTGAAATCGACACTCATGATGAAAAATTTGAACATTTTTCACATCCGCCATCTTGGATTTTCAGTTTGACCTCACCACCAATTTACATATCTGGCGAACGAACGCCTATTTACGGTGTCCCAGAAGGGAGCGTGCTTGGATCTCTATTATTTATCCTATATATCTATGACCTGCCTGATGCTATTGACTACCACATGACCCTAATCTTACTAATCTTACTTTAGTCAACGGGTACATGGTGATATTGACATTAAAGCCTTCTACAATGACACAGTATTAAATAAAGTCGACGACACAAAATTTCTTGGTGTAATGATAGACGCAAAACTAAACTGGAAAGCGCACATTGAATATATAAACAAAAAACTGAGCTCAGTCACGTATGTCTTGTACAAACTATTCTCAGAAGTTAACCCAGATGCTTTAGTGATGGCCTTTCATGGATTGGTGGCATCACTTCTACGCTACGGTATAATATTTTGGGTATATTACTTTGAATGGTGTTAACTTGGATAGGGTGTCGCAGTTTAAGTACCTTGGACTTTACCTTACCGACGGCCTTAAGGATGATGTTGACATAGAGAGGGAGCGCAGGGCTCTGTCAGTCTGTGGCAACATGCTGGCCCGTAGATTCGCCCGCTGTACGGACCAAGTCAAGATCACACTATTTAAAGCGTATTGTCAGGGTCTGTACACGGGTAGTCTATGGGTTAGTTATACCAAAAAATCCCTGGACACACTGCGCGTCCAATACAATAATATTTTCAGGATGATGTTGGGACTTCCTCGTTTCTGCAGTGCCTCCGAGATGTTCGCACAGGCTCACACTGACGGTTTTCATGCCGTCATTCGGAAAAAAGTCGTGTCTCTTATGTAGAGGGTGCGGGGGAGTCACAACAGCATCCTGAAAACTATAGATGAAGATGTGCGTGCACCTGTGTTGAGGCATTTCGTTCGTCTGATGATCTTGTAGGGAGGTATCTCCCTGTTGGTTATCTTGTCGGGGCGGGGTGTCTCAGCACAGGTGCTTTGTGTGATTTTTTTTTTTTTTTTTGTGTGAATTGTGTTGTGATGTTTATTGATGGATGTGTGTAGTTCTTTGTTATTGTATTTTAAGTACTGACAATAGTTTCTAAGTTATTGTATACTAACCGGTGGATCTAGTTGTCCCGAATAAATAATTTTGAATTTGAATTTGAAAAGCTTTTTTTGTATGGCCCCGAAAATATACAACTAAATACCACAGTCATATAAAGCCATGACAACAAAACAAATTAAAAATAAGATTCGAAATCTACTAACAGAAAAATGTTATGTAAACGCATGTTTCACAAATAAATTATCTTTATCTTTAGATTTTGAGGTACTCGTAGATTCTGTACCAGATTCGTGCCATTGTCTTTTTGTTTCGACTGTATCCACGGGTAGCTTAAAACAAAAGATGTTTGTCTAATTTTGACAGTGGGTCCAGTTGACCAATAAAAATATAGAAATTTTTTCCTTTGGTCAACTGGACCCGCGGGTCCAGTTCGAGTGGGTCCAGTTGACCAAAGACTCGTGCGGGGTCTTTGGTCAACTGGACCCACTCGAACTGGAACCGCGGGTCCAGTCGACCAAGTCAAATTTTGAATTGGTCGACTGGACCCGCTGTCAAATTTCATCATTAGTACAGTTAAGGAGTAAAGCCGAATCTTTTAGTTTTATTTCTATGACTTAAAATATACATAATATTATTCAATTAGGTACACTTAATTTTTATTTACTTATTTTTACTTACTTACTGTCTGCAATGAGCTAAAACAACGTTACTGGATTTTGAGATGCCGTAGTGAGGTCCGGAAGATATCAATCACTAATATATAATAGAATTTTATTCCTCTTTATAATATTAGTGCAGAAAAAAATAAATTATAGCCTATGTTATTCTGTGATATGTAGCTTTCTAATTTTTTCTTTCTTTTTTATTTTACTATTATCATTAAAATAAGTCCTCCTTAGTATTTGTTACAACGGAATGCATGGCCGTTGCTGATTTGTCAATGTCAATTATATTTGTCACATCAAATTAAAGTCAAAATTGTAGTTTGTTTACATTGGTTATCTACATAAATTAAGTAATAAAATAAAACAGAATTACTGCAAATGTTATATGTAAGCTGATGACTACCACAATAACATCAAGGTTTATCAAGACGGAAAAGAAGAAGAGGATTTGTGGTTGTCGTAAAGAGTGCGGTACTGAACCAACTGGACCGTCCTGCTGCATGTTCTTCCAATGACGTTGCTATACCTACGTGTCCCGGCTACATACATTACTTTACAAAATCCTAAAAGATTGTTGAGAAATCCTTGCGAAAACAATTTTTACCCTGAGGGTCGCATTAGGAGTATCGTCACATCATTAATTCAAATTTATTTGTGTTCAAATTGCCGCATTCACATCTGTTGAAGTTCATGAAGATATTGGGCGAGATGTGAAATGGTCCGCCGATTCCTAAGCTCGCGGACATCGCGCGACTCATGACGCCGACCATTCGTATACACTAGTGATTATTATAATGTATTGTTTGTGTTAGTTATGTTTTATATTGAAAAAAATAAAATATCGTTTGAAATCTTTATTGTTTGAAATGCTTTAGAAAACCCCATCATGCTTGATGGCCCTGTTGTAATACAATAGTAATAGGTATATCATTATAATAATCAGGTGACAATACCTTTTACATAAATATGTCGCATGTAAACTAAGGCATGTCGCGTGTTTTTCCTGCGAGAAATGCTCGAATCGACATGGCGAGAATAGCTCGGCTTGATTATTACTGGTTGCTTAAAACCGACCCCGTTGCGAATGCTGTATCCACTGACTGGCATCGCGCCTCCAGAAATTCGCAGGACTATAGCCAGCTGCATCGAGAGGGCGAAGCTACAAGATGACCCACGCCACTCATTGCACAATTTTAATTCAGTGCCACAGAGGCTTAAAAGCCGCATGTTTATGTTCCTTAAATGTCTTAGCTGAGAAATACCATCATACCCTAAAACACACTAAAAGAGCTCTTGTTTAGTGAGAAGTTTGGCCTCGGTTTTATAATTTAGTAAAATACTTAGTGCACTGTTCAGTAATAAATAGTAGGAATAACGGTTCATGAAATCAAAAATCACATAATTTTCAAATTATTTTTATAACTTTATGTAGGATATCAATTTCAACGTCTGACGACATAAAAGTAAATAGTATTTCATCTAAAATTATGCAGGTCGCTCCACTTCTCATCTTGATACCGTGTCCAAGAGCTCTACATGTGCACAACAGCCGACGTGAACAGTCTTCGCACATTGCGTTGAAATCTTACTGAACAATTAACACAACATTCTTCTGGAGTACATGCTGTACCGTCTTGAAGATTCTATGTTCATTAAAATGCTTCAATTAAACACAGGAAAACAGAAATATCAATTTCATGCGATTCGAAAGAAACGGAATAAATAATTAATGAAATGTGGTCACTTGACATGACAGTCTTGACACTTATATTTTTGACAGTTTTAGATAGTGCTACGGCTTGATTATATGTAACTCGTTACTCTAAATAAAATAAAGGCTTGAGTTTATTTTCTCTCGATTTGCCACTTGATGTAGTAGTACTAGTCGGTAATAAACCAGGGAATAGATATTATATATTTCATGTGATACTGACATAAATACCTAGGTACCAATATAGAACGGTTGCTTTATTCTGGATCTTGCTATGATTCTTTTCTTTATTTTTTTTTGTTTGCTTTTCAAACACTGCTGCTAGGTTTGAATTTAAGATAGGTACTGGAGGGAGGTAGTACATGATATTTTAGATTCAACTTGAATTGAGTTTTCGAACTACATAATCGGGATGGGTATATAATTATGATCTGTGATCGAGCCAATCGAGTGCCTGACCGTTAATTACAGCAGAGTAACAACACTAGAGTCAAACTGACAAGAAACCAAAAACTACAATCCATTTCACGTTTATTTTTAAACTACTTTACGCGAGAGTAAGCAAACTTAAAAATGGGATTAAAATACAGGAGGACCTACTGCAGCGTCAATGGTAGATTTTTCTACTTAATAAAAATAGTTTTGGTTACCACCTCGAACTGTAATTAGGTATATAATTTGTTTTTTTTTTTTAATATAAAATCGTTAAATACGCTTCAATACACGTATTTATTACACTGACGACCTTATCGGGAATTGAATCAATTGAGTGCATTATCAAAACATTTTCTTTTTATTACGATTTCGTGATCCGGTTAATATTATTTAAAAAAATCGACCATTTTAAATGATAATGTGGTTATTTTTTTTTTTTAGCTATAATACAATTTTATTAATTAATATACTATCTCTCTGCAACCTGCAACCCTTTTCCACATTAGTTTGCTATGCTCCCATGCTTGGGTGGATTTGTTATAAATTTCAATTATTTCTCTAGGATTATTTAAGAACTTCCGGCGAAGCAGTTGGGTCATACCTCTTAACCCACCGATGGTGCTGAAATCGACACTCATGATGAAAAATTTGAACATTTTTCACATCCGCCATCTTGGATTTTCAGTTTGACCTCACCACCAATTTACATATCTGGCGAACGAACGCCTATTTACGGTGTCCCAGAAGGGAGCGTGCTTGGATCTCTATTATTTATCCTATATATCTATGACCTGCCTGATGCTATTGACTACCACATGACCCTAATCTTACTAATCTTACTTTAGTCAACGGGTACATGGTGATATTGACATTAAAGCCTTCTACAATGACACAGTATTAAATAAAGTCGACGACACAAAATTTCTTGGTGTAATGATAGACGCAAAACTAAACTGGAAAGCGCACATTGAATATATAAACAAAAAACTGAGCTCAGTCACGTATGTCTTGTACAAACTATTCTCAGAAGTTAACCCAGATGCTTTAGTGATGGCCTTTCATGGATTGGTGGCATCACTTCTACGCTACGGTATAATATTTTGGGTATATTACTTTGAATGGTGTTAACTTGGATAGGGTGTCGCAGTTTAAGTACCTTGGACTTTACCTTACCGACGGCCTTAAGGATGATGTTGACATAGAGAGGGAGCGCAGGGCTCTGTCAGTCTGTGGCAACATGCTGGCCCGTAGATTCGCCCGCTGTACGGACCAAGTCAAGATCACACTATTTAAAGCGTATTGTCAGGGTCTGTACACGGGTAGTCTATGGGTTAGTTATACCAAAAAATCCCTGGACACACTGCGCGTCCAATACAATAATATTTTCAGGATGATGTTGGGACTTCCTCGTTTCTGCAGTGCCTCCGAGATGTTCGCACAGGCTCACACTGACGGTTTTCATGCCGTCATTCGGAAAAAAGTCGTGTCTCTTATGTAGAGGGTGCGGGGGAGTCACAACAGCATCCTGAAAACTATAGATGAAGATGTGCGTGCACCTGTGTTGAGGCATTTCGTTCGTCTGATGATCTTGTAGGGAGGTATCTCCCTGTTGGTTATCTTGTCGGGGCGGGGTGTCTCAGCACAGGTGCTTTGTGTGATTTTTTTTTTTTTTTTTGTGTGAATTGTGTTGTGATGTTTATTGATGGATGTGTGTAGTTCTTTGTTATTGTATTTTAAGTACTGACAATAGTTTCTAAGTTATTGTATACTAACCGGTGGATCTAGTTGTCCCGAATAAATAATTTTGAATTTGAATTTGAAAAGCTTTTTTTGTATGGCCCCGAAAATATACAACTAAATACCACAGTCATATAAAGCCATGACAACAAAACAAATTAAAAATAAGATTCGAAATCTACTAACAGAAAAATGTTATGTAAACGCATGTTTCACAAATAAATTATCTTTATCTTTAGATTTTGAGGTACTCGTAGATTCTGTACCAGATTCGTGCCATTGTCTTTTTGTTTCGACTGTATCCACGGGTAGCTTAAAACAAAAGATGTTTGTCTAATTTTGACAGTGGGTCCAGTTGACCAATAAAAATATAGAAATTTTTTCCTTTGGTCAACTGGACCCGCGGGTCCAGTTCGAGTGGGTCCAGTTGACCAAAGACTCAGTGCGACTTCTGGTGATACAAACTAGATGCCAAACAATTTCACACACACACATTATCCGAAACGATAAACGATATCCGAAATCGAAAAATTGATGGAGTGCCTAAATAATTTTGTCGGGTAGCGGCACTCGTGTGCTATTGGTTCACCATCCCTGCCCTAGCTTAATCAACATTTAACATAGTAGAATGTGACAACAAAAGGAGCTCCTTGTAAACCGTATAGTTGACTTCATTATAGCTTTACCACTCTTGAATACAGGGTGGAGAGGAGAGAGGATGGACAGGGTGGAGAGGCCTATGTCCAGCAATGGACTGCGATAGGCTGAGTCGATTGATTGATTTAACTGTCACATAGACCAACAAACCTTGTCGTTTTATGACGTGCAAGCTTGTGACATTCATCCTTAGGGTGATAAATTATTTATGAGGTAGACCATACCTAGAAATGGATTCAAAATTCATGGCAGAAAGCGCAAGCTATTATCAAAATGTCATAGTTATCTACACCGCCACATGCGATCTACGCAACATACTGACATCATGCAAGACCCTGCATCGCGCAAGCAGAGTTTACCGCGCGACTAGCATATATACAACGTCCCGACATCAATCGTCGGGCAGTTGCCCACCAGATACGGCACCCGTTTGGTCGGAGGATCCTCCCATTTCTACAGAGGATGACTGAGCTTTACACCCTTTATAGTTAAACTTTTCCATGTAATATCATAATGGTTTATGATCAAGAAAAGATGAGGATTCCAAAGCTCTGGCCACACAGGCGAATCCCGCGACGATTAACAAAGATGTCACGCGAATATTCGCAACAGTTTCAATAGATACTTCAAGTTAGCACAATCATGGGAGCGAATGTCGACCCGAATTCCGCGTGGGACTCGCTTCAGTTTTGCCAGGGCTTTAAACTTTTTAATGCAATATCACCATTGTGAACAGGAAAATATGTAGTTTCCATTTCAAACTACTTTCCCTCCATTCTAATCTCAGTGTGAAAGAAATAACTCTGTGCAATTTTCTCATCTTGCACAAGCTGTAACTTTCATGTAAGTTATTACCTTGAGAGTGGAGCAATTTTTAATCCCTTTGTTATTGCTCCGCGAGATTTCAGGCTAATAATTTACAGCTTAGCACCTTTCTTGGGCTTTTATTTGCATCTAAAAGCTTTATTTGTGTTGTGAAGATGAAAAGTGGGATGTACGTGTTGTTTGTTCTTGGGAATGTCAGGCTGTACAATGGCCTCTTCCTTTCCTGCTGTCAAAACGGTGAAGGAAAACATTGTGAGGAAACCGGCGTGTCCTAGAAGCAAATATTTGAAGACATGTTACATCTACCAACCCACACTAGGCCCGCGTGGTGGACTACGGCCAACTTCTTATCACCGAGAGGAAGCCTGTGTCCCAGCAGTGGGAAAATTATAGGCTGATTATGATAAAGGGCCATTTCTCGAACAGAGAAAAACCGGGCATTGATGACGCTTACTACATGGCAATTAAGTTCAGCACCCTAATTGCGTAACAACCTTACAATCAGTCCCATCCGAAGGATTTTGAAGGAAATTGTTAACCAATTACTTCATATATGTTTTTTTTACTGCTGAATGGGCCCGCTCTGACCTCGATCACGCCTGATGGAAAGCGATGGATGAAATCTATGATGGAGCAAGCGTGCCCAGAAGATTCCTAAGGCACTGGAATTCCCACGCATCGACGAAACACCGATCGGGTGCTTGGTGGTTGCAAACCATGCGGGCGTTAGCCCTACCACCGTAAGGGAAGAATTGGCCAGTCAAGTAAGATGTTGAGTGTGACTGTCCAGGATGCGCCGAGCGCTCGGTTCAGTTGAGTAACTGGCGGAACAAACTGCGCTACACGAGGGGGCTTCTTCGTGAATCATGAATATTTCATATCTTTCAAACATTCGTCTGCTCAATGCAACGAAAAGCATTAGCATAGTAATATATACAGGGTGGCAGGAATAACGACGCGCAACCTGTTACCATGGATTCTGTACAGACGCCAGCACATCAAGCTACCCGAAACTGTCAAATTTTCCCAATCAACTTTGAACCTTATGCTTTAGCGATAAAGTTGAAAATCTATTAAAGAAATTTGACAGATTGTAGTAGCTTGATGTGCTGGCGTCTGTGCATGATCCTGAACCCCACTACGTTGAAATCGTTCGTCGGTTATTACGCTAGGGGTGTAGAATTGTGCTGAATTCATGGATACACTTTGCGCGACGATGCCAAGCCGCCAGGTGCAGTTAGTCGCCCTGTAGATATAATACGTCACAGTATCGGAGGATATATTCGGGCAAAACCTGCCGAAATTCATTCAAAACTCACGATTAATCATTGAAAAAATATTATAACGTTGTTGCAATTTTGCTTACCTACATGACAGGTGATTTTATTTAAATTTATTTGAAGTGAAACTTCTTTACGCACGCGCACGCTTGACTTGGCGAGTAAGCTGGTGAACGCGTGACGTAAGCGTTACGAAAAGTGTGATCAGGCGAGGCGAACGGGAGTTGAGTGGGGGATATAAGTAAGAGAAAGCAGTGTGCGCGCACATTTTCTTTCTCTCTTCCTGTCATAGCCAATAATACATTTGAAGTTTCACTTCAGTCGTGTGGTCATAAGCACACTCGGTTTTTATATTTTTGTAAAGGGACAGACAATAGACATTGTGACTTATAACATCGCCTTGGATCATTCTGTAAAAGTGTTATACATAATTGTGGTTTAAATAAATTTTCAAGCAAACAGTTTTATTAGCTTTTAAAAAGTGACACTGTAACATTTAACCACTAATATTATAAAAGCGAAAGTGTGTGTACGTGTTTATATGTTTGTTACTTTTTCACGCTCAAACGGCTGGACCAATTTTGATAAAATATTGTATGGAGGTAGCTGACACCCTGGATTAACATATAGGCTACTTTTTATCCCGATATTCCCACGGGATCGACATTTACGCGGGTGAAACCGCGGGGCGCAGCTAGTTAAAAATAAACAAAACATAGAATAAAAAACCGGCCAAGTGCGAGTCGGACTCGCCCATGAAGGGTTCCGTAGCAGCAAGTAACATAATATAAAAGTTCTTGTAGTTCGTTGTAACTTTGTGAAAGGTAAATTGCGGTTTTCGATTTATGACGTATTAAAAAAAAAACTACTTACTAGATCTCGTTCAAACCAATTTTCGGTGGAAGTTTACATGGTAATGTATATTATATATATTTTTTTAATTTTATCATTCTCTTATTTTAGAAGTTAGAGGGGGGGGGACACACATTTTACCACTTTGGAAGTGTCTCTCGCGCAAACTATTCAGTTCAGAAAAAAAATGATATTAGAAACCTCAATATCATTTTTGAAGACCTATCCATAGATACCCCACACGTACAGGTTTAATGAAAAAAAATTTTTGGAGTTTCAGTTGTACGTATGGGGAACCCCAAAATTTATTGTTTTATTTCTATTTTTGTATGAAAATCTTACTGCGGTTCACAGAATACATCTACTTACCAAGTTTCAACTTTATAGTTCTTATAGTTTCGGAAAAAAGTGGCTGTGACATACTGACGGACGGACAGACAGACAGACAGACAGACAGACAGACAGACAGACAGACAGACAGGCAGACAGACAGACAGACATGACGAATCCATAAGGGTTCCGTTTTTTGCCATTTGGCTACGGAACCCTAAAAAGCCATTAATGAATGTTACCAGTTAATAATGGAACCGCATAATACTAAGTGATGATAATAGACGGTCACTTAAATCCCCACACAGTCGTAAACAGCGGAGGCTTTTAGCTCGCTAAGTTAAAAATGTTGCTTTGTCTATAATCTGTATACGAAGTTTGAGTATCGCACTGGGTAGACTTACTGCTGCAGTTAAACTTTGATCGACATTTCAGAAAACCATACCAATCCATACTAATACCAATATACTAATACTAATATACCAATACTAACATACTAATTCTAATATACTAAGAGCTGATTTTACAATCGACAGATAATTTTTATTCGTGGAATAAAATGCCATCGATCTCCTTGCCAAATATCTAAATCCGTTCAGTGGTTTAGGCGTAAAAAGGTAACATACAGACAGACAGTCAGAGTTACTTTCGAATTTATAATATTAGTAATCGTATATTAGTATTAGTGCTGATTTATCGAACGCCAGCTAATTTTATCCGAGGAATAATTTTTAATTTTTGACAGTTCTTCCATACAAAATCTGTCAGATTTTTATTTGGAAACGGCAGCAAAACAGCCTAGTGTGTTTAATGTATTGTCCGCCATTACATAGCAAACATACCCGTACTTTATTGAACTTTATTTGACTACGGGAGAATTGAAGCGGATTACGGCTCGCAGAGAGAACTGAGATAACGTTGGACCTCGAGATAATTTATTAGATTTGTAACAGATTAGAATGCAATTTCTCACATTCTGAATCAGTCCATACATTAGCATTTTTCTATTTTTCGTTTAGTGTCCACCGATTGTATTGATTTATGTGTTGAGGGGGGTACAGTGGTGGCCTAGTGGCAACGGCCGCGACTTACGAGTTGTAGGTCGTAGGTTCGAACCCCGACTGGCAGTAAACATCAATGGGTTTTTTTTTATTGCTGTATGAGCCCGCTTTTTACCTCGATCATGCATAATGGAAAGCGATGGATGAGGTCTATGATGAAACGAGCGTGGCCAGAAGATGCCTAAGGCATTGGAACTCCCACGCATCGACGAAACACAGCAGGCTGCTTGACGCCGGACTCTGGTGAGAGGTTGGTCGCAAACCAGGCGGGCGTTAGCCCTACCATCGCAAGGGAAGAATTGGCCAGTCAAATAAGGTGTTGGGTGTGGTTGTCCAGGATGAGCCGAGCGCTTGATTCAGTTGAGTAATTGGCGGAACCAACTGCGCTACACGAGGAGGCTTCTTCATGCATTCCAAAACATCTACATGGTCTTCACATGATCTGAGCAAGATCTGGATCTGGACTTTGAAAGAGATCTCCGAGTTTGTATCGGCCTTTCTTCTCAGAGTAGTTAGATAAGAAACACCGACCTCATTTTGTTTTTAAAATATGAATGACGTGTAAAAGTGTTTGTACAAACCTACTTACAGAAATAAAATCATTTATCATTCCTTGTAGGTATAATTCATGATATTGCCCTAAGACCCCAGCTTGTATACAAGGTACTGTTAACTTCTACATTTTTAACTTTTCGCGTCGCGATCAAAAACTTTTCTGCCCGGGCAAACTTTAATCAACGCCTCGGAACTCCGAAGGAACGCAAAGTAAAAATCCGTTTTATTTTTCATTACGTTTTAAAATAACTAGAAAAAATGTGTAACAAGGTAGAATATAATGAAATATGAAGCTAATGTTCTTCATTTTGCTTCAGTTTTTTTCATTACAAACTTTACGCTTTATTAAGTTTTGTACAATACCTACGTACAACACCCGCACGGGTGGATCGATCAGGTTAATCTACGCTTGCCGTGGTTGGTCCGAGGTTGAGTGAACATCTTTACATACCAAGAACCCTCCGTTCCTCGGAAAGCACCTTAGGGTCCGTTCACACAGACCGGCTCGGAGAGCATCGGCGCGCATTTTTCTTTTCACACAGACCGGATCGTATACGCTTGGAGTTGGTCGGAGCGGAGCCGCCAACAATTTCACATAGACCGGCTGGAAGCTATCTGAGGGCGGATGCGCTCGGAGCCGGTCGGATGCGCTCGCAGCCGGTCGGATGCACTCGCAGCCGGTCGGATGCGCTCGGAGCCGGTCGGATGCACTCGCAGCCGGTCGGATGCGCTCGGAGCCGATCAAAATGGCGGTCGGCGTGGGGCGGCGTGCACGCAATCGGAGCCGATTGGCTGCGCGAGTGAGAAAGAGCACTTAATCGGAGCCGATCGGCTGCGCGAGCGAGAAAGAGCACGCAATCGGAGACGATCTGCTGCGCGAGCGAGAAAGAGCACGCAATCGGAGCCGATCGGCTGCGCGAGCGAGAAAGAGCATGCAATCGGAGCCGAACAGCTGCGCGAACGAGAAAAAGTACACGATCGGAGCCGGTCAGCTCCTCTTATTATTTCACACCAAGCGCGTTCAAGCATTCTTAATGACAAAAGCAGTGCACATGCAAAAATAAACCTTACTACAAATACTAAAAACTCTGTTTTCAACGTGATAAGAATCTGCTCTCCTCTCCGAGCCGGTCTGTGTGAACGGACCCTTAAGCCGCTGGTCCTGGCTGTCATAGATATTTGACATCAGTTATCTTCGTATTATTAGGTCCTTACATATGAAATTGGCGTTTTTCGTACTGGCCACTTTAATCACGAATTTCTCCTCTTTGGTAAGGAATTCCAAATTCAAATTTGTACAGCTATTTACTCATGTATTTGTGCTTCGATGACCGTCATTCATTTGTTTTTTTTCTTCTGTTTTTTCTGTTTGCGTCACTCATTTTACAAAATGGAAAATTTAAAATATCGCATTATTTACGAGTACGAGTTCCGCCGTGGCACTAGTGCTGCGGAAACGACTCGAAGGGTGAATGATGTGTATGGCGGTCATGTTGCAAAAGAAAAAACAGTTCGTTTTTGGTTCCAACGTTTTCGTTCTGGAAATTTCGACCTGCAGAACAAGCCCCGTGGACGGCCTGAGACCCAAGTTGATAATGGAGAATTGAAGGCTATTGTGGAAGCGGACCCATCGCAAACCACGTCCGAGTTAGCTGCAGGCTTCGATGTTAGTGATAAAACTGTTTTAATTCACTTGAAGCAAATTGGGAAGATTAAAAAGCTTGAAAGGTGGGTACCTCACGAATTGACTGAAGCAAACCGGCAAACGCGCGTCGACTGCTGCGTTACATTACTGAACCGGCACAACAATGAAGGTATTTTAAACCGAATCATTACCTGTGATGAAAAATGGATTCTTTACGATAATCGGAAGCGCTCAGCGCAATGGTTGGATCCTGGCCAGCCAGCCAAATCCTGCCCCAAGCGAAAATTAACCCCAAAAAAGTTACTTGTAAGCGTTTGGTGGACTAGTGCCGGTATTGTTCATTACAGTTTTCTCAAATCTGGCCAGACTATTACAGCTGATGTCTATTGTCAGCAATTACAAACCATGATGGAAAAGCTAGCGGCTAAACAACCAAGGCTGGTCAATCGCTCCACGCCACTGCTGCTTCACGACAACGCCAGACCACACACTGCGCAACAGACGGCTACCAAATTAGAAGAGCTTGAATTGGAATGTCTTAGACATCCTCCGTACTCCCCGGACCTTGCTCCAACAGATTACCATTTTTTTCGCAATTTGGATAACTTTTTGCAAGGGAAAAAATTCAACTCCGATGGGGCAGTCCAAATCGCCTTCAAAGATTTTATTGATTCCCGTCCGACTGGTTTTTTTAGTAAAGGGATCAATGAACTACCTATAAGATGGCAAAAGTGCATTGAAAACAATGGTTCATACTTTGATTAATTAAATATATTATATTAAAAAATATTCGACTTTTTGTTCCTTCCATACAAAACGCCAATTTCATATGTAAGGACCTAATATTAACTCGATTTGCAAGTTTGATACCCAGAATACTTCGTTCCAACCGTCCGTGGAGAAGTAATTAAAAAAAAACTGTGCCACACTAACAAGCCGACCGGTGTCACTTATTAGTGTCGCTTTGAACGTGAAGATCTATCGATATGAAGTGTGGCCACCTCTATAACACGGACGTGATCGATGAAAGACCTCTAGTTTTAATGAGGAACCACTTGATTGGTGTAGTAAGGTGCAGCGCAGACGACACACTTTTTGCGCGGTCGAGTCTGTGGCGCACAAAATGTCTCTTTGATACTAAGTACGCTTTTATATCTAGTAGCCGAAAATTAAAACGCGACATCATCCTATGTTTATTTCAACTATTCCAGGTATATCCTGTTATTATTGGGCCTGGCCTGATGGTCTAGTGGTTAGTGACCCTGACTGCTATGCCGGAGGTCGTGGGTTCGATTCCCACCCAGGACAAATGTTTGTGTGATGAGCACGATCATTTGTTCTGTGTCTGGGTGTAATTTATCTATAATATGTATGTATTTAGAAATATATAAGTATGTTTATCAGTTGTCTAGTACCCATAACACAAGCTCTGCTTAGCTTGGGACTAGATGGCGTTGTGTGATAGTTGTGGAATATTATATTTTATCTACAGTTTCCATTTTATTGGTACGTACAATAAAAAGTGCGTTACGGATAGTCTGTCGTCTGTGCCGCACCTTATCGAGATTTGAAAGATAAACGTATGAAAGAAAGGTGTTTGTTTTATTACGATAAAACCTTCGTTCTTCAAAGACGGAGGAGACATTCGTGAGGATATCCTCATAGAAAAAGGTTAAATTACAATTAAGTATTTTTAACCGACTTCAAAAAAGGAGGTTCTGTATTCGACCCGTATGTATGGTGTAGGTGTCAAAAAACGAAAATACGGAACCAACGACACCGATTTCCGAAATTAAAGTTATTTATCACTTTGTAGTGTTTTTTTTTTGAAGTCCGTTGTTTTTTTTGTAAAAAAGTTTTTTCTTCTTATTAAAAGGTTGCCATGTAACTACAAGTAGGTTGTGGAGGTCAGATACGCAGTCGCTCTATGTAAAATACTTGTATTCAGCTGCATCCAGATAGCCTGGAAGCCGACCCCAATGTAATTAGGAAAAGATAGTCAGATGTTGAGTATTTTACAATGTGCAGAGTAGCGATGAAATCTAACGCTATATTTTTAAGGTACTTGATAGTGAAAATGTGTTACGAAAAAATATTATACGCGCGTGTTCCGGACGATATACATAAACTTCGACCAGACGTTCAGACCATGGAAATAAGCATTTTTCACTATGGACACATTAATTAATTATTATTTTTATTTTTTGTTAATTTTCATATAAACTAAATACCTTGACGTAAATCTCCCGATATGCATGCCTCTTTATCCGAATTGGCAACAATAACGTATTTTCATTCATAAGATTTGGCGGGCTGCAACTTGTCAAAACTAAGTTAAGACCCTTCCTTACAGCATGCTCAATTAAATATCACTAAATGAAATTACAAATATCTTTGTAACGAAGCCTGTTTAAGTACTACTTCCTATTAAATTAGTAAAAGCTATAGAAGCCTTTGACAAAGTTTTTGGATATCGTAAAGAACACGGTGTATAGCTTGACGTACTAAAAAAAATAATTAAAATAACATAGAGATAGGTATGAAAAATTCATCAATATTTGTTGTTGATTTGAAAAACACGTTCACGTTCAAATATTCCACTATTTCTATACTCTCATGTTTATTTTTAGATAGTTGCTATGAAACATTTTTAATCCGCTTCGAATTTTATTTGCACTGAAATGTTTCCTGGAAAATTTATTCCTATATACGCAACGCATGGAATTCAAACACGTGCTGAAAAACTAGGTCAATAAAAGTTACATTTTTCCTCAAAACTGCGGGGTAATTGCGCTTGAAATAGCAGTGTCATTCATTTTGATAATACAACAACTTACATTCATTGCGTCATTTACGTTTTCTGATTATGATTTTTCTAACATAATGATGCAATGAATAAGGAATTTCTTTCAAAACCCCTCCGATTGCGATAAATAGTGTAATGCAACTACCTCAATTGTGTAACAGCCTATATAATTGCGTATCAATCACAATCCAACGGGTTTTGAAGGAAATCCCTAAAGAGCTCTAATCCATTGCTTCATATGTTTTTAAAATGTGTCACCTCGACAGCGTAAATAACGCAATGAATGTTGTTGAATGTGTAAGTGTGTTTCGCAATAAGTTTACCCGATGCTTATTGCTAGTCACAAAAAGGAATGATACAAAATTCACATAAAAATGCCTCCTCAAAATATAAAAAAAGAATTTTACATACTGAAATTCAATAAGTTTTTGAATGCGTAGACCCCACCTACGCAGCCGTAGCTCCTTCCAAACTACGCCGCTACGCCGTAGCATGGCGCGTAGCGAAGCGTACGATGAAATTGAAAACGTAACTTATTTTTTATTACTATTAAAACGCTCGCTTTTTACCACTTATTATTTTACTATACAGTTTTTTTTATAATGAAGTGGTGCCTTATAACAAATTGTACCTTTAATAGTTTCGTATTCGTTCATTTTTAACTTAGATATACTCAACCATCTCGCTGGATCCAATGGCTCACCTTTGACCGTGAATGTGTGCGTAAGCGCAGCAGCGTTCGACACCGTCCGAGACAATGGCGAAGTCGGACATGGAGCACGCACACATTCACTGCGTGTTTTTACACTCAGTTAACATAAGTAAATTGCGCGTCGCTTTCGTTAAATAAAAATAATGTAGCGCTAGAGCTTTATTCCCTTATAACGTCTATACGTTCCATAAACACCATTACCATAAACCATTTCCAACATACTTAGCCATTCACCTTTAACCAAGCTTAAAGTGTAGTTAGGTACTTCACCATAAATAAAAATTGCGTAGTAATACGCAATTACATACTCAACACAGCTTTCATGTTCACTCATTAGTAGAATCGTAATAAAAAGTGTAAAAATCTGGCGTAGTACATTTTTATGCTTAAAACTCATTATAGTAATTATATTTTTTCTATAAGCTTACTTTTTGTTAGGGGCCGTCTCCACGAGCGAGAGAATCGCAGCGATAGTCTCGCTGTGCTATCAAATTTTCGCTGCGATGATATCGCCGTGTGGAGACACGTTCTAAGAGAGTGTATAGAAACACGTGGCACGACGATAATATCGCCGCGACTTTCTCACTCCTGGAGACGGCCCCTAAAGTAAGGGTGTATTTTATTGAAACGTTTGTGTAATGTAAACAAAGAATTTTGTGGATTCAGTTATTAAATGATAAATAATACATGATTTTATTTCTGTAAGGAGGTTTGTACAATCACTTTTACACGTCAATCATATTTAAAAAAAAATTGATGACGTCAACGTTTCCCATCTGACTACTCTGAGAAAAAAGGCCGACACAAACTCAGAGGTCTCTTTAAAGTCCAGGCATAATGTTAGTCAAATCATGTGAATGACCATGTAGATTGATGTCTGAAATGGTCTTTTGAGGAAATAATCACACACATTGAATGGACCTTAGTCAGTGCACGCATTTTTAAACAATCGTGCAGGTCAACTCAAAACTTAAGGAGCTCAACAATTCGACCAACAATAGGTACCAAAGAAAGGACATTTAATAAACTACTTTTGAACTAAGTTTGATTGCGGTCAAAGAGAAATGAATAAAATAAAATTATTAACGACTAGCTGCGCCCCGCGGTTTCACGCGCATAAGTGTCGATCCCGTAGGAATATCGGGATAAAAACTAGCTTATATGTCAATCCAGGGTGTCAGCTACCTCCATACAAAATTTTACGAAAATTGGTCCAGCCGTTTGAGCGTGAAGAAGTAACAAACATATAAACACACACAACCTCACTAACAAACTTTCGCCTTTAGTGTGATGCTGGGTGAGTGAAGTCTGATGATTTATTTATTTCATATGATTGATTAACCTTTCAAAGTCAACCTTTTGCAAAATTGAAGGGTCGAGACCTCACTCAAAAATAAATACCTATGGTCTGTTCACAGATAGTTTACTTCTGACTACAGCAATCTAAAGGCAACCTTATTGTAAAACGAATAAAGATCACAATGGTTTTGACAGAGGTGTCAGTGGCAACCCAACAGCAACCTTATTTGAATGAGAATAAAGATCATTCTGATTTGGACAGTGATGCAAAATCGGAGGTAAAATAACTGTGAACGGACTGTAGTAGGCGTGGAGCTTCCAGTCAGTGTTCCGCTCTTATGCTAAGTACAGTCAACAAAAGAGATAAGTGTGCAGGATCGTCGGATATAGTTGAAGTTTAGTAAGAAAAACCGATGGATGTTGTCGACTAAAATTTAATTTGATAGTGTTTTAATACGTATGACGTAGTTAATATTTATTATTCTGTAAAATATCATTGCTTTTGTCATTAACCAGAAAGAAAACAGAACCAAGAGAGAAAAGACCACCCCATTTCCTCTTAATAGTTCAGATTTGCAAAGCCAAACTGACTCTTCACTTTTTGGTCATGTTTCACTCGAAGTGAAACGCGAAAGTGAAAAATTAATTCTTTAATGAACCGATCCAACAATTTTGAATTTCGGCTCTCGGCATCTTTCAAACGCCTACCGAATGATCGAAAATGAAATAAAAGGAGCAAATGAACGTTTATTCCTTTGTTATTTTTCGGTGTTCGTGTAAACGTGGGATGAAACAAAATTAACCTTTACTAGAGTGAACCATTCACTCGAATAAAACTTCTGGTATCGGCTTAATGCTACGGTTTCATAGAAATGCTGTACCGCCCACATAGCGTCCGCAATTTTCCGGTGAATGACGTCACTGAAACGTTGTTCATGAAAGTAAGTTGTTGTGTTTACCTAGAGAGCGACCGACTACGGCGAAGCAAAAAGGAGGGTTATGATTTTGACCGGTATGTATGTTCATCTGTTCCCTCATAACTTCTTACCACACAGACATACAGACAGAGTTACTTTCGAATCCATACTAGAATTATAAATTCGAAAGTAACTCTGTCTGTCTGTATGTTACCTTTTCATGCCTAAACCACTGAACCGATTTAGATGAAATTTGGTATAGAGATAGTTTGAGTCCCGGGAAAGGACATAGGATAGTTTTTATCCCGATATTCCCAAGGGATCAAAACTTATACGGGTGAAACCGCGGGGCGCAGCTAGTTTATAATATTAGTATGGAGTATGGATGGATAGTAGGTATACTGGTGAATACAAATCGGTTGCTATAATGCCAGTAACATTCCCACACATCCACCCAAAAACCTAAATATACAATCCCAACATATTTCAATCTACCCACATTTACAGAGTGACATGGAAAAACTTTCACCCTCTACAATATATCTTACTTATTCAAGTTGTTCTCTAAGTAGGCGTTCGTTACTCGATGTATAAAGTACAGTCAACAAAAGAGATAAGTATGCAGGATCGTCGGATATAGTTGAAGTTTAGTAAGAAACTGATGGATGTTCTCTAATAAAATTTAATTTTATTAATAGAAAACAAACAGCTCATTTATTAAATTAAATTTCAGTCGACAACATCCATCAGTTTCTTACTAAACTTCAACTATATCCGACGACCCTATGTTCTATATTATGGGTTTGGTTTCCGCACTTAGTCCTTCAAATGGACCATTGTGCGTGAGCCATGGCGGCCGTCGGTGGTTATTCCAACCAGCCCACCTCCCTCCAGAAGCTGACTAGGTCTCCTGGTCTGTTGAGAATGTCTGTGTCCCGAGGATCTCTGATCTAATCTGGGTGACGCCTGTGCACTCAAAGAGCACATGCGCAACGGTTTCGTCACCCTCCATGCAAGCCCTGCACAGGGGACTGTCCGTTATGCCTATTGTGTGAAAGTGTTTGTTTAGCGAGCAGTGTCCCGTGATGGTCCCCGTCACCAGGCGCAGGCCTTTCCTGTCCAGTCGTAGTAAGCGCCTGGTTAGCTTGCCATCCAATGATGGCAAGCTAACCTGCATACTTATCTCTTTTGTTGTCTGTACATCGAGTAAGTAGCCTACGCCGACTACTAAGTATTGGCTTAAGGTACTTGACATTTGATTAAGTACTGCTTAACCTGTAGATTGCACTGAGAGAAAAATATTGTTGGGTGTAACAATAAAACTTTAACAGGGGAGAGCCGTTTAAGGTCGACAGTTACCACTACAACGTTTTTATTGTTATCTGGTTTTTGTTACATTAACAACGTTATCGTTCTGCGGAAGGAATTGTTAGACCAACAAAACTATTATATTGTTATCGCAACAGTCAATAAACTGATCTTGTAACAATTTAAAAATGTTTTGGCATTAATTTAAGTATGTTCCTATAACAACTGAGCTTTAATAGAGTAAAAAATTTTCCTTTGTTTTTGCACCTACCGTCACATAAAAAAGTTGATAAGAATACAAACTTATTTTGTTACTGTAATGACATTAACTTGGTACTACAGCAAAGGTGAATATTTTCTACGGCAAACTTAATTTGTTAGGATATTTGTAAGTACTAAATTAATGTCATTACAGTAACAAAGTAACTTTGTATTCTTATCAACTTTTTTACAGAATAAATTTATCCTAACAAATTAAGTTTACCGTAGCAAATATTGACCTTTGCTGCAGTACTAAATTAATGTCATTACAGTAACAAAATAACTTTGTATTCTTATCAACTTTTTTTTGCTACTCTAGCAAAGGAAAATTGTTACTGTGGCAGTTTTAAAGGTATGATTGCGGTCGCAGCACTACTGGTCCTCATACATTTTCTATAGGTTTATATGAGGTTACATTCCGAGCACGGCAGCAATGCTGCGCGACATTGCTGCGTCACATTGCTGCCGTGCTCGGAATGTAATCTCGTATAAACCCATAGAAAATTATGAGGACCAGTAGTGCTGCGACCGCACTGCCGCGGCAGCACTGCTGCGTGCTGCCGAGATCGGAATCTTAGGCGATTGGCACACTGCTGCGTTTCACGCAGCGGTGTGCGGGAAACGGAGCCAAAACCACGCGCGTGAGTGCGTTTTTATTGAATTTGTATGTAAAAAATCACGCGCGTGGGTGCGTTATCTGCACCCCGCTGCATCATGCGGGGCAGTGTGAGAATCGCCATACCTTAAGACGGCTACTCCTGCGACAGTGGCGCCATTCCGTAAAATTATTAACTACTCCCTGAAAATTGATTAAAACCAAATTTTCTAGAAAAATACTAATGAGTCTCGTGTGATTTGACACTAGAACTGGAAAATGTCTTGTTTCAATAATTGTATTGGTTCTAAATAATCTTAAGTGCTTTTCTAGATAGAATTTGGTTTTAATTGATTCTCAGAAAGTAGTTAATAATTTTACGAAGTGACGCCACTGTCGCGGTAGTAGCCGTCTCCAATCCATTACCTGTGGGAAATAATATAAAGGTTTTTAGTAAAAGAAAGTTTAAATAGGCAAATTAAAATATTTATTCAACATAATATGTGTTATGACATTAAAGATTTTTTAAACAATATAAGTACTATAAATTACTGGACTTTTGTAATGCTGAGATAAAAGTATCATATTATTGTATTGATCCTGTGACATTTAACTAATCATTATTTTGCATGCAATTGATACATATCCTGTATAGCTAAACATTTTTGATTAATATCTGACTGTAACAACTTTATACCATGTTTATGGCAAATAAAGACTTATCTAACATAATCACAATCATGCAGAAAATATTTGACATAGATCACCAAAATGGCGGGACCCATGCTTTTTTAAATTTCTTGTGAAATTGTACATTTAATACATTAAATAAAAAGATATTCAACAAAAAAGGTCGACATGTCTTCGTCAAAGTGGTGGGATCACCATAATATATTACCTATTGTAGTATCAACTTTAACACACCAATGCTCTCATGTATATTATAGAAGTAATAATATATTTCAGAGTTTACATGCCAGACCAAGCCACGCTAAGTAATTGGTATTAAAATTTGAAGTATTAGCTTTAAGTATTCTGTGGTATTAGTTTGGGGCTACAGAATGTTATTTTCATTAAGTGATGGTGGTCCCGACACTTTTACAGCAAAATGGCAATCCCACCATCTTTGTTGAATACCTATTCATTTTTATTAAATATTTGTATAAGTACTGTAAAGTAATAAAATCGTACTAATTGTGAATTAAATCCTAGACACAAGAAATATTTAATAAAGAGTGGATCCCGTCATTTAACATAAGTAGGTACATGAAAAGGTTCAAAAACCAGTACAATTTTTAAGTGCAGCAAAAAGAAAGTGAAGCGAGAATCAGACACTAGTCACACCGCGCATCGATCGACATAGAACAAAACGGCACAATATACATCTCCTGCGTCGGTTCGCAGTTTCGTCTGTTCTTCGTAAAGTGTAATCAGTTTTGAGGAAAATATTAACTCCATGATATAATTATCTAACAGAACTTGAAGACAAAAACGTTAACTTTTCGATAACGCAAAACAAAAGAAAAATATTAGTTCCTAAACTTCCTAACCTATACTGAGCGTCAGCTCAAAATTCTAGCATGGAAGTCATCAACATGCTTATAAACAATGTCTAATTACTTTAGAAACAGTGTTTTCAATATTTTAGATGATTTCGTGGTTGATGCACAACTTTAAGTACTTATATCTAAAAAGTTCTTATAATCTAACTAATATACAGGGTTTTACAGAAAGGGTATATCAATACAAACGGGTTGAAGAGTGTATCTGGTCTAGAATCTCTGTACAAAATTTCAGCTCAAAAGCATTCACTTTGAAAATGCTTAATATTTTTTTATTTCGACATCACGGCGCTGCACTGGCGCGCGGCGGCGTGATGTGCCTGTACTAGGCGCACAGACACACTACAGATAATGGATGATGACCCTCGTAGTGCGGTGACACGTTTGTTTTGATTTCAATTTAATAAACTATCGAAATAAAAAAATATTAAGCAATTTCAAAGTTACTGCTTTTTAGCTGAAATTTTGTACAGAGATTCTAGACCAGACACACTCTTCAACCCGTTTGTATTGATATACCCTTTCCGTAACACCCTGTATAAAAAAAAAAACTCCTAGCAATTATAGAGGTTTGAGAAATGTGATGACAAATCACTATAGTTTATTCAGTGTAAAAAAAAATATATGATTCATATTTCACAGTATGTCAAACATTTTTTTTACACTTTAAGGTCCACTTGCAGCAATATTTACTAAATCTCGATTTTGCTAAACCTAGATTTTGCTCATACGAATATGTCAAATTTTTAAATCTACATTTAATATTTTGACAGTTTCATAAGGGCTACATCTAGGTTTAATAAAATCGAGATTTAGTTAATGTTACTGCAAGTGGGCCTGAATTACTCAGAATTGTATACTAAACTAAATTACTTAGTATCTAATACAATAATAAGTAATCATAAAAAGGTTACAGTGGCTTACGCAAAATGACATATTATTAAGGCTGGCTTGGTATACCTCTAGCTTTAATCAACGCCTCTCTGTCACTGCAGTACCTTTCGACGTCTGAAGCAGTTGCAACACGCCCGAGAAAATCAGACCGAACTTCTTCTCTCGAAAGTTTCCACACTTTTTTGCGCGGCATGCAGATGGTAGGCATCTGTCGTAGATGAGTAATTATTGATAAAAATGCAGCGACGTTAGCCTGCTCCTCTCCCACTGAAAACAAAATAAAATAGGTACTTGTTTTCATAAAAATAAAATACGTACTTTTTAAATTACATGATAATAATAATAACTTGTTTTGGCAAGGAAGAAGAAGAATAAGTTCAATTAGAAATTGTGCTATACTCACCAGATGCCAATTCTAATAAATCTAATGTGGGTTGGTCGACTCTCGGGAGTTCCCCTTTAGCGGCAAGTAATTGTAATAATTTTGTTTTAATTAACGGAAATTTCTCTACGAACTTGTTATTTGCGCCAGGATTGATGATTTCAAAATCTTCGGAAAGCTGAAAAATAAAATAAAAATATTAAAAACTGATTAAAACCAGGTAAGTACTTGTCACCTACCTACTAAGGTTGGTAAATAAAAGTAGCTTCAAAAAGAAGGCTTCGGTGTCACTCACCAATTTATATCCATTGGGTAATCCCAGTGCGGGAAAAGTGTTAAAATATTCTTCGAATGAAAGTGTCACGAGTAGTTTATTTCGTAGGTCTAAAGTAGCTTTCCATTTTTCAACCACCACCTCGGGCGGAGAAGAAGAACTTTGTAGCCAAGTTAGTTGCTCGTCTAAAGATGAATTCTCAGTGGAAGAGGTGATTTTAAAACCGTCAGGAAGAGGTCAAACTCTTTTATTTCCACAATTACTAGCTTGCCCTGAGCTGTGACCACTGTCGCATTCACTGCTACCGGTGCTGCCTTTTCTTTTACAGCCTTCAGGAGCCAATGATCTTCTGTGCGTAATAAGTCGGTTATGTATTAGGCCACTCGCTTGAATCACTTTTCCTGCGATGACTTTGTATGGCACGTAGTATAACTCAGTTTTTTCACCATTACATTCTTGACTTATCTCATGAGCCCATGGCATCCATACATCTTTTCGAATAGTAGAATTCAATTTCTCCAATTTTTTAAGTTCTGATTGGACAATGCGTTTAACAATGTAAGCCCGATCACGAGAGTTCATGCCGCCGCCTTTTTCTGATGTTTCTAACAATTTTTTGTCTGTTGTTTCTGCATTTAGCAGACGTCGTAGGATTTTGTTTGTGTCTTGAATAGGGTTTATATTTTAAAAAAAATCTGCGTTGTCAAAGAATCCTGCTTCAGGCTCCAGTGAAAATGAAATATCCTGAAATAGATAAAATCATTATTATATATATCAATTAATAAATTGTGCAATGGCCATTTTCTAGTGACTAAAAATTAATCAATTCACTTTAGTTGTCTTATATTATGTAACAGTTTAGTTGACCATACATGACTAATTGAATTGCAAGTAAATAAGAACATTGTGTTTTAAAGTTTAGGTAGGTACCTGAAGTGTTATATTTTCTTTCTCCTTTTTGGGTACAATGACAGTGTTTTGCCAATGAGGTATAGCGACACTTGTGATGGAACTTCCAGAAGCTGATGCCAATATTATTGGGTTCGCAATGTGTTGCAAACTTGTCTAAAAACAAGAGAGTATGGAAATAAAAGACTAAATATAATATAATAAAACAAAAAAAACAAAAAAAAAAAACAACCTAATGACGTGTGACTGTACATTAGTTAAGTTAGGTACAGTTTAAACATGTTGGGGGGCTTAATTTTACGTTTAACATACATGACTAAAAAATGCAAATAAATACGAACATTACTGTTTTGTACTTTACCTGAAGTGATACATTTTCTTTCTCCTTTATGGGTACAATAACAGCGCTTTGTCTATGAGGTAATGCGACACTTGTTGAATTTTCAGAAGGTGATGCCAATATTATTGGATTCGCAATTTCTTTCAAATTAGTCTGAAAACAAGAGAGTATGTGAATAATAGTTATTTATGCAACTGTCGTATTATAAGGGGTATTAAAAGTGTCACATGAGTGTTTTAATACCTTATTATGTACAGTTGCATACAAGACTTGTATCTACATCCATGTTATGAATCCTCTATAAAAGTTTCTGAAACAGTTTTTTGCAATACTAATATCGAACAAATATGGCAGCCGGCGGCATAGGTACGCCGTGAATTCGATTAACCTATGTTCTTTTTTTTTAATTACGGCGCTGTGGTAGTGAAACGCGCGTGCATGACAATGTTCTTTTTCGAAAACGAGTTGCATAATGAAATTTAGTACAATATTATAACTAATAACACTCGTTTGGATGATATTATGGTTACTATGACACGGGTTGTTTTAATGTTGGCAATAAGCTAACTGTTTCAGAAACTTTTATAAAAGATTTATAGCATAGGTGTAGATAAAAGCCTAATAAATAACACCTAGCTTTGAAATCGTGAGTTTACATTAGATAAGTTACAATTTGACCGTATTATGGAGAAAGCAGTAATGTCGGGAAAGTATAAATAGAGTTATAAGGATTTTTCCGTGGATAGTTGCACTTCGGTTGTATATTAATTATACATACTACTACTTACTTATTATTTATTGTACATTATTACAGAAAAGTGCAACCATCGACAGAAAAATGCTTATAACTCTGTTTGTACTCACCCCAATTACGTAACACACTATCAATCGGAATCAGAATCATTTCGAAGCCAATTGCTAATCCATTGCTTCATAAGTTCGAAAAATTTGTCTGCTCAACGCGTAAACAACGCAATGAATGTTGTTGAACTGTCAAAATGAAACCGATTCCGATCGATAGTGTTACGCAATTGCCCCATCAAGAAAAATAAAAGGATACTTACCGATCATATGATCAATGCACTTTTCAGTAACACCAATTTTCACTAAAAAGTCCCTTAATTCTTCATATAAACAGTCTACACTCATTTTTCCGTGCGTATTCATGAGCACCCGTAAAACAAATGAATGCCAAATAGATATTGTTGCGTACAGCACGCAGGTACGCGATTAGTCGGGGTAAATGAGAAACAGTTGAGTTAAATGTTGAAAAGTGTGAGGCCTCGCTACGGCGAGATCGCGTCGGGTGCAGCCAGGTGCAGCGTGCGAGCTATACGAGATCTGAAGACGAACTAACTGCGCGTGACGCGCGCGCGCGTGCGATGTTCGTTCGCGACTGACTAGTTTAAACTAGTTTTCTAAGCACACACAGATATTATAACAAAGTTTTCCATTCCCCGCTACTACCCGCATACCGTCAAATATTTTTATCACAACAACGTTTATATTGTACGTTGTTAGATTGACAGCTTACGTTTGAACTCCATAACAAACGCTTTCGATGTATTGACTTTGTTACCGTATTTACTTCACAAGATAATCCTGTCATCACAACAAAATAACTTGAACTTTTTGGCAGAGACTAATTGTTTATTGTTCGTGCTACAAAGACAACTTAACAAATTAACTTTGTTGCACACTTGTAATAAATTTACGGCTCAACCAAGTTAGTTAATGTAGTTAAAATAACAATGCACATATTATTATTATAACAGTATTTATTTTGTTAGATTAGACTTCAATATTACATCAAAATATACTTTCTTAAAAAAACAACGTACTATTGTTATCTATAAGAACTTTTTTATGTTAGCAAATTGCGCGCTGTTCTTATCACAACAAACCCAGAACAATAAAAAAGTTGATATGTAAACTAAATGAGCCTGGATGTTGTAACAGAGGTTTTAGTTTCTACAACAGGAAAAATTTAGCAAAGCTTTTATTGTGACTTTGTTAGCCATTATTTTTCTCAGTGTGCTTTTGTATCTTGATTATATTGTATTACAAGTCGTCCCACGCTTTATTTTATATAAAATTAGACTAGCTGACCCGGCGAACTCTGTACCGCCATCTATCGAAATCACACAATCCGTTCTCAAGATATCATCAAAAAAGCCGTCCCATCCAAAATGTATGAGAAAATGAATTATCTTTTTTTGTGAATTTTTCCATGTTTTAATAGTTATTCTGTTATTCGGGGCGGAGACAAATCCAACAAATCAAAGATCATAAAAATCGGTCCGGCTCCGGCCGTTATTGAGTAATAAATGGTGTAACTAACCCGACTGTGCAGTGGCGTGCATTGGTTTTCAGAATAGGTAGGCACTAGGCCGGGTCTAGTCTAGGCAAACGCAGTCACTAGTCAGAAAAAAAAGTAAGGTCAAAAGTGTGGTTATTTGAATTAGGCATGCCTACTTAAGGGTGATAAATTGCGAAGGTCGAACGTCATGGTATTACGCGCGAGACGTACGTATTTTTAATTTTGTCGTATTAACTTCAACGAGTAAAGACCAATGACAATGTGCGAATAGTACGGGAGGCGAGTAGGCCGTCCGGCGACTGCCTACTGCCACGCGTGTTTGTATGAAGATTTTGTTGTTTGTTAGGCATGATATTAATTTAGTGAGTTTCTTAATGGGGCACACACACTAACATGTAATTGACAGGCTTATGTTGATATATCGAGGTAGGCAATTCTTATATGCCTTATGCAATGCACGCCACTGCGACTGTGTTTTATTTATATTAGGTCCTTACATATGAAATTGGCGTTTTTCGTACTGGCCACTTTAATCACGAATTTCTCCTCTTTGGTAAGGAATTCCAAATTCAAAGGAGACTGTTAAAATTTGTATGGGAAGTGGTCTATGATCCAATAGCGATACTGTAGTGGTATTTCTGTTGGAATACCTCAACTATACCCTTGTGCAAATGGGCATCAAAATCTAACCCGGCAGTTTTGAGAAAAATAATACATTAAAATTCACATTTCTTGCTACATTTTTGTATTTTAAAAACGTTTTAACGGGTATTTCTGACTTTATACTACTTAATTAATGTGGTTTTCTGCTAAACAAAGACACTTAGGCGATTCGCACACTGCACCGCATCACGCAGCGGGGTGCAGATAACGCACCCACGCGCGTGATTTTTTACATACAAATTCAATAAAAACGCACTCACGCGCGTGGAATTTGGCTCCGTATCCCGCACACCGCAGCATGAAACGCAGCAGTGTGCCAATCGCCTTACCACCTCGACAGTGCTGAATTTCAGTTTTTTTTTCGTTTTTAACCGACTTCAAAAAAGGAAGGAGGTTCTCAGTTCGTCGGAATCTTTTTAACATTTTTTAATATTTATATTCACCGATTTCTCGAAGACGGCTGAACTGATTTAGAAATTTTTTTTTTTTTTGAAAGGGTAGACTTTACCAAGTGTTCCCATTGTCACCAGGTCAAGTTTGAACGGGTATTTCTGACTTTATTAATGTGTTTCTCTAGTAGGCAAAGTCACTTGTCCCCTCATTTTTTTTTGTACTTACCGATTTTTAGGCATTTTTTTTAATATTTATGTAGGAAGGATATGTCTTAAAACAATAAATTACACCAAAATACGAAAAATAAGAAGGAACTCTATTTGTAGCAGCAGAAAAAAGGGTGTATGTAAAAAAAAACTTATACATCACTACATAGTATAAAAATATTTTAAAAATGTAATTCCGACGAACTGAGAACCTCCTCCTTTTTTAAGTCGGTTAAAATCGAAACAAATACTAAAATCTAGGAAAGAAACACATTAATTAAGTATTATAAAGTCAGAAATAGGGTATTTCTGACTTTTTTAAAACGTTTTTAAAATAAAAATCTTATCATGAAATTATGTATTCTAAAATATTATATTTCTCAAAACTGCCGGGTCAGATTTTGATGCCACTTTGCAGAAGGGTATAGTTCAGGTATCCCCACAAAAATATCTTAACAGTATCGCTATTGGTTCATAGACCACTTTTTAAAGTTATCATGAAATTATGTATTCTAAAATATTATATTTCTCAAAACTGCCGGGTCAGATTTTGATGCCACTTTGCACAAGGGTATAGTTGAGGCATCCCCACAGAAATATCGTAACAGTATCGCTATTGGTTCATTGACCACTTTTTAAAGTTATCATGAAATTATGTATTCTAAAATATTATATTTCTCAAAACTGCCGGGTCAGATTTTGATGCTACTTTGCACAAGGGTATAGTTGAGGTGTCCCCACAGAAATATCGTAACAGTATCGCTATTGGTTCATAGACCACTTTTTAAAGTTATCATGAAATTATGTATTCTAAAATATTATATTTCTCAAAACTGCCGGGTCAGATTTTGATGCCACTTTGCACAAGGGTATAGTTGAGGCATCCCCACAGAAATATCGTAACAGTATCGCTATTGGTGCATAGACCACTTTTTAACAGTCTCCTTTGTACAGCTATTTACTCATGTATTTGTGCTTCGATGACCGTCATTCATTTGTTTTTTTTCTTCTGTTTTTTCTGTTTGCGTCACTCATTTTACAAAATGGAAAATTTAAAATATCGCATTATTTACGAGTACGAGTTCCGCCGTGGCACTAGTGCTGCGGAAACGACTCGAAGGGTGAATGATGTGTATGGCGGTCATGTTGCAAAAGAAAACACAGTTCGTTTTTGGTTCCAACGTTTTCGTTCTGGAAATTTCGACCTGCAGAACAAGCCCCGTGGACGGCCTGAGACCCAAGTTGATAATGGAGAATTGAAGGCTATTGTGGAAGCGGACCCATCGCAAACCACGTCCGAGTTAGCTGCAGGCTTCGATGTTAGTGATAAAACTGTTTTAATTCACTTGAAGCAAATTGGGAAGATTAAAAAGCTTGAAAGGTGGGTACCTCACGAATTGACTGAAGCAAACCGGCAAACGCGCGTCGACTGCTGCGTTACATTACTGAACCGGCACAACAATGAAGGTATTTTAAACCGAATCATTACCTGTGATGAAAAATGGATTCTTTACGATAATCGGAAGCGCTCAGCGCAATGGTTGGATCCTGGCCAGCCAGCCAAATCCTGCCCCAAGCGAAAATTAACCCCAAAAAAGTTACTTGTAAGCGTTTGGTGGACTAGTGCCGGTATTGTTCATTACAGTTTTCTCAAATCTGGCCAGACTATTACAGCTGATGTCTATTGTCAGCAATTACAAACCATGATGGAAAAGCTAGCGGCTAAACAACCAAGGCTGGTCAATCGCTCCACGCCACTGCTGCTTCACGACAACGCCAGACCACACACTGCGCAACAGACGGCTACCAAATTAGAAGAGCTTGAATTGGAATGTCTTAGACATCCTCCGTACTCCCCGGACCTTGCTCCAACAGATTACCATTTTTTTCGCAATTTGGATAACTTTTTGCAAGGGAAAAAATTCAACTCCGATGGGGCAGTCCAAATCGCCTTCAAAGATTTTATTGATTCCCGTCCGACTGGTTTTTTTAGTAAAGGGATCAATGAACTACCTATAAGATGGCAAAAGTGCATTGAAAACAATGGTTCATACTTTGATTAATTAAATATATTATATTAAAAAATATTCGACTTTTTGTTCCTTCCATACAAAACGCCAATTTCATATGTAAGGACCTAATATATACAGGATGAAATTGAACACATGCGACAAATCGAAATGGGAGATTGTACTCATCATTATGAACAACTTTTACTATGGAACCAAACCTGAAATCGCGAAAAAAAAATCAGCTGCTCCCTACATTTTGACGAGTTATGCGAACATAAATGTAGGGAACAGCTGATTTTTTTTTCGCGATTTCAGGTTCGGTCCCATAGTAAAAGTTGTTCATAATGATGAGTACAATCTCCCATTTCGATTTGTCGCATGTTTTCAATTTCACCCTGTATAGATAGAAGAAAATATATGTGAAGTGTTGTTGTCTGGCATCAAGGGATGGTTGTATTATATATTTAGAAAGAGTAGGTAGATCAAAAGGCCAGTTCTCGTAATTTAAAACGTCACAACACGTCGAGGTTTAACGATGAAATGAAAAATGATGAAACAAAATGATGAAATGAAATGATAAAACGAAATTATGAAATGAAAATGATGAAATGCAATAATTCATCATTCGTATTTATTTAAAGTGTTTACATAATTTAAAAAGCTAACAGTCTTAAAATAATAATAAAATGTACAAGTACATAAAATAATGTAAAAGAATATATACAAGTATATAAAATGATGAAATGAAATGAAATTATAAAGTAATAAAATTAAATTTTTACATTAATATCTAAATACGAATATATCTTCAAGACACTTTTACACAACAATGTTTGAGTGGATATTTTTTTAAAACTACCCTGTTCTCCAAAGCTCCGTTTGCGTTTACAACTAGTCAAACGATTCACGTGTAAGATCATAAACATAAACACACAGAAAAGTTCTCTCCAACATGTCTCTATAGAGATGACGTAAATGTTGAAAAGACAGCGAGTGCCAAGTCGGGTGGCGCATACAGACATTATGTAATTCTGAACTGCTCTTTGAATACAAATGACTACTGCCTGAGAATCTGAGCTCTCAACCGTCAGATGTTTTGTTTACATTCAACAAATATGGCGTCTTTACACTTGGAACATTGAGGGTAGGTTACCTACCCTCAATGTTCACGTAAAAACGATACCTACCGTAGGTATCGTTTTTACGTGTTTTTAAGTAGAGCGTTAATATTGCTGTTAATCCTCAAACCTGTGTAGTGCCTTGCTGAAGAGACCACCTCAGACATTAACCTAAATGGTCTTCATATAATTTGACCAATACATACTACTAGCTGTGCCCCGCGGTTTCACCCGCATAAATGTCGATCCAGTGGGAATATTGGGATAAAAAGTAGCCTATATGTTAATCCAGGGTGTCAGCTACCTCCATACAAAATTTTATCAAAATTGGTCCAGTCGTTTGAGCGTGAAGAAGTAACAAACATATAAACACACACACACACACTCACAAACTTTCGCCTTTATAATATTAGTGTGATGTGATGTTATTGAGGAGTTTAGAGGGGCTTGTGGATAAGTAATAACAGCCGCACGGGTCGATCAATCAGGTTAAGCTACGCTTGCCGCGGTTGGTCCGTGGCTGGGTAACCATCATTACATACCAAGAGCCCTCCGTGCCTCGGAAAGCACGTTAAGCCGTTAGTCCCGGCTGTCATTTGTGGATCTTTGAAAGTCGTTACAGGTAGTCAGTAGCCCGAAAGTCTGACAACCAGCCATAACAAGGGGTATCGTATTACCCAGTAACTGGGTTGTGAAGGTCAAATAGGCAGTCGCTCCATGTAAAATACTGGTATTCAGCTGCATCCGGTTAGACTGGAAGCCGACCCAACATTCTTGGGAAGATGATGAGGCTAGGCAGATGATGAGATAGTATGTTATTGTATGGACTATAAAGAGCTTGACTTCTGAGTTTGAAGTCTCTTCACAGAGTAGTCGGCTATGAAACACCGACCTCATCTAGATTATATTTAAAAAAACAGTGGCACTCCGGGAGTGCCGACAGAAGTGGAAACAAAACACAAACAGAATACGAGTACTTTGCCATGACTCACTGACATATCGGATATACATTAATCTGTCAAGCTCCGCTAATGAGACACAATTGATTTTCTATTGTTTAGTCACCGATCGGTGTCCCGCGGTCCTTGAGCGGTTAAACCCGAGTACATCCCGAGGACAGCCGATCGCATTCGAAACGGTGTCGATTACGGTAACAGTGGCGCGAGTTCAATAGATTTTCCCATTAAAAAAAATGGCCAATGCGCCTAAAAAAGTTTTCACTTATAAAATCGTGTAAAAGTGTTATTTTGAACGCAAAATACAATCGTTGTATAAAAATGTTATATTTGACCAATTTACATAATACAACGTGGCAATGCTGCCAGCCTTTTGGGCACTGTTCCTGTTGACAGCGATGCGGACGAATTCTTTGATACCCTATGACTATTTTGTTTATTTTTTCATATGATTGTACATATTATTATAGTTTGTATGTTAGCTTATATTATGTAAAAATCCATTAAATAAATAACTATTTATATAATAAATATTATTTACGTTTGACAGTTTGAGTGGGTAGAAGTCAGATGGGTAATCAGCTAGTTATTTTCCCGTTTAAAGATAAAAGGGCTTCTTGGAATTATCAAAACGTTTGTGTTACGAAAATTACCTTGTCTCTATCAAATACTTTTTCTGGGAAACCATATTATCTAAACGGTACAAGAAATATTGTCTTAATAATTGATAAATGGGCGTAGTCGGGCGGTTTGCGAAAACTTGCGTACAAAAACCAAACTAGATTTAACTTGTTATTTATACCCCACTTTTAATGTCATATATTTTTTTGGTATTGTATTATTATATGGGAGTAAACTTAACAGATCAATAAAAAATCGTTGTTTAAACCGGCCGTAACGCATACCAGGAAACTTTGGTACGGGATGTACAGGCTGAAATTTTAATCACCGTTTTCTTCTGTACTACTCATTATGAACAACTTTTACTAAGGGGCCAAACTTAAATCGTGAAAAAAAAATCAGCTGTTCCCTACATTTATGTTCGCATTACTCGTCAAAATGTAGGGAACAACTGATTTTTTTTTGCGATTTCAGGTTGGTCCCATAGTAAAGGTTGTTAATAATGATGAGTACAATGACCCCTTAAGAGGAAAACGGTGATTAAAATTTCACCCTGTATAGCGGCCATAACGCAGGGACGAGCAAACTCTGTCAGAAGCTTGCCGCGATGAAAATGTTAAAAATAATAAATATTTTCCCGAATTTGAACATTATCTGTAAAACTTTTAATTTTTGCTTTCCATTGCAACCTATTGCGGTCTATTTCGAATAGGTATTTTAAAATAAAAATAGGTTGTCTGTAAAAGTGGTTTACGGACGATAATTTTACGTGATAACGTCATAAGAAAACATCAGGTAGATGCGTCACAAGCCGAACGTTTAGGCCGATCGTGCCTCGCTATCGCTTGTTCCGCGCTCTTGCTTGCACGCTCGTCTCAGGCGGAACTTGACAATGAGTCATGCTTTCTCGTGCGTGTAAAAGAAAAACTGGGCTCTATAATAAATTGAATCTCACAAGACTCATAGTAAATCTATATTAGAAATGGGAATTGAACCCATTTCTAGCTAACCTAACGGAACCTAGTAACAGGGTACATTTTGTAAGAAAGAAATAAAAACCTGATAGCATTTTAACTATATCATTATATTTGTTTAACCAACAATATCACACGAGTTACATACTTTGGTACACATTTATACGGGACGGAACCTTAGATGTTATTCTGTAATAAAAATAGATACAAATCTTATACTTAGATTTTAGGTCAATACCTAATAACAAGGGTGATACCCTATAGTTACATTTTACACAGAAGTTACATAGAATGGCTAAAGAACATAGTTTTAGAAAAAGTAAATACTCATCTTTACAGAATTTGTGCAGAACTTCTGCTTCACAAGTCACGAAGCACTTTTTCTTAGGTGTGATATCCGCGGGAAACTTATGGCAACTTAATATGGCGGACATAGGACCCTGGGTTTAGAGTCTGTACCGCCGGACAGTTAGCACAGCAAGTCCGTGGATAATTTGGGCCAGAGCTTCCGCAGTACAGCGTACCAGCTCTCTTGAGGCTTGCCAGCCAGAGTTTCCACGTCAGTGTACTGTCTCCTTGTGGCGAGGATATCTTTGGCAGCTTAATAATTACGGCAGACACCAGAGGGTCTTTCCGTTCGACAGCTAGCACAAAGAATCCCCCGATCTATTGTTTACATGCCTTTTTTATAGTCTCAGAAAATTTCAATGGTTCCCACCTTTTTCGACCAATCACAGAGCGTCTCAAGTTTTGGCTAAATATCTAATATTATAGCTATTAATAAACAAAACTTATGTAATAGAACTATTTTAAAACTTAATGGGATAGTTTAGCAATATAGCCATTGTATATTTGTAATCTCTTAAGTAATATCTGATGAGTTTTAGTATCTACCAATTGCAGCTCGCCATTACAGTTTTTGGTTTAAAATCGTTTAGTAACAATTTGGTACATCGAAATTGCAATGTAAAATCTAAGAAATATTAAAGTATCATACCATTAATCATTACGCTATTAATTCGACACATTAACAAAAATAAACATTAGTTTTGATTACGCAAACTGCAAATCAAAACATTGGTTTGGACTCTAGTCTTTTAATTCATGACATTTCTTATTCTGCCTTATAAGACTACTTCTTTTAACTATTAAGATAAATTATTCTGTCTTTGAAATATAAATCTAGGAAGTGATAATTACATTTATTTTAAATCAGAATTCTTGTTTCACAAAATATTAATTTATGATGAGAATAGAATTTATAGATAAGAGATGGACCGTTCTCATAAGTCAACGTCACCTGTCTTGTGACAGCTGACATTGTCTTTGTTATTTATGCATTCTGTTTACCAGTTTACGTTTTAGAAGTGATTATTGTTTTACAACATTAATTAACAACAGTTACTTTCCTATAAATGTGAACAATCTAACACGTGCAGCCGGCGTTCATCGATTTATAAGACGTTATCACGTCAAAATAGACAAATCGGTCCAGCCGTTCTCAAGTTATGCGCTTAGCAACGAACTGCATTTCATTTCAGTCGAGTGCGATGCGCGCTCGGAAACGGTCGCGCTTCGATACGAATAATTTAATTCGCGCTTAGCACGGCATTAGCCGTCGCCGTCATGGGTTCCGAAAAACTCATAGTCAACGAGCTCCTGGCGTTCCTGCAACATCAACTGGACGTCATGGACGAAGTTAGCCTCATGCAAATCTGCACCTCGAGCTACACCGAAGACGAGATACGCAGTGCAAAGACGACACTGTACACGTCGCTCGACTTAGCCGACCGAATGCCGTCCCGCAGGAGGGACGAAAAGGGAGAGAGGAGTCTCCAAGACATGTTTCGGGTGTTTAAGGAGACAGACCCTGACGACGTGCCGACCTTTGTGGCAAAGGAGCTGCGGAAGCTGCCCCCCGTCACTTTTGACCACGTCGATGTCACCAGGCTGCTGAAGGATATTGTTACTCTGAAGGCAAGCCTGGCCGAGATGAAGATCAAGCTTGATGCGTCTCAAAACACCATCAGTGAGTTGCGTGCCGATATAGTTGACTTACGCAATACTGTAGCGGTATGTAGGTCACCTGAGTTCGCATCAAAGGTGAACACTCGCCGTGGTGCAAACAACGCATCGCTGTCCAGTTTCGAGTCAGCGAAATTGGACTTGTCACCGGCCGCTGTCACTGCAAACGATGCATTACCGCGCCCCGCCGATACCGCCTCTACCCCCGTAGAGGCGTCGCCACAAGTTAGCATGTCAACACCTCGCCGTGCTTACTCAGCAGTCGCTGCACATCCTCCCATCCAACAAATGGAGCAGCAACAGAAGAAAGGTTTTGCCAAAAGTGCAAAGTCAATGGAAGGGGCATCTAGGAACCGCAATGGACCGGCTCCCAGCATCTTGGCCCCAGCCCCGAAGAAAGGGCAGGCAGACAAGGAAGGCTTCGTGATGGTGGAGTCGAAGCGTAGGAAGCCCACTTGCCGTAATCGATGTGGTACTGCACTGGCGGGACCAAATATTTTGCTGCGTCCTGCAATACCGTCGACGCAGCTGTACGTATCCTGTCTGCATCACTCCACGGTGGCTGAAGACATCGTGGAATACATCAGAAGCAAGACTAAGTGGACCTTGAGAGTAGTGAAGTTGGAATCACGCCACAACATAAACTTTAAATCGTTTGTGGTGAGGGTTCCGACTCAGTATCTGGAAACCTTCATGAAGGAAGAGTTTTGGCCGAAAGGTGTAGCGTACCGACGTTTTCGTGGAAGGTTACGCGACACCACGCAGCGCAACACGACGCCGACACTTCGTGCACAATAGTTAGTTTTTATAATTTAAATATGTATGTTTAGGTTAAGGTATTTATCTATGGGCCTGCGTCGCCTGAAATAAATGGATTATTATTATTACTAGCTTCTGCCCGCGACTTCGTCCGCGTGAAATTCGTACTGTCCTCTAAAAATTTAGAATATATATGTAGGTATGATCTTTATCATTTATTTAGATAAGTAAGTATTCGGGCCAATTTTTAAGTTTATAGATCAAAAGAATCAAAGGAATCAGATTTTTCAAATAAACTGCATTCCCGCTTTTCACCCCCACAGGTATGGAATTTTGAAAAATCGTTCGTGATGTGTTTATAACGTGACTCAAAGATTATTTATACCAATTTTCGAGTTAATCAAACCACGCAGTAAAATCCTCCCCTGTAAAATTAATTACCCCTTTTCACCCTGTTAAGGGTAGATTTTAGAAAAACCCTGATACACGGTATTCTTTATTTTTGCTCTTAAGTATAAATTCAGAATTGCTCTTAAGTATGAATTCAGAATTTCGAGTTAATCGGACCGCGCGTTAAAATTCTTCCATAGAAATTCTGACGCCCCCAATCCCCCGTTAGGGGGTAGTTTTTTTTTTTCTCTAGCCTGCCCTGTCCCACTCCTGGGCAAAGGCCTCCCTCCACTCCTTCCATCTTTCGCGAGCCCGCGCGTCCTCCCTCCAATTTTAACGGAACCTATCCAGCTCGTCCCGCCATCTCATACGTGGCTTGCCGCGACCCCGCCTCACTGTCTCAGGGCACCAATTCTGCACTATTTGGGCCCACAGTTAGTCCGGCATGCGGCAGACATGTCCTGTCCAGTCTCATTTAAGTTGAGCAGCCTTTTCAGCCACGTCAACTATCTTCGTTTTGGAGCGCAGTATTGTGTTTCGAACACGATCCGTTAATTTAACGCCTAGTATACTGCGCTCCATTGCTCGTTGGCAGACCTTGAGTTTGGACTTCTGGATGTTAGTCAAAGACCAAGTTTGTGCACCATAGGTTAAGACGGGAAGAATACACATGTCCATGAGCCTGCGTTTCAGTGCCATAGGCAACTCACCCTTAAATAGTTCCTTCAAGGACCAGTAGCTCTTCCAGGCGTTTTCCGTTCGTCTTGAGATTTCTTTATCTTGCCTCGCCTGGAAAGTGACTACTTGACCCAAGTAAAGGTATTCCTGGACATGTTGTATTATCTCCCCGTCTACTTTTATGCTTCTAGGTGTTTCATTGCACATGACTTTGGTCTTAGACATATTCATCTTCAGGCCAACCTCAAGGCTTGCATTGCTAAGTTCTTGGAGCATCTGTTCAAGTTCAGTGGATGAGGGGTAGTTTAGAAAAACAAAAAATGCCAAATTTCATAATTTACTTATATAAGTATTCGTGCCATAAGATTTTTCACATACACTGTATTCCCGCTTTTCACCCCCATAGGGGTAGAATTTCGAAAAATTGTTTGGGGTGTGTTCATTACTTGACTTAAAGATTATTTATACGAATTGTTGAGTTAATCAAGCCACGCATAAAATCTTCCCCTGTATAATTAACTACCACTTTTCACCCCATTAGGGGTAGATTTCCGGAAAACCCTGATACACGTTATTCTATATTTTTGGTCTTAAGTATAAATACCGAGTTTCGAGGTAATCGGACCACGCGTTAAAATTCTTCTATACAAATTTTGACACCCCCCACCCCAATCCTCCTTTAGGGGTTAGTTTATAGAAACAAAAAATGCCAAAGTTCATAATTTATTTAGATAAATATTCGTGCCAAGTTTCAAGTTTATTAACCAAATTAATAAGATTTTTCATATAAACTGTATTCCCGCTTTTCACCCCTACATGGGTGGAATTATGAAAAATCGTTTAAGATGTGTTCATAACTTGACTCAAAGATTATTCATGCCATTTTTCCAGCTAATCAAGCCACGCAGTAAAATATGACTTTGCAAAATTAACTACCCCTTTTCACACAGTTAGGGGTAGATTTTCGAAAAACCCTGATACACGTTATTCTTTATTTTTAGTCCTTAGTATAAATACTGAGTTTCAAGTTAATCAGACAGCGCGATAAAATTCTTCCATACAAATGTTGACACCCCCCAATACCTCTTTAGGGGGTAGTTTAGAAAAACGAAAAATGCCAAACTTCATAATTTACTTAGATAAGTATTCGTGCCAAGTTTCAAGGTTATTAACTCAAGAAATAAGATTTTTCATACAAACAAAATCCCCCCTTTTCACCCCCTTTAAGGTTGAATTTCCAAAAACCCTTTCTTATTGGATACCTACTCTTTACAATGAACACACCCTCCAAAATTTAAGTCCCTAGGACCAGCGGTTTAGGCTGTGCGTTGATATCTCAGTCAGGTCGTTCATCCCCCGTTAGGGGTGAAATTATCAAAAACGCTGAAACACGTATGAATTAATTTTCAATCGTCAGCCTAAACACAAAATTTGAAGATCCTAACTTTTAAACTGACGGACTTTCATACACAACTTCATCCCCCTTTTTAACTCTTTGGGGGTGGAATTATCAAAAACGCTAAGACACGTATAAATTAATTTTCAATCGTCAGCCTAAACACAAAACTTGAAGATCCTAACTTTAAAACTGACGGACTTTCATACAAACTTTCATCCCCTATTTAACTCCCTTAGGGGTTGAATTTCAAAAAATCCTTTCTTATTCCTGGTCTACATCATAAAAGGAACCATCGTGTAAAATTTCAGCTTTGTAGGTCCAAGGGTTTGGGCTGGGCGTTGATGAGTCAGTCAGTCAGTCAGGCCTTTTGTTTTTATTTATATAGATTATTATTTCAAAAAGTCAGAAAGAACGCCAAGCGAAAACGAAGTAATAGCGCGGGCAGGCGATGCAATGCGATGTGTCGGGGGAACCAAACATTCCACGCGGACGAAGTCGCGGGCAGAAGCTAGATATTCCTAATAATAAAGCTGAAGAGTTTATTTGTTTGACTGTTTGTACGCGCTAATCTCTGGAACTTCTCTGAAAATTTCATTTCTTTTTGCATTTGATAGCTCAATTCTTCAGGAAGGCTACAGGCTACTTAACATAACGCTAGGACCCTCAGAAGAAAAGCAAAACCGCTGAGCGACAATGAACAGATTGCGCTAGGAGGCGATGCGATGTGACGAGGTGGGTCGAGGGAATAAGAAATTTCACGCGAAAAAAGTCGCGAGCAGAAGCTAGTCAAACTCAAACTCAAAGCATTTATTTCAATTAAACCATGAACAGGCACTTTTGAATTAGAGTTAAAACTCAGATTATCGATAATTGGACCGTTAAACCACAGAATACTTAAAGTACTACGTACAGAAAGGACACTCCCTTCCCCGCACTAACATCAGTTACCGCCCCTCACCCCGCACTTCGATGTGTTCGTCGCCTGCTCTTTAACAATGGCGCTCGCATACACAAGAACCGCAGCGCTGTACCTACCTACTGCTGACACGAACACATTATTTTTTTAAAGTTTTATATTTTGTGTTAATCACGATGGTTGTATATTGTGCATTATTTGGATGCTTATCTTCATCGAGGAACGATAAATACAGGAGTTTCTTTCGGTTCCCGAAACATGAAAGAAGGTAAGGAACAGCAACTCAAATATCCTTTAAACCCATAAAAAATAAAAGCTAGTATATTACAGACAAACAAGCCAGTGTTGTGATAATTTATTTTCATAATTTTCTCTATTATTCATTTATTTTCCAAGTTTTCTTCGTTTTAGAACAATTAAAACTTCCGTAATATTAACATATCAACTATTGAATTATTGCTCTCTCTCTTTATTGTTATAGTTATGTCTCTTTCTTTCACGTTCTATTCGTTCTTCGACTTGAAAAGTAGTACAATAGAAATGTTATTAATTAGATTTCTGTGAGTACCTAGTGTCGCGGCGCGCGGCGCCCCATTGTTGCATACGTTCGGGCAGCGCCGCCGCTGGCCGAGTACTGCCAGCCAACCCTACTAGATTTCACGCACACATTTACACGTATACAAACGTCATTTGTCAATGTAGTGGTAGTAGGTAATTATTTTGCGAGCGTTGTATGGAGTGTCCGGGGTGTGGTTAAACATTAAATCAGATCACAGCTCCCGACTATCAAACCGCTCTCAAGTTGCAAGTGAGCGAGTTACATCCGTACAAGTTTCAAATTCAATTTGTTACTTGCAGTAAGTACATAGATTAACACGTTTCCCGCCGTTTAGCAGTTTACTAACAAAGTTTTACACCAAATGTTCTTAGTTGATTCGTTAGCAGTAATGACATGGAAACCCAACGGCTAATGGGCTCGCCATCTATTACATGGGATTTGAACATAACTGGCGGAATGTGGGTACGTATATACTACACCGCCCGACCCCTCCCCCCTCCCCTTCTCCTCCTCCTCTCCCTTCCCTTTCGGGGAATGCAGACGTGATTTTATGTTATGTGTAGAAATCTAACGAATAAACGAAAATAACAAAACATCACATGCATCATTATGCGTCTCTTCCCTCTTTCCACTTTGCCCGGTCTACTGCGATTGTGGGCCAATCCTTTAAGAAGGAGTCCAGGTCATCCTGCCATCTCTTTCTGGGCCTGCCGCGTAGTCGTTTCCTGCCATTGGGGATCCACTGAGTGGTGGCTTTTGCATATTGCTGCTCCGATATGCGACAGATATGGCCAGCCCAGTTCCATTTTAGCCCAGCAGCTGTGCGTCCGCTATTTGTGTTTTGGAATGAACTATAGAGTTCTTAATGCGGTCTGTGAGTTTGGCACCTAGTATATGTCATTCCATAGCCTGTTGGAAGACTCCAAGTGCGGACTTTTGACGTTTTGTAAAAGACCATGTGCACGACAAAAGGACAAAAATACTACAAACCATATCAACGAAAGAAATGAACTATTCTCGCATTTATCTCGTGCCTAAACAAGAGTGACAGATAACTTCTCACTACCTAGTTATGTAAGGATTCTACATATCGATGGATGATTTTGAATAATTTATACTAATAATAGGGGTGTGGGGTCCTATCTTAAGTAACGAAACTCATACATATAGCACAATCAGCCCATAATGTTCCCACTGATGGGACACAGGCATCTTGGTGAGTGAGAGTGGGCCGTAGTCCACCACGCGGGCACAGTGCAGGTTGGTTGATGTCACATGTCTTCGAATTTTTGGTTCTAGGACATGCCGGTTTCCTGACGATGTTTTCCTTCTCCGATTTGAGAGCAGTTGAGATGAAATAACTACACAAAGTAAAGCGCCTGCTTGAACGAAACCAAATATTGTCTAAATATTGAGAAGGTTGTCGTTTCTAACAGCAGACTTTAACCTACTTGCTGCAAATAATACAAGAAAATAACTAAAATTCATTGGTTCGGTAACGTATGAAGATTCTTTACAATCATAATCAGACTAGCATATTGCCACTGCTGGCACTCAGACCGCCTCTCTGAGAAAAGGAGTGGGCTGTAATCCACCACGCGTAGACATATTAAAAAAAAAACAGTGGCACTCTGGGAGTGCCGACAGAAGTAAAAACAAAACACAAACAGAATACTTTGCCATCACTCACTGACATATCGGATATACATAAAAACCTAGTAGGTACATCACGAGGACAGTCGGATACATCCAAAAAGGTGTCGTGACAGTGGCGCGAATTCAATGGTTTATTCCCATCTCAAAAAATGCCTTTTGACTATGTTGTAAGTATGTGTATATTTTATGTCTTTTTTTATTATTATCAATCTGTGTTTTATTTACCGTGCAGAATAAACAATTTCTCTTTCTTTCATCTATACTAATATTATAAAGAGGTAAAGTTTGTAAGTTTGTATGTAGGGGGTAATCTCTGGAACTACCAGTCGGATTTGAAAAATTCTTCTTGCATTTGATAGCCCATTTCTTGAGGAAGGCTATAGGCTATTTAACATCACGCTATGACCCTTAGGAGCCGAGCAAAAAGAAAAAAAATAAAAAAGAACGTTAAGTGATAGCGCGGGCGGGTGATGCGATACGACGGGGTGGCTCGGGGGAAACAAGAAGTTTCACGCGAACGAAGTCGCGGGCTGAAGCTAGTTTTTCTTATAAACCCACACAATTTTACTTCAAACACCTTCTACCTTCACACACAACTTTTCTTCAGTTTATATAACGAACTTGACTGGTCGAAGAACAATAAAATTAGTTAGTTCCTGCAAGTTTCTAAACAGTTTTATATGAGTTCTGGGAAGAACCGCCGCCTACTCAGGCTTTAGCTAACACGATGCGAAGTTGAAAACTTGTAACTTTCTATTTTTTGAGTAACCACTGGATATTGCAGAACTAAGTTTCGTGTCGGCTTTTTTTTATTTTATGGATGGCAAATCATCAAATGACGCCTCCCACTCTGGGTGGAGCGGAAGGGAGTGTCAGACTCTTACTGACTAAAACCCATCCGTGTTTCTTCCTTAGCCCTTTATGTTCCGGGGTAGCGGTAACCCTTTCGGACAATTCCGCACCCCCGGCAGGCTTCGGCCCTGGCAGGCCCCTTCCTTTTTGCTGACATCTCTTTGAGGCACGCGTGGAACACGTACGCGCCGTCCGGCGCTGATTGGACAGTGAGCTACCCATTACTCTCCGTCCGCAGGCCCGCGCCTATGGTGGCCGGGAGTCGTCACGCGGCTCCCGACGCCCGGAGCGTCTCCCGCGGTGACTGGGACGTGAGGCTCTCTCCCTCAGCCATCCCGCCACCTCCTTCGCTAGCATGACTGCTTCGCAGAAGGAGGTGACTGCCTCCCACTCCCTCTCGCCCCGGACCATGGCTTGAACCGGGGCCGGACGCGACAGGTCGCCGCCGCTGCCGATCGCCTCTATGGGGTCACGGCGGTGCTCCGCCCAAGCGGGGAAGACCTCCACCGTATGCCCCACCGTGTCCTCTGGGCGATCCTCGCTATGGTGACACCCGGGCGTCTCCTCCCGCCTGATGATGTGCGGGAACCTCCCGAAACATCCGTGTCCGGCCTGTGGCTTAGATTGTGCTTTAAAAATTAATCTAATTTTTTAAGGTCTATTTCATCATCATCATTCTCCCGTCCTTAGCCCAATTTATTCGGGGTCGGCGCAACATGTCGTTTTTAACCGACTTCTAAAAAGGATGAGGATAAAAAAAACAACCGACTTCCAAAAAAAAAATTACTTTAATATCGAAAGTCGGTGTCAAAAAACGAAAATGCGGAACCAACGACACCGACTTCCGAAATTAGAGGTATTTTCCACTTTGTAGTGTTTTTTTATGGAAGTCGGTTGTTTTTTCGCCCAGGGCGGGAGAAGTTATTTTTTAATTTAGTTAGCTCTGCTTAGCTTGGGACTAGATGGCGTTGTGTGATAGTTGTGTAATATTATTATTATTATTTATTACTAGCTGCGCCCCGCGGTTTTACCCGCATAAGTATCGATCCCGTGGGAATATCGGGATAAAAAGTACCCTATGTCCTTTTCCGGGACTCAAGCTATCTCTATACCAAATTACATCAAAATTGGTCCAGCCGTTTGAGCGTGAAGAAGTAACAAACATATAAACACACACACACACACACACTCACAAACTTTCGCCTTTATAATATTAGTGTGATTTCCCACCCAAAAGAAAAGTCATTTGACTTTTGAAAGAAGAAGACAAAGCGTTGTGTAACTATACAGACGCTATACAACGTTTATGAGTAAGGGGGTTGGTGTATTACGTAATTACCCCGGTGAATTTGCAATGCTCCCAAAACTCACCATTGAGCAAGCTTATTCACTGCCTGCACCTTCTTTGTTCAAGAAGAGTCCTTTGATGTCAACCGAGTAAGATACAAGTAAGATCGCGAGCACAGATTATGAAAGAGGGTATGATAAAAGAAGATATTGCATTACAAAATATATGTGGGCTGTGTGCCCTCTACACGCGAGTGGCACTCACTTGACCCGCATCCCGTGCGGTCGGTAGGGCTGGCACATCTGATAAAATTAAAGAAAAAAGTAAAAAAAAAAAAGAAAAAAGCGCACCCACCATACCATTTTTATTATATTTTAAAATTCAAATGATCCCGCCTGCTTCCAACTTTTATTTAATTTAAAATAGGCTTGTTTTTAGCTTTCAGTTTTTTTTAAATTAAGTTTTTAACCGCAGTCGGGTTTTTATTTTTTACGTAACATATCTGTTTTCTTACTCTAACATACAGAAATATTTGTTTGTTTACAGGTTTTGGTAACAGTACATTACCGATACTTATTAATTATTACCAATAGTACAGGTACTATGTCTGGTACCGGTATCACACCTTTTTTTTTTTTTTTTTTTTTTTACGTGGAGAAATGCTCATGCATTCTGCACTACCACGGGGAGATAGTGCAGTTATGTGGGACTCCAACCCACTAAAACTCCACGGTGTCCTCCTCTGCCGCTTACGGCGGGAACACGGGCACGCGTTAGCACTCATCCGTGAACCCGCCGCGGCTGTCCGTCACCGGACCCTCCTCTGGGGAGTATTCCCCATCTCCGGCGCACTAGAACACATAGCACGCCGTGACCACCCCAGGGACCAAACCAGCACATGGGCGCCAGACGACCCCGTGTCTGGGCACCCTTGGTCCCCCTGCGACGGGTCAGGACATTGGCCCCGCCGCCTGCCAATTTTCGGCCGCAGAGGATAGGGAGAGCGGCCAACGTCATACCAACACTCCTCTTCCTCTGCGGTCCCACCGCGTCCGCCATCAGACGGTGGCGACTCCGTCAAGGCCGCGGAAGGTAGGGAGAGCGGCGCACCGCAATACCGGCACTCCTCTCCCGCCGCGGCCTCCAACCCTCAGCCGCGATGCCTCCGATACGACATCGCGGCCCGCCTCAGCTGCGATGTCGCTCAAGCGGCACCGCAACCTACTTCTTGGCCGCTACGTCGTCGGCTTACCGGCAAAAGCCCTGACGAGCGGCCCCTCCTCGGGTTCCACTTCGCTTCACCGTGGGTGTCCAAGCCACGGCTACTGAGCCCCCCCGCCTCGACAATGCGGGAACCCACCGGGGGGGACCGGTATCACACCTAGGCCAATGGTACCGGTTTCCAAATATACTGGTAATTTAGGAATATTCTTAAATAATTTGTGTCTATACGAGAAAAAAACATCATAATATGGCGTTTTATTAATTTTTTTTATTTCACGCTCATATTATCATCTGTGTAGGATGTTTACATGTAACGGTTGATATCCTGGATTATAATAACTCTTTTCAGATGTGAAAAAAAATTACACGAAGAAAATTTACAGGTCCCAATTTTGTTGACTGTTTTTAGACTTTTACTTCCTTTGTAAAAATGCCGCAAACAATCTTTTCTTGGTTCCCAATAATACACTGTTAGAATTAAATATACCATGCTAGTTAAGCCACAACACTATCATTAATCAAATCAAATCGTTTATTGGTTTGCAAAAACGGGTTCACAGATGTTTTATTATAAGAGTCCTCCATGTTCTACCGTCACATGAGCATGTAGTCAGTGTAATATATAAATAAATAAATCATATTTAAGGAAGTGATGAACACTTTTTTTTTGTTGTGAATAGGTCCGCTCTTGCCCTCGATCACGCCTGATCGGAAGCGATGGATGAAGTCAATGATGGAACGAGCGCGCCCATAAGATGCCTAAGGCACTAGAATTCCCACGCATCGACGAAACACAGCAGGCTGTATGACGTCGGACTCGGTGATCGCAAACCAGGCGGGCGCTAGCCCTACTACTGCAAAGAAAGAATTGGCCAGTCAAATAAGGTGTTGGATGTGACTGTCCAGGATGCGCCGAGCGCTCGGTTCAGTTGAGTAACCGGCGGAACAAACTGCGCTACACGAGGAGGCTTCTTCATGCATCCCAAAAATCAATTTTTATTTCAATTAACCGTGCGTGCCAACCCTAAGCAACCGTCCTCACGAGTCGGACGTGTGAAGGGCCATGGTTGCCACTTCTTTGTTTTCTTTGGGTTCCGCCGTCTTTATAAAGTTTATAAATAGAATGTTTTAGCCTTACCGGATCTTGGGTTAACACGTTTAGGTCGACTATTCACTCACATAATATCCGGGTATGTGTTGTTTATTTTTGGAACTTTTTTCTGAATATGGAGGTGGCAAGAATATCTCAAGTTTTCATACTTTCAGTTATTTATTTATTTATTAAAATCTCCCTTACAACTATCATTACAGGTGTATACCTAATGCGATCGCGTGGTCTTAAAATTAACATTGGTACTTACAATTTATTAGTTCTAGGGCATACCGGTTTCCTCGCCGTCAATAATTTACACAAAGTAAAAGTGCCTCTTGGGATCGAACCCACAACCAACAACTCGTAAGTGCGGCGGTTTTCACTGCGCCACCACCGCTCTCAGTTATCAGCGTTTAACTGAATATTTAATTTAGTGCCAAGTTAATCAAAAACAACATAAACAACCACTTTGTAAAAGAGCAGCAAAATATAAACAATTTTTAAAACGAGTCCATTTTTCTGCTTCAATTAATAACAGCCACGCAAAGAAAAATGTATTCGTTGGACGCTAAACGGGCAACCATTTAATAGAGTGCAGCCATCTTTAAAGCTAGCTTTAAAAAAATAAGCAAAAACAAATGGCCGCCAGGAAGAACTATAAATCTTCATTCAATGTAGATAAAGAAGCTAGAGTAAATAAAACTAGGAGATAAGAATGGCGAAAGGTTTAAACACTTTGTTTCCGTTTACAAACCTCTAATGTTTGTAAAAGATTACCTAGCTGCAGGGAATTAAGACACGAAAATACATGTTGTTTTTACCCGACTGCGCCAGAAGGTGGGTTATGTTTTTGGTAGACATTGTGTCTATTTAAAAGCGACGTTGGTCTAGTGGTAACAACTCTTAGCCGGGGGTTGCGGAAGGATCGTACGTTCCCGCGACCCCTGGCGTAGGTGTGAGATGGAACACTGGGGTGGTTTTTATTCAGTAAGAGTCTGACAGACCCCGCCACCTGCCTGAGAGCGGCGGACATCCATTAGGATTTTCCACCCCGGAAACAAAAAAAAAAAAAGTGGTAACAACTCTTAGGGCCGGCGCTCACTGACGGCATGACACGGCGTGACATGGCAAAGGATTTTATTACTAATCAAGTTATTTTGAATCTTATTTCAATGAGTTTAGAATTCATGTTACTTTATTTCCATACCACGATGCTGAAAAATGACGCGACGTGCCGCGGGATGCTGCGGTATGACGCGACGCGCCGCGGGATGCTGCGTAATGACGTGTCATGCCGTTTCATTCCACGGGTTGCCGCGGCGCGCCATTGAATTTCGCGAGATGTATGGGTCACTTTGTGTCGAGGAATTATGATTGCTAAGTTAGTTGAAATAAGGTTGAAACTTGTGCAGCGGTCATTTCGGTTAATGGGGCGCAGTCCGGTCGGTGCGGGATTTCAGCAGGATGCCACGGCATGCCACGGGATGCCACGGAACGCCGCGATGCCGCAGCACAACCTGCCCTACCATGCCGTGCCACGCCGTCAGTGAGCGCCGGCCCTTAGTGTGGGCTCCGGAATTTGATCGCGATCAGCGGTAGATACTTCCACCGCTATAATAAGGCAATTTTTGCTAAGACTTATATGAGAATATATAGCAACAATTCTGCATATATCTTCATAGAATAGATACAGCGTAATGATAATTTTCTGACACCGTTTGATTTCCTCACAAAATTAGACCATCCCCTTTACCTTTCATGGATTTTGCAAAGATTCAAAAGATAAGAAAGAAACAAGGTACTTACCGTCAGGTCAAAAGAAAAGAAGTACAGACGTCAGCACATCAAGCTACTAAAATCTGTCAAATTTCTTTAATAGGTTTTCAACTTTATTACTAAAACATAAGGTTCAAGGTTGATTGGGAAAATTTGACAGTTTCGGGTAGCTTGATGTCAGGCTGGCGTCTGTACCTACCGAGAAAAATCACTGAACTATACAATAATATATGAAGACATGAAGGCTCATACAAATAATAGTAGATTGTGCAACTAAGGCATAAAAGAAGCTATTTTACCTCGAGACGTTTATATCCACCCGAGCCGCAGGCGAGGGTGGATAGTTAAGTCGAGGGGTAAAATGGCTCGTTTATGCCTGAGTTATAGGTACACTCTGCTTTTCACTTCGATTGCGAGAAAATGAAACAGGCATAAAGTATACAGTATGTAATTAATCAAAAATGTTGCATCCATAGCTAATTCCCGCCACCACAGATAATACCGCCACGAAACTTTTACAAAGTTTTTTTTTTTAATTTTCAACATTTGTCATTCGACTTGGGTACTTCATACTGCCAAAAAATGAAAACGTTTCTTTGCCTTTTTAAATAATAAATGACAACTATTTTACCTGATTTTATTAAATTAACGATAGAAAACACGGAAGTGTTATAAATTAAAGAAAATGAAATAAATCACGACTTTAATCTGCGAAGTTTTATTGTGCGTGTGTGGCTGTTGGGCCTGATTACTTTAGTCTTAGAAAAAAAATTTACACTATGCACTAGAACATAAAAAGCGATTTTATGTCGCCTAAGCACAACATAAAGACGTACTTTTAGAGCATGAGAAGTGAAAAAATATTTATTCCATAGTTTGCTCTCTCTCTCTTATATTAAGATAGATTATGATTTATGTCATACTAGATTTTTTACACTCAGTGAGCGTGAATGACATAGGTTTCTGCAAATCTAGTTATTTTTTGGAGACTGTCAGGGAGAAAATAATTATTTTCTCATCACTAACTGGTAACCATCACACTAATATTATAAAGGCGAAAGTTTGTGAGTGTGTGTGTGTTTGTATGTTTGTTACTTCTTCACGCTCAAACGGCTGGACCAATTTTGATAAAATTTGGTATGGAAGTAGCTGATACCCTGTATTAACATATAGGCTACTTTTTATCCCGATATTTCCACGGGATCGAAACTTATGCGGGTGAAACCGCGGGGCGCAGCTAGTAAGGTTAAGAATTTTCCCACGGCTGGACACAGCGCAGGCCTCTTTGTGAGAGGGAGTAGACCATAATCTACCACGCGGGCCCAGTTCGGGATGGAGGATGTCACATATCTTCGATTTTTTGGTTCTAGGACATGCCGGTTTCCTCACGATGTTTTCCATCACCGTTTTGAGAGCAGTGGTGATGAAATTATTTACACAAAGTAAAGCGCCTGTCTGGGTTCGAAACCTACGACCTACAAACTCGTAAGTCGGTGGCCGATACTACTGGGCCGGGCCATTCCGCTCAATTAGGCCGACTTTTATTTGCAAATGGTGATGACGTTTGGTGCGTGTTGATTGCAATAATAAATTAAATAAAGGTGTTATACTTTTTTAGATAGCGGCGCCATACGTAAAAACATGTAAGAAATGTCATATAAAGTAAAAAAAGAATGCAGCTATGATATTTAATTTATTATTATCATATATTCGCCGTTAGTGGATTTCCGCGGATTGACCCGGCCATCCTGTTCTCCAGACTTTTGTTATAAAGTCCTTATTACACTGCTACGAAGATCTTTTGGCGCTCGAATAACGTCGACAGGGGGCGCTGTCGATAAACATGCGTGCAATTTTGTGAAATGCCACTTGAAATGTATTCAAATACAAAATGGCGAAGTTATTTACGATTTTTGAAGTGAAAACTTCTTTAGGCGCGTTGCTCATTTTTTGAGATGGGAAAAATCTATTGAATTCGCGCCACTGTTACCGTAACCGACACCACTTCGGATGTGTTCGACTATTCCCGGGATGTAAAACCGAGTGGTTTTAATGTATTTCCGGTGTGTCAGCAGTGAGTGATGGCAAAGTATTCTGATTGTCTTTTGTTTACATGACGATTAAAAAAATACACACGTAATTGTTCAAGTTTTCACTTCTGTCGGCACTCCCGGAGTGCCACTTTTTCTTTTTTTTGTAAAATAACCTTGTAGTGATATACATTATATTAATCCCGATTACCTTACGCTTATAGTTAGGCCGCGATTACATACCTACTCTGTGTCCCCAAAGATAGAGATAGGGCTACTTCTTGTCAACCAACTTTGTACATACCTACCATATCCGACAAATAAATTGATGGTCCCTATTAACAATGTCGGTTCTGCAAAAAGACTACTGTTCAGTAGATCAGTTCAAAGTTTGTTTTGGCAATTCTATATTTTGTCTATGTCAGTACATAGTAAACCACGTAAACAATACATAAAACAATCAGTGTAAGTTTGAACATCCACAGCCTTATAATTTTTTTTTAACAGACTTCTAAAAGGAGGAGGTTCTCAATTCGGATGTTTGTATTTTTTTTTATGTTTGTTCGCGCATAACTCCGTCGCTTGCCAACAGATTTGAAAAAATCTTTTTTTGTTGGAAAGGGTATACTTCCCAAATAGTTCCATGACAATTTTATTGAAATCGGACAAGCGGAAATCAACAAAAATCTAAAAATGTATCTACATTGTCTACATTAACGATCTTTTCGTTCACTTTTTGTGGGGTAGGTACAACTAAAAAGTGAAAAATAAAAACTCTTTTACAAAAAAAAAACAACCGACTTCAAAAAAAAAAACACTACAAAGTGATAAATAGCTTTAATTTTGGAAGTCGGTGTCGTTGGTTCCGCATTTTCCTTTTTTGACACCGACTTCCGAAATTAAAGATATTTATCACTTTGTAGTGTTTTTTTTTTGAAGTCGGTTGTTTTTTTTTTGTAAAAGAGTTTTTATTTTTCAAAAAGCTTTTTTTATCGCCAAAACAAACTTTGAACTGCTCAACTGAACAGTAGTATTTTTGCGGAACCGACATTGTTAATAGGGACCATCGAAATGTCTTTGTCTTTGTGATATTATTATTGTTATTTTAAGTACAGACGCCAGCACGTCAACCTACCCGAAACTGTCAGATTTTCCCAATCAACTTTGAACCTTATGCTTTAGTGATAAAGTTGAAAATCTATTAAAGAAATTTGACAGATTGTAGTAGGTTGATGTGCTGGCGTCTGTACATTGTTGAGCAGACAAACGTTTCGAACAAATGAAGCAATCGATTAGCAATATCTTTCAAAATGATCTAGATCGTGATATAAAGTCTGTTAAGGGTGCTGGATAGGCGCTTCGTTGATCTTGTATTTTCTACAGGGTGTTACGGAAAGGGTATATCAATACAAACGGGTTGAAGAGTGTATCTGGTCTAGAATCTCTGTACAAAATTTCAGCTCAAAAGCATTAACTTTGAAAATGCTTAATGTTTTTTAATTTCGACATCACGGCGCTGCACTGGCGCGCGGCGGCGTGATGTGCGTGTACTAGGCGCACAGACACACTACAGATAATGGATAATGACCCTCGTAGTGCGGTGACACGTTTGTTATGATTTCAATTTAATAAACTATCGAATTAAAAAAATATTAAGCATTTTCAAAGTTACTGCTTTTGAGCTGAAATTTTGTACAGAAATTCTAGACCAGATACACTCTTCAACCCCTTTGTATTGATATACCCTTTCTGTAACACCCTGTATAGCGAAGGACTAAAGAGTCCTTTATAATGCATTGTATGCTATTGTCATCCTTGTCCATTGCAGTCGGGCCGTATCTATACAGTCCGTGGCCTCGAAAATAGCGATGAAGGCCACTTTATAATCCTATTTTTTTCTAAAGATAGAAGTAGATCAGAATAGGCGATATACTTGAGTTTTCTGTTAGAGTATTAGATGCCTTTATAAAAGGTATTCTATTTTTCATTCTTGTTTACTTAAGCTGGGCCATGTATGCACTGTCTGAGGCCTCGAAAGTAACAAAGAAGGCCACATCCTTCTTAGAATCGTTCCTTTGATGCAGTGTGTTCTTTGAGAAGAATGGATAAATAGGTTGAGTTTTCTGTCCAATTTATATGCATTTATGATTGCCATCCTTGTAAAATAGCCTTCATTATTGAAGTCCAACAGAGTCTGTTTAGCTCGTGGCCTCGAATAAATCTATACAAATAAATAAAATTGGAATCTCTGTTTGTAATATTAAATTAAACGCTTTTTACTAAATGCATATGAATGTATACACGGTACATATACCAAGATAACATTTTTTCTAATTTTCGTCTGTCTGTTTGTTCTGACTAATCTCTGAAACGGCTGAGCCGATTTTGACGGGACATTCACTGGCAGATAGCTGATGTAATAAGGAGTAACTTAAGCTACTTTTATTTTAGAAAAAGTATTAGGGTTTCGCACAAAAAAATTAAAACGTTTTCCGTCATGCGCGCGAACGAAGTCGCGGGCACAGCTAGTGCCTATAGCTATAAAAGTCAAGTTTATTCACAAAAAATAATAACAAAATCGTTAAATTAAAATTAAAGGACATTGATAGTACGCCTGTATTTCGAAGGGGTAAGCAGAGGTGTCTAGTAAACCCACATTTCGACAGTAATGTTTAAATCCTACGTAAGGAAAACTAAGTAACATTAGAATATAAAAAAAGAACACTATTTATTATTTATTTATTACTTTTAAGAAGGCTTACAGACTAATTACAATTGATAGGTAACAACAACACATTATCAAGTTGCTAATTACAAGCCTCCACAGATATATAACATATCGATTACTTAAAGCCTAAAAATTAAAGTACATTGTGTACCTACGTAAGTAAGTAGGTTAAGTTAGTTTAATTAATTAATGTATGTATTTATGTTACTACATACTCGTATGAGTTTGAGAACCACTAGAAGGCGTATCGTTCGCAAAAAATGATTTGGCTAAGAGCGTCCTCGCTGTGCTTATCTTAGTGCAAAATAAGTCAACATCGTGTTCAGAAGGTATATCATTGAAACTTCGAGCGCTTCTTATAAGAAAAGCATTACTCCTATAATTAGTATTATCACAAATACTTGTACAGTAAATAAAAGAGATAAGTATGCAGGATCGTCGGATATTGTTGAAGTTAAGTTAGAAATCGATGGATGTTAATTTGATAAATGAGCTCTATTAATAAAATTAAATTTTATTCGACAACATCCATCGATTTCTTACTAAACTTCAACTATATCCGACGAGCCTGCATACTTATCTCTTTTGTTGACTGTACATAAACAGTGCATATTTGTAGGTATATAGGTACTCATACTTTGTGGCCTCGTATAGAACAAAGGCCTTGTTTGCTGGGGTCACTTCCGTGAAAGTTGTGTCATAGTTCCAGAGGGAACAATTACTTCGTTCGTTTCACAAATGTTTTTTCCGGGAATATTGTTATTGAATATTACTCTAAGAGAAAACTGTGGGTAAACTTACAAACAAAATGTTTTTTTGCAATTTTAGCATTGTGAGAGGATAGCACACAGAAATTAAAAATAACTATGTACATATAGAAAAATAAACAGTGGCACTCCGGAAGTGCCGACATTTGACCGTCACTCACTTACATAATATCGGATATACATCCCGAGGACAGCCGAACACATCCAAAGCGGTGTTGTTACGGTAACAGTGGCGCGAATTCAATGGTATTTTCCCATCTCAATAAATGCCCCACGCGCCTAAAGAAGTCTTGTCTTCAAAAATACATGCACGAAATTTTGTGTATTGTATGATTTATTATAACGGCCATGCTGGATTAGCGGTCGAAAGCGCCAATGCTCAGCATGAGGTGCCGGGGTGAGATTACCATGTCAAGTCAAAATAACGTTAAAGACCGTAGCACACTTGTAACACCCGACGCCATCCCACGCTTACTTATTGGCCAAATAGATTGGGCTTCATAGATGTTGCGTAACGTGGTGTGTTATAAGTCTGTTTCCGCCTTAATGGTTTTTCCTTTAGAATTTTTTAAATACTAGTGTGAGGTCTGGGTTTATACCCGGTAAAAATGACAATAGACTTGCCCTCTTACGTCTGACGAAATGGCTTGATATTTTGTTATGTTTTCATTCACTCTTTCTTGCAAACAGTCTCCGCATTTAAATTAAATCTCGCATGACGTCAGCATGTGCTATTCCATGGCCTTAAGGATACAAACAAAGGCCACGTTTACTGGGTCGCTTCCTTATTACTCGCCTCATTGGTCTTTTCGGACGAAACATATTCACATAGGTACAACGTTATTCAAAACAGGGAACCTCTATCATTAATTACCTACCCTTGCCAATGAATTTAATGAAGCAAAAAAAAGGAGCTTGGTCTTTTATTTAATTAATAGTACAAGACTTGGTAGAAGTGGTGGCCTAGTGGCGCGTGGCCGCGACTTACGAGTAGTAGGTCGTGGGTTCGAACTCAAGCAGGCGCGGGGAAGGAAGAAATCGTGAGGAAACCGACAGGTCCTAGAAACAAAAAATTTTAAGACGTGTGAAATCTACCAACCCGCACTGGGCCCGCGTGGTGGATTACGGCCCACTCCCTCATAGAGAGAAGGCTTGTGTCCCAGCAGTGGGAACGTTATAAGCCGATAATACTATGATGAATTACAGTAACTTTTGAATTGTCAAGTCGGTCGGTCTGAAAGAGTTACCCATTCCAAAGTGTAGTTGGTCCTTGTGGAGAAGAACGGGCAAGAAACTCTATGGACACTGTTATAATTGGTTTGTTTTTGTAGTGTTCTAGAAGATCTACTAGACACACTATTAAAATTTAATGTTCTCCATTGTCTCTGATATTTTTGAGTTAGATGTCATGCATAACTGTTATTTGCATGGTTACTGAAATGCTAATTTTAGTTGATATTTCTTTTGAATTGTTAGTGACTGTGCTGTTGGTGTGCTTATTATTATAAATAAATAAAACAAAATTACATCATTGAAGTTCCTCTCCGTCATCGTTTTGAGAGCAGTGATGATGAAATTAAATACATAAAGTAAATTGCATGTATGGGTTCGAACTCACAACCACTCGTAAATCGCGGCCGATACCACTGGCGCCACCACTGACTGTAATTGGTTTAATTGAAATCAATGGTTTGAGTTTGAGTTTTTAAACAGAAGTTTTGACACCTTTTGAAAACACTATTTCGTAACCTTTAAAAACAAGCCCACAAGGCCACAAAGCCCCAGACCACAGGCCACGAGGACACAAGTGTTAGTCCTTCCATTGTAATGCCAGTGACGGATGACCAGTTCATTTGAAGGGTTAAAGAGCTCCATTTCTCTTAGTTAAGACCTTGTGAGATAAACAGCTGATGTACCCTGTTTTGATGAAACTTGTGTACAGTAACGAAGGATACAAAGAGAAATTGGGGAGATAAGGATATTGTTGTAGTTTGTACCTTTAGAGTTTTGGAGTTAGTTGGTATGTTAAATGAAGGACCAAAATATTTGTATGGTAAATATTTTCAGGAAATTTTGTTGTTTTGATTGTGTTTGTTGGGTTAAGGCTAGGAATGCCCTTGACTGAACTCGTGTAGGTAAATTCTATTCAAACAGGGAGGGAAATAGGACTACATTGTTATGTTTGTTACTACTACCTACTATAAACTGTTATGTTGTACTAACAAATTACTAACACCTTTTTAAGGTTTGTGCACTACTAACAACCCTACTAACGCTTTCTATGCAATTGTATGGACTTTGGACTTTTTCTTCTTCTGCAATCGGTCCCTCATTACTGAGGATCGTGGTCACTGGATCCTTTCAAACGGACAATCTGCCTCCATCTACTCCGGTCCAAAATTGCCATCACCACCTGCTGAAAATTGCTTGAGGACGTAGCTTCCTTCACTTGGTCGGACCATCGTGTTGGCGACCGGCCTCTCGCTCTCTTTCCTTCGGTATTGCCAAAAACAACCAGCTTTTCAAGCCTTTGACTTTGGACAAATATAGCAATTTTATGGACTGTCTCGAAATTAAATTATTAATTTTATTATTGTCATCTGCGATGTAGGTACTCAGTTACCCATGCAATAAAATACCTAACTACGATCTAAAATAATTGCCAAATGGGATTATTTTCTCGGTCATTTTATTCATCATACAAAACTATATTATTATGAATAGGGGCATCCTTAGCAAGGATCCAGCACACCGTGTGATGGAAGCCTCTGGGATAACCGTCAGCTTGGATGTCTAGCTGCATTACAACAGCGGCTTATGATATAAGTCACTACCTTTACCGCTCTCATCTCTGCGGCCAAATTATTTTAAAACTGTAGTAGTTGCGGGCAGGAGACAGAAAAGTTTATCTATGCAGGGTCTAATTAAATTAGCCAACGAAATTCATGCAAAAACGGCTGAACGAATTTGAATGAAATTTGGCACACAAATAGTTTATAACCTGGATTAGCACATGATACTTTTTATCCCGGTAGCTTGTCCCATGAGACAAAAGCTAGTATTAAATAACTTAAACTTTGTGAAAGAAAGTAATTACTACGAATTAAAATGTAAGAAGTAAATCGGATCAGTGGTTTTCGAGGAAGGAGCTGACAAAAAAAAGAGAGATGCCGCGTTTAATAAAACATTGAAACCTAAGATTTATTAAGTAGGTATACCAGAAATGAATTTCAACAACATTCCGTAAATTTCAGTAAGCTTTAACATAAACAAACTAATTTAATTACAAAATCGCATTGATTAGCATTAATTTAAACGTAAACCCACATTTTAGCTACAATAATAAACGGCCTAAAAATGTCCTTGGCCAGTCCGTGGCCTGGCCATAAATTAATTAACGCTGTCATCGAATATTGAGGTAAAAGATAATTTATTCGTTATGATTCGGGCGTGTTCGGCTGTTGTCGGCTTTGTTCGGCTGTTATTGGAGGATACTATTGGAGGATACTATTGATGAATGGAGGTATATTGTAGGTATTGTTATGTGTGGAACGTTAGGAAAATTGTCATTAGTGATCTGGCGAGGTTTTTTTAAAAAATCCATTTTCCACGGTGTTTGTTCTGTAGGTCAAAATTTCCAGAACGAAAACGTTGCAACATCATTCATCCTTCGTGCTGTTTCTGCAGCGCTGGTGCCACAGTGGAACTCGTATTCGTAAATAACACCATATTTTAAGTTTTCAGAATTCGAAACACAAATATACGAACTCGACATAAATTTAAATATGGAATTCCTAACCAAACGCCAGAGGGGCAATTCCCGCATATATTTTAAGAACGCGGTTCGCATTCTAATCTCGGTCTCAATCTGTCAAAAATTCGATCAATTTGACAAGTCAACATTGACAACGTCAACATTTTTGACATTGATTGTCGCTGAGATGAGACTGCGACTTAAATTTGAACGTTTTTTAAGTACGAAAATTCGAGAAATGCCGACAGAGAATAAGGGGCTTGTGGCTAAGTTATAACAGCCGCACGGGTCGACCGATCAGGTTAAGCAACGCTTGCCGCGGATAGTCCATGGATGGGTGACCATCTTTACATACCAAGACCCTCCGTGCTTCGCAAAGCACGTTAAGCCGTTGGTCCCAGCTGTCATTCCCGGACCTTTGACAGTCGTTACGGGTAGTCAGAAGCCCGAAAGTCTGACAATCAGTCTTACCAAGGGGTATCGTATTACCCAGTAAATGGGTTGTAGAGGTCAGATAGGCAGTCGCTTTATGTTAAATACTGGTATTCAGCTGCATTCGGTTAGACTGGAAGCCGACCCCAACATAGTTGGGAAGCGGCTAGGCAGATTAAAAGAAAAGCCTTCAGATATTTGAGATCAAAGTGACCAGTTCGACAAAACGCCAATTTCATAATGCAAGGACCTAATATAACCTTTGCGGAAGGCAATATACAGATACTGCTGTTATTTTCCTAAAATAATCCCTCTAACTTTCCGAGGAGAAAGAAAGTGGCCTTCCTCCAACTTACCCTGTGTTCTCAAGGCCACAATATCCTAGGTTTGAGATTATTTTGGTCCATAAAAGTTTGTGTAAGCGAAAATTACAAATATTAACTTTTGGTACGCCATATTTTCGGTAAAGTATTCATTGCTGAAATCTATTTAGGGACGGGGTTATATTAATTGCTTTTAGGATTATCAAGACAGATTATGATTGGGGTATTTATTAAGGTTGTAAAGGAATATAAAACAACAAAAGGTAAGTTTAATATTAGATTAATATCAAAAGGCAACAGGCAACAGTTAAGCAGGTAACAGCCCGCTCCGTGATGACCTAGGGTTGCCAACTTTTTTTAGAAGAAGTAGAGTATACCTGATTTCAGAGAGGGTAAATAAAGAGTACAGATTGATAAAAAAGAGTACCATTTATTCAATTAAAAAAATGTATTTTGTAGTACTTTTTGCGGTACATAACAATTTTTAATTGTTTTTAAAAGAAATGTAGGACTCCAAACATCCTAATTGTAAGTGTAAATAGATCAGGAGCTCATTTTTAATCAAAGTCAGTTTATGTAAAAAGTTTATTTTAGCGTACTCTATTATTGTTTTAGATTATAAAGTACATCTAACAGAAAAATAGTACAATACTCTATTTTAGAGTACGGTTGGCAACCCTAGATGACGCGTCTGCTTTTTGACATGACTGTAATAAACAACGATCCGTGGTAGTAAGTATTTTTTATTTTAGTTATTAGTAGTTAGAATGGAAGCCGACCCTAACATAGTTGGGAAAAGGTTGGGCAGATGAGATAAAGTGGGAAAGAGGGAAGGGAGGCCTTTGCCCTGCAGTGGGACAACACAGTCTTATCTATACTAATACTACACGCATAAGTTTCGATCCCGTGGGAATATCGGGATAAAAAGTGACGTCCTATGTGTTAAACATGGTTATAAACTATCTGTGTGCCAAAGTTCATTCAAATCCGTTCAGTAGTTTTTGCGTCACAAACTTTTGCGTTTATAATACTAAGTAGGATTAGAACTATATAGAAGAATAAAAAAGTAAAATTTGTCTGTTTGTTTGTATGTAGGGGTTTTTTTTTGGATGGGAAATCATCAAATGGACCCCCCTCCCGCTCTGGGTGGAGCGGAAGGGAGTGTCAGACTCTTACTGACTAAAACCCACCCGTGTTCCTTCCTTAGTCCTTTCTTTTTTCCCTTTCTTAGCGGTAACCTTTTCGTAGGGGGTAATCTCTGTAACTACCAGTCGGATTTGCCCAATTCTTGAGGAAGATTATAGGCTATTTAAAATCACGCTTCGACTCTCAGGAACTGAGCAAAAGGAGAAAAAGTCAAAACCACGCTAAGCGAAATCGAAGTTGATGATGGGGTGCGACACGATGGTTTTTTTTTATGGATGGGAAATCATCAAATGACCCCTCCCGCTCTGGGTGGAGAGGAAGGGAGTGTCAGACTCTTACTGACTAAAACCCACCCGTGTTCCTTCCTTAGCCTTTTATTTTCCGGGGTAGCCCTTTCGGACAATCCCGCACCCCCGGTAGGCTTCGGCCCTGGCAGGTCCCTTCCTTTTTGCTGACATCTCTTTGAGGCGCGGGTGGAACACGTACGCGCCGTCCGGCACGGGCCTGGTCCTAACCGGATGGTGAGCTACCCATTACTCTCCGTCCGACACGATGGGTTGGGGGCCGATATTTCATGCAGACGAAGTCGTGGGCAGAAGCTAGTAAGAAATAATAAAATAGAATAAATATGAAACTGCCATCAATCAAATAACTCATTTAAACTGTAGTGACGTAAAACAAAATACTTGGGATGAAATAATACCTACCCATTATTTTCTCTATTCCCTTGAAAATAATACAGTACCTAATTAATTGTCACAGTTTCATCATAATTAATAATGCTAAAACAAATTACTGGCCGACGAAATTGTTAACAAAATAATTACGAGTGGTTTGTCCCTCTATTTTTAACCGACTTTAATTAACCGACTTTAAAAAAAAAGGAGTTTCTGTATTCGACCCGTGTGTTTATATGTTTGTATGTATGTTTGTATGTCCGCGATTTTCTCAAAAACTAATGAACCGATTTTGATAATTCTTTCATTAATGTGATCTACATACTTTCAGGAAGGTTCTAATATATAATACATTAGGTAATTATTCTTATGTACGAAGTTATATGCATCTCCAGCATTTTTAAGCGAATTTTGATGATTCTTCTAGTCGGTGTCTTCAATTCTTCAACGCACTAGTGTTAATTGAATTTGTGTGGGGTAGGTACAACTAAAAAGTGAAAAATAAAAAAACTTTTTTACAAAAAAAAACAACTGACTTCAAAAAAAAAACAATACAAAGTGAAAAATAACTTTAATTTCGGAAGTCGGTGTCAAAAACGAAAATGCGGAACCAACGACACCGACTTCCGAAATTAAAGTTATTTTTCACTTTGTAGTGTTTTTCGTAGGTAATTATTCTTAATAATTATAAAGGAGAATAAGTTTGTGATACTTCGACGTATTTTGGAAGGTTAATTAGTCATTAGAATATCCTTCAAAGATCTATAAATAGGGTTAGTTTAAGTTGCATAGATTGATAGTGTTTTATGCAATTAGGGTGCTGGTGATAGCCGAGGCAATCCGCCTGATGCAAAAAGCACAGAACCGCTCGATGTGGCGACGCTTGAGGGAGGCCTATGTCCAGCAGTGGACGTCTTTCGGCTGAAATGATGATGATGATGACACGGAGCAACTGCCTATCTGACCTTCACAAGCCAGTTATGGGTTAACTAGTTTCTGCCTGCGACTTTGTCCGCGTGATATTTCACCCTCGCCCAATCACCCTCTTAGGCGTGGAATTTCGAAAAACCCTATCTTATTAGATACCTACTCTTAACAAAGAACACACCCTCCAAATTTCATGTCTCTAGGACCAGCGGTTTAGGCTGTGCGTTGATATATTATATCAGTCAGTACTTTGAATTTTATAGACAGCCTGTATATAGATTGTTTATTTTATAATCTAAGATATAATTTTAATAACCCAGAAAAAGTTCGGTAACAAAAAAGGCTGGAGGTCTTAAAAAAGAAAATAAAAATCTTATGAAACATTAAAACGCGAAGGAAAAGACGTATAAAAATTACCTACTTTAAAACAACTGAGCACTTCTTTTGTACTTTCCAACTAATTTAGAATTTGGGTGTCGTGTAAAAAGACAAATATTATTATTTTACATTATTATAGACTAACTGCGCCCCACGGTTTCATCCGCGTGAATGTCGATCCCGTGGGAATATCGGGATAAAAAGTAGCCTATAATAATATGTTAATCCAGGGTGTCAGATACCTCCATACAAAATTTTATCAAAATTGGTCCAGCTGTTTGAGCGTGAAGAAGTAACAAACATATAAACACACACACAAGTGTGATAGTTCCTTGTTTATTTATTTATAGTTTCCTTCCTTTGATGTAATTTTTGACAATATAGTCCGACATTTTACTTATATTATTAGTTTTTTCTTTATAGATTTAATTTTAACATAATAATACATCCTTAATTAACAAAAATAACAAAATAAAAACCTAACCTAGTCCAACACAGGTAAAAACTAGCGGGGTAATCGCGTACCACACTATCCGTAGCAACGGCTATTATTTTGACAGTTCAGCTACATTCATTGCGTTATTTACCTTGTTGAGCAGACACATTTTTCGAACATATGAAGCAATGTATTAGCAATATTCTTCAAAATTATTCAGATTGTAATTGAAAGTGTGTTACCCAATAAGGGTGTTGGCCCCTTGAACTGGAGATAAAATTCTTGGGCTCATGTTCGTCCCAAAACCGATCATCCTGAAATTTTGCATATACGTTGTCAGGTGTACAGAAACGGACATAGGGTACCTTTCATCCCGAAAAAAAAAGGGCTGTTCCCGAGGAAAACAACAATAACATTATTATGATAATAATAGATGGCGACAAGTGTATTTCGAAACGTATGCGGGTGAAACCGCGGGGCGCTGCTAGTGTACTATAATTTGAAATCAAACGAGCATCATCGTTTAAGGTGAATGCGTAGTGGTAGCCCGCGAAATTCAAGTTTTCTTACTTTTTTTGCAATTTGCAGGTCAGTGTCAGGTTGTATCTTGATAAAAATTTGATTCGCGACTATAATAGACATGTATTTACAGAATTATAGTCATTAGAATCATTAATATATCTCTTTAAGTTAGATTTCTACCATAAACACTTTTCCATACGAGATTTGTTCTTAACGGTAGAAATCTAACTCAGAAAGATGTATTAATGATTCTGATGATTATAATTTTGTAAATACGTACCTGTTATAGTCGCGAATCAAATTTTGATCAAGATAAAACCTGACACTGACCTAAAAATTGCAAAAAACGTAAGAAAATTTGAATTTCGCGGGCTACCACTGCGCATTCACCTTAAGCCATAAGACATCCACTGCTGGACATAGGCTTACTCCAAGCACCTCCAATTCGACCGTTTTTATGCTTCTTGCATCCAATGGATCTCAAACGAGCATTAGACCTTACTACAAATGGGGTGAATGGGCAAGCAGGGGTGAATAGGGATGAAACTTTAAAATGGATTTTAACGTTGAAATAATATAGTTTGTTGCAAACAAGGGTACTTAATCGAAATTATTATACAGTCAATACAGAGTCCTTTTTGGCAGCAAACTATGTTATTTCAATGTTAAAATCCCTTTTACAGTCTCTGCCCGATTCACGCCTGCAACCCTATTCACCCCGTTTGACGTACCAAAAGTTAAGTCCAAAAGACTTTTTCTTTGTCTTTGGCAGATCTATTTCCGAGCACAAGAAAAGCGAGAGGAGGCAGAAAGCTGTTTTTCATTCTTTTGTTCAACAAATCTAGACGGATTTTTCACTATTTTCAACTGTCAGTCTCAACGTGGAAAATACTTACCTACCGGAAAGTCGTTTGATAGAGATATCAGAATCCATTTTGCTGTATTCGAAATCCAAACAATATTTTACCACGAAAACGTAGGTGACGTATTACGACCTACCTACCAACCATAAACTAAAGTATATATTGGTACCAACTTTGAAAAAAAAAATATAGGCAGTCATGGGGACTGCCGACAAAAGTGAAATACATATCAATGCTTTTTTCACTAGGTACTGGCCAAGCGCAACACGTCATACAGCATGTCGCATGTCGGTGACGCGCATAAAGAAGTTTTCATTTCAAAAACAATCACACTATGCCCAAAAAAAAACTGCATCGTGTATTTGTGTTCTCAGAAACTAGACTGCACTATTAGACCGTGTACATACGAGGAGCGGTTACGGGCGAACCTGCGCTATAAGCAATAATTCACTGCAGCTAGTCTTTCGGTCCGCGTCTGGTCTCCAGTCAGTCTCGCGCCGCGCCGTGCGATGGTCGTATGCCTGCAACTGCCGTAATTCGCGCACCGAATTCAAAAGTGATCCTTTGTGTGGAATACGTGTGTTGATTCAATTTTTTTTTTTGTTATTAATGTGTATGTGTGACGGTTTTTTATGTGAGTGTGGATTATTTATTTTTTAATTATTAGTGGTAAGTTTGAATTGTATTTTATTTAGTAAAGTTTTTTCTGAGGGGGATTGTCGCATTTACTTTAAGATGACTGAAAAGTTTTTATACTTACAAGATAATTCTTTTTCAAGAGGAAGGGCTGATTTTTCCAACGCCGGATAATTTTATCCGAAGAATAACTTTAAATTTTTGATAGATCGTCCATACAAAATCTGTCAGACTTAAATTTTATTCTACGAATAAAAATTATCTATTGATTGAAAAATCAGCCCTAACTCAATAAAATTGTGTATTAATTAAGAGTTGACTTAAAATTTAATTTCGCCCTTTTGGATGCTTACCCTCTTTATAAGTTAAACCTAAGGGTCAGTTCACACCGCGACGCGACGCGGCGCGCAGTTTTCAAGATAGCAATACAATTATAGACCTTATCTACTACACAAAAAGGTACGCATCTGTGAGGAGGGCCGCGCGGCGTAGCGCGACGTAGTAGGAACACAGAATTGTGAACCTTTTTTTGGAGAAGGTAAGGTCTATAATTGTATTGCTATCTTGAAAACTGTGCGCCGCGTCGCGTCGCGGTGTGAACTGACTCTAATGAAATTATGAGCATAAAAATTTTCTTGAGCCTACAATAAATTACCTATAACTGTTACTTATGGTTTTTATCGGACATCGGGTTATATTTTCAAAATGTATTTTCTAAATACGCAACTTTAAGTATTTATTTTATTGACAAAACCTTTATGTATCAGTAAGTATTTATTATACTTTGTTATCTACCTGTATTGACCCACTGCTGGTAAAAAGTATCCCCATAAGTTTCCACTATTCCTTGTGTGTTGTCTTTTAAGGCCTTTCCATATGAATAATTGCAGTCGTTAATTTAACGGCCATCAGAAAACATTATTTAAAATTTTATGTATACATTTTCTGATGGATATTAAATTGTATTATTTACCAGCGTTAAATAAATAATATCAGAATTTTAAAACAACCACGCTGTTTGGCCAGACACAATTAGTTTTAATGTACCGCTGAAAAGCATTTAAACATTCACAGGGCTAAAAGCGGTTGGTAGCAGTAATTAACTCATAATTGCCAATATTATTTTATAATCACCATAATTATCTACACTTGGTTAATTATTTATTAATTGCACAGGCTTCTTGCCTAGTTTAGAAGTCAAACGTTCATTCATAAATTGTCTCTGCTGTACAACTATTAAAAAAAAAAAATATAATTATATAGTTGTCTTTTTGTTAGTGGTGAACATGTCGCTAAGGACATCTATATTTTGTACCCAAAAATTAAAAAGCCGGCCAGGAAAAAAATTACAATTTTCTTATGGGAAATTACATCTCGAGCATTTTTTACTATAACAGCGAAAGTCTACAATTAACCCCCCGGCTGCTATTTGAGATTGAAAATGCCAAAAATCATATTTTTATAACTAGTGTTTTAACCATTAGATACATTTAAAAAATACAAACTTTATAACATCCCGACCGTGTTTTCACTATTACAACATAGATCTAAAATTAACCGTCTGACTGCTACCTATTTGGGTTCGAAAGTACCAAGAATCTTTTTTTTTTTGGCAAAAAAGGTTTTGGATTAAAGACGCAAACAGTTATTACTTCACTGGTTTTCAGTCCTAAGCCTGTTACCCCATGGTAAAAATGAAAATGCTCAAGATGTTATTTCCCATAAGAAAATAGTACTTTTTTTTTGGTTTAATTTTTGGCTACAAAAAGTTCGATACATGAACGATGTCCTTTTTTTTGTGGATAGTAAATCATCAAATGACCCCCCCGCTCTGGGTGAAGCGGAAGGGAATGTCAGACTCTTACTGACTAAAACCCACCCGTGTTCCTTCCTTAGCCCTTTGTGTTCCGGGGCAGCGGTAACCCTTGTCTTTTGGGTACAGAATCTTCATCTCAGCTGTGTAGCTGTGATATTTGCTCAATCAATTCCCTTCATGGCCTGTTTTATCACCTAATAAGTTTCAGATACCTTATCTAGGAGATAGTGTCATACGATTTCGTTTAATTTTTACGTGGTCGGTACCATTTAAATGGGAAGTGCCTTTCTGGATACTGTATTTGTCCTTAGTTTTGGCACTACTAAAATGAACCAAATCTGTAATTTTGTTTTGTTAGTTTGAATGCATTTTCCATTTGAGGATGTATTTATCAGGTTTTCAAAAGAAGTCCATTTCCATCTGATATTCACAATAGTTATTGGGAAATACATACATATGCATACTTATATCAAAATCAGAATGCCGAAATTATTTAAAATGTCTACAAATTTACCGAAATTTCGGTAATCTTGTATATATTTGTGCGACATGACAGCCAAATCAAACGACTTACTTGTTGACTTTCCCCCAGGACTTAGAGATCTCGTTGCGTAACTGGCACCCATCCAAAGCCTGATTGTGACAGGTGCAGCTTAACCTATTACTTCGAAAGAACGCGGTTTAGCATAGCACGTGGATTGGAGGACTTTTCAACAATATAATACTTTATTTAATCAAGGTCGTAAATTAAGTAAAAATAAATGAAGTAGGTAAATACTTCACCACTACCTACCACTCTCCTTGGTGGCTAGGTAATAACAGACGCACGGGTCGATCAATCAGGTTAAGCTACGCTTGCCGCGGTTGGCCCTTGGATGGGTGACCATCTTTACATACCAAGACCCCTCTGTGCCTCGGAAAGCACGTTAAGCTGTTGGTCCTGGCTGTCATTCGTGGGTCTTTGACAGTCGTTACGGGTCGTCAGAACCCCGAAAGTCTGACAACCAGTCTTACCAAGGTGTATCGTATTACCCAGTAACTGAGTTGTGGAGGTCAGATAGGCAGTCGCTCCATGTAAAATACTGGTATTCAGCTGTATCCAGTTAGACTGGAAGCCGACCCCAATATGGTTGGGAAAAGGCTAGGCAAATGATGAGGTAAATACATCGCAAGGAAACCTGGACTTTTAGTCAATATAAGTCTGAAATATTCCGTCTTGAGCAAGCATAGTGATTAATGCTCGTGCATTATCTGTCTGAAAGGAGGCTTTTGTCCAGCAGTGTGACAATAATAGGATGGTATTATTTAGGTAAATACATAGTAAAAAAACAATAAAAGCTGATTGTTTGTCGTATGAACAGAAACAATGGTTTATTTCCAAGTAATTTTGGTTACATTAAAATACCAAATTAGTTCTTTTGTTCCATCTTTTCAATAACTGTTAGACCTAGCTATTTTTATTTTTTATTTATTAGGGAAAACAAACAGTGACACATTACATTTTGTACGAAGAAATACAAAAAAGATACAGTCAAATGTGTAACCAACAACATTTTCCACGGAATACACATAAAAAATAATAATCTTTACAAACTATGCTAAAAAAAGCTATGTATAACTTATGCAAAATTACGACGACTACGACTTGGAGCAGTGGTGTCCAAGTGGTATCGGCCGCGACTTACGAGTTGTAGGTCGTAGGTTCAAATCCAGACAGGCGCTTTACTTTGTGCAAATTATTTCATCACCACTGCTCTCAAAACGGTGAAGGAAAACATCGTAAGGAAACCGGCATGTCCTAGAACCAAAAATTCGAAGACATGTGACATCTACCAACCCGCACTGGGCCCGCGTGGTGGATTATGGCCCACTCCCTCTCACTGAAAGGAGGCCTGTGTCCCAGCAGTCAAACTCAAACTCAAAGCATTTATTTCAATTAAACCAATTACAGGCACTTTTGAATTGTCAAGGGGTCGATCAGTTAGAAAGATGAAGCTAGTTGCCCATTCCAAAGCGTAGGTACCTATGGAGAAGAACGGGCAAGAAACTCCATGGCCACTCTTTTAAATCAAAATAATATGGTTACAAAGCCTTGGTCACATCATTAATGTTAAAAATTATACATGTGAGAACGATGCAGAACGTTAAAAGCGTCCATAATGAAAAGACGAGAAAAAAAATCAATTCAAATATTAAATTAAAATAAGCCATGGCAGCAAAGAGATGACCAGTCCCTACTGACGGCGCCCGTTCACGAACATGACGCACGCAGTGGGAACATTATAGGCTGATTATGTATGTTATGTATGTACAACGACTATGATAATGACTACTATAGTCCGGCCATCGAGAAAATGCGTTCCTGAAGACTGTCAATGCGACAACTCTAGTAGCTTTTTGCAAAACAAATACGTCTTTTGCGAATGAGTAGGTAATGATTTCATCACATGCCTAGCCTTTTGACAACTATGTTGAGGTCGGCTTCCAGTCTAATCGGATGCAGCTGAATACCAGTATTTTACATGGAGCGACTGCCTATCTGACCTCCACAACCCAGTTACTGAGTAATACGATACCCCTTGGTTAGACTGGTTGTCAGAATTTCGGACTTCTGACTACCTGTAACGACTGTCCAAGATCCACGAATGACAACCGGCGGGGCAATTGCGTAACACATTATCAATCGGAATCGGTTTCATTTTGACAGTTCAACAACATTCATTGCGTTATTTACGTGTTAAGCAGAAAAATTTTTCGAACTTATGAAGCAATGGATTAGCAATTTGCTTCAAAATTATTCAGATTCCGATTGATAGTGTGTTACGCAATTAGGGTGCGGGATCAATCGCTTAAGGTGAATGCGTAGTGGTAGCCCGCGAAATTCAAGTTTTCTTACTTTTTTTGCAATTTGCAGGTCAGTGTCAGGTTGTATCTTGACAAAAATTTGATTCGCGACTATAATAGACATGTATTTACAGAATTATAGTCATTAGAATCATTAATATATCTCTTTAAGTTAGATTTCTACCATAAACACTTTTCCATACGAGATTTGTTCTTAACGGTAGAAATCTAACTCAGAAAGATGTATTAATGATTCTGATGATTATAATTTTGTAAATACGTACCTGTTATTGTCGCGAATCAAATTTTGATCAAGATAAAACCTGACACTGACCTAAAAATTGCAAAAAACGTAAGAAAATTTGAATTTCGCGGGCTACCACTGCGCATTCACCTTAACGTCATTTCCGAGGCACGGAGGGGTCTCGGTATGTAAAGATGGTCACCTATCCACAGACCAACCGCGGCAAGCGTAGCTTAACCTGATCGATTGACCTGTGCGGCTGTTATTATTTAGCCACGGACCCTTACTTCACTGGTAAAGACATGATGTTGTTTGTGTGTTATATTATTGACTAATGAGTTGCAAAAGAACTGGAGTTTAAGACATTCGTTCATTGAATGGGTTGTGCGTTCACCCGACAATCTTACGTAGAACTTTATTGAGCGTTTCAGAGTTTCAGGTCCTTGAATTATTATTATTTGTAGATCGGGAAGAGGTAATGAAAATGTTCTTCCATTTTTCAAACTACAGAAAAATGAAAGCTATTCTGTAAAAGCGCAGCATCGAGCCACTTGTGGGTACTAATTTTTAAGATCCTTAGAATAGATTGTCAATGTCCATGGAGGACCCGTTTACTACTAAATAAAATCAAATTGAATAAACTATACTAAAAAAAAATTGCACTCCGGGAGTGCCGACAGAAGTGAAAACAAATCTCAAACAGAATACTTTGCCATCAATCACTGACATGTCGGATATACATTAAAACCGAGTACATCCCGAGGACAGCCGTACACATCCGAAGCGGTGTCGATTACGGTAACAGTGGCGCGAGCGGCGTGTCTAGTAGCATGCATTAGTTTTACATGGAAATGACATCGAGGTAGCAATACAGTAGCGAGCTAAACTGCAATCGCGAGGTAATCAAAGTGAGGCATCTTCGGCATGTAATTACCCCGACTATTCAATTGTTTTGTGGAATGTATTGAAAAAACAATATGGCGGCGTTAGTTCTGATTTTGGCCACGCGCCAAAATGTACAGCTGTTTTGTATCACTGTTAATATTATAGTGGTCTTTAATCTCGTGACAATAAGGTTACTTTTGGGTTGCTGCCACTGACAAGTCTGTCAAAATCATAGTGATCTTTATTGTTGTTGTAATAAGGTTGCTGTTGGTTTGCAGCTGTCAGAAGTAAAATAACTGTGAAAGGACTTATAGAGGTATGAGGAACAGGGTGTAAAGTTCACTCATACTCTATAGAAAAGGGAGGATATTCCGACCAGACGGGTGTTGTGTCTGGCGGGCCACTGCCCGATGATTCATGTCGGGCCTTTGTATATTAGTAGCGTGGTAAACTTTACTTGCGCGATGCAGGATTTTGCGTGACGTCAGTTCGCAAGTAGCGTTGTGACTGTATCTATACATTTATGCATCGTCATTCTAGGCAGCTATTCTAAAACAAAATTCGAATTAAAGATTAAAAGAGGTTACTACCCTATAAAGTAGCAATACCGCCTCTTGGGAAATAATCTAAACGTTTTAAGGTGAATGCGTAGTGGTAGCCCGCGAAATTCAAGTTTTCTTACTTTTTTTGCAATTTGCAGGTCAGTGTCAGGTTGTATCTTGATAAAAATTTGATTCGCGACTATAATAGACATGTATTTACAGAATTATAGTCATTAGAATCATTAATATATCTGTTTAAGTTAGATTTCTACCATAAACACTTTTCCATACGAGATTTGTTCTTAACGGTAGAAATCTAACTCAGAAAGATGTATTAATGATTCTGATGATTATAATTTTGTAAATACGTACCTGTTATAGTCGCGAATCAAATTTTGATCAAGATAAAACCTGACACTGACCTAAAAATTGCAAAAAACGTAAGAAAATTTGAATTTCGCGGGCTACCACTGCGCATTCACCTTAATTCCTTCGCGGATCAGTTTCAACTTTCAAGTCGTTAGCAAATTCTTCTTGCGGCTTTATTTGTTCTTTAACACTTCATGATAATTACGATTTGTTTACGAATAATTTTAACAATTTAATAGCGTTTACTTCTTAATATTTGTGTGGTTAAGCTGGGTTTACTTTGAGTAATGAAGCTTCAAGTTTTAATGCAATGCTAATAATTAACCAACCTGCACTGGGCCCGCGTGGTGGATTATAGCCCACTCCCTCTCACAGAGAGGAGGCCTTTGTCCCAGCAGTGGAAACGTTATAAGCTGATTATGCTGGTGTAATGAAGCTTCGGACATCTGAAGCGTCATTCAGTGAAGTCATGAGGCTTCAAGTGTAAGGCCCATCCCCCACAAACTATAGGCCGACCGCTTAACTGACACGTTGTCTGAGGTAGCGGCGCGGTGCGGGAGGGGTGATAGTTGTCACAAGTTGACGAATCACTGAGCTCTCGCATCACACACCGCGCTGCTACCTCAGGCAACGTCTGAGTTAAGCGGTCGGCCTATAGTTAACAGCGTTTTAGTTAGCCGCGTCGTGTACCAAACTCAAACTCAAAGCATTTATTTCAATTAAACCAATTACCTACAGACACTTTTGAACTGTTAAGGGGTCGGTCAGTCAGAAAGAGGAAGTCCATTCTAAAGCGTAGGTACCTATGGAGAAGAACGGGTAAGAAACTCCATGGACACTCTTTTAAATCAAAATAATATAGTAACAAAGTCTTGGTTACATAATTCATGTTAAAAATTATACATGTCTGGCCGGACCGCCATTGAAATTTGAGTGTTGTGAAATCTTGGCTACTCATTGGTGTTTTGTCTACCTTTTCAGGGTATACAGTTGTGTGATGTAATGATTGAGTATGTCTGACATTGCGAATTCGGCGTTATCTGATGTAATCTATAGAAGATAGACGCTTCTAAATCGATTCTGTCAATAAAAGTGCTAAGATTCAGATAAAAACATCTGCGAAATTATTTGCCAGATTTATCAACTTACCTTCAGAAAATTTTTCCTTTGGTCAACTGGACCCGCGGGTCCAGTTCGAGTGGGTCCAGTTGACCAAAGACTCGAAATTCTTGATAAACACCAAATCTCTTTCATTATTTATCAATTGTGACATTTTTATCAAGATAATAATAGCCTCCTGACCGATTTCGGTCACGGTGGCCAATCTGAACGGAGATTAGCCAGATACGCAGGAGATATTATTCATATTTTGTTTGATTTTAAACATCTCGGTATCATGGGGTCCCGGTCCTTTGGAAGACGTACATGGGGCTGAAGCCAACTCGCAGAGGCCCCTTAGGAAATTTTAATGAAATGTGGCACCAACCGACGATTATCCCTGTATGCACTATGCAAGTGCACCCAAGGACAACCCCCGGTTGGTGTAGGACTATTGCAGGATGGAAAAATAAAAAGTTGGGCTATGGGTTTGGGTGGCTAAAGTGAACTGGTTACCAAGAACTATGGAAGAACTATGACCCCTGCCTAATCAATGTTTTATATATACACGGATAAAATAGCAGGGGGTGACTTGCACACTCAATATTATTAATTATTATTATAGTATTTTCTGGTGTAAAATAAAGTATATATAAATAAATATTATAGTGCACAAGTGTGAGCGTAAACACAGGTGCACTCTCTTGTTTCTTTACTCTCATAGTCCGTTGGGGCGGCAATCCGACACGATCGGGGAGAGATGGCGCAGGACCAACGGCTTTACGTGCTTTCCGAAGCACTCTTTGACACTCAGAATCTTTGACAGTAGTTGCGGGTAGTCAGAAGCCCGAAAATCTGACAACCATTCTTACCAAGGGTGTCGTATTACCCAGTAACTGGGTTTTGGAGGTCAGATAGGTATAATTATAGTCGTTCCATGTAAAATACTGATATTCAGCTGCATCCGGTTAGACTGGAAGCCGACTCCAACATAGTTGGGAAAAGTCTAATTTATATGATTTTCTTATATTATTCGTTGAATCATGAGTATCATGACAGATCACATTAATTAATAATGTAATTTAAAAAAAATTATAACAGTGTCGTTAGAAAGAATTCGATTTACACGCAAGAAGAAATCCAATCAAAGCATAGTTTTAATGAGCGAAAGAAAAAAAGCTTTAATAATTTTACTGCTTTTGAAAGCAGTCAAAGCAAAATTTTTGTATGAAAATATAAAATGGGATTCATTTCAATATAATATCTTTTGAAAAAATTGCTGTTACGAATAATTGATTACTATTAGCAGGTCATTGAATATGATTATGTATAAGTAATTAGTTCTTAATTATTACTATATTCTGTCCACGAATTCGTTCGCCTGAAACTCATAAGACTCGCGACTTCAAAAAAGGAGGTTCTGCGTTCGACCCGTATGTATGTATGTATGTCCGCGATTTTTAATATAGTAACTTTCTCCATGGGACCAACATAATAATCGAGAAAAAAATATCAGGCGTCCCATACATTTGGGTCGAGTAGTTATTGAAGTTTTGTACGGGGCAATGATAATTTTTTATCGATTAGAAAGTTGTTTAGCTTGATGGTCTGTACCACACAATTAAAGTTGACCGCACCTTTCTGGCATAATAATCAGCCTATTCTATAATGTCCCCACTGCTGGGACACAGGCCTCCTCTCGGTGAGAGGGAGTGGGCCAATACTGATAAGGATCAAATCAAAAAGTGAAAACAGTACTTCACAAGTTATAGAAAATCAATACTAAGTAGATACATTTTAAGACTAAGACGTTATTCTTTCAGTAGGCGTGTCGTTTGGTTTCCTTACCAAAAATAGACGTAGCAACTGTTTACTAATACTTTTGTAAATACTATTAAGGGTCATTGGAAACGGCCTTGCGAAAGTATTTTAAGCTTTGCAGGAAATTCCTTCAATGATGTCCGTATTATTCCGAAGATTTATTTCTTGATTTATTAGGGAAAATAAGAGAGAAAATTCTCTCTTTTCGTCGAATTTCTATTACAAATAAATTGAATATTACTTCCCATTGAAAATAGCTTAGGAAGTATTTCCTAGCGTTGCTAATATGCTATGTAAGGCCCTTTGTGCAAACACATTTTTCTTGTAGTGAAAAACTACGGTTAAGGTATGATTTTTATTAGACCGGGCCGTGCCCGGGGCGTACCGTGTACTTAGCTCAGACGGGGCACGGATTTGAAACGTTACATACATTTTGTATGAAGAAGTTTAGTTTACCGCGTTCTTTCGGTACGCGGTCGCCTCTCCAGAACCTTTCGGCCCCATTGGCCATCTGTGTTTCGAGCAATGTGCCCTGCCCACTGCCGCTTAAGTTTGGCAATTCTTCGGGGTGTGCCGGTTACCTTTGTTCTCCTGCGGATCTCCTCATTTCTGATTCGATCATGCAGGGAAACTCCAAGCATAGCCCTCTCCATTGCCCTTTGGGTGACTTTCAGCCTTCTGATAAGGCCCATTGTGAGCGAACACGTTTCATTGCCATATGTCATCACTGGCAACACGCACTGGTCAAAGACTTTGTCATGAGACACTGCGGTATGTGGGACGACTTTGGTTCTCCTACGTATCTCTTCATTTATACGGATGAGTTTGCACAATTGATCACGACAACACAAACGCAATCTAAAGTGCATCTACATATTATACCTCCATTCGAATGAAAATCACGCAACGGTGGTATCACACTCTAATGATATCAATTCACACATTGTTTTATGTGTACTCAGCATAATTACTCGTATTTATCTTACACAAACATTTTATCTTACAAGATTTACAATACCATTATTAACGTTTAAATACCGCTGTTGCGGAAATAACGCTAGGATTTTTAATCATGTTTGCAATAAGAATTTGAGAGGGGCCCCTGGGTAAATACCTAATAACAGCCGCACATATCGATCGATCAGGTTAAGCTGTGCTTACCGCGGTTAGTCTGTGGATGGGTGACCATCTTTACATACCGAGACCCCTCCGTGTCTCGGAAAGCACGTTAAGCCGTTGGTCCCGGCTGTCATTCGTGGTTCTTTGACAGTCATTACGGGAAGTCAGAAGTCCGAAAGTCTGACAACCAGTCTTACCAACGGGTATCGTATTACCCAGTAACTGGGTTGTAGAGGTCAGATAGGTAGTCGCTCCATGTAAGATACTGGTATTCAGCTGCATCAGGTAAGACTGGAAGCCGACCCCAACATGGGAAAAGGCTAGGCAGATCATGTTTGCACTAAGAATTTGAAGATTGAAGTGTCGAATGATAATACCAGCCTATTAATATCCCTCTGCAGGATAAAGACCTCTTGCCATCTAAAGAAGGTACGAGCATTGAACGCCATGTTTGCTCAAGATGGGTGCCACGATTTAAGACTTAGACACGATTAAGGCCTGCGCAGACGAGGGATAATTTGTACGCGGACAAATTGTCAGCAACGATAGAACGTATGTAAATCTATGCAATAACGCACACGAAGGACAAGTACCTAGACTGCTCGGATTTCCATACATTCTATCTTTGCGGACAATTTCTCCGCGGAAAAAAGTCCCTCGTCTGCGCAGGCCATTAACTAGATTATTTAATGAAATTGAAAGAGATATAATAATATTATAGTATTTATGTACTTAGCATGCTCCGCCCGCGTGGATTCCTAGAATACCTGAAAACTTCTTCCATACTAACTTCAAGCCCCTTAGGGTTCATTTTCGAATAAAACTTTTTTAATAAGTGGTTGTTCAGTCAATCGCATGTCTATGGTAACAATTTGACTTTGCAAGCAACATTATTTCGTAGTGGTAAGGGCGGTTTTCGTAAATCAAATGTAACAGCCTGCCGAAATATTCGGAAAATCCCGATCTATTCTGTAAAAATCTCCCCGTAGAAACGTAGGCGGAGTGGGCTGTCAAAAATGTCAATCCCAGGGAAGGGTAGAATGACAGCTTTGTTATGGTTTTTTCGTTGTTAACGGATGCCCCGATAGTTGTCTCACATATTATTATAAATTCAACATTAATTATGTAACTTTATTTACTACTAGCTGTGCCCGCGACTTCGATCGCGTGGATGTCGGAACTTAACAATATATTTTGTGTGCGTCGGTATCCTGCGAGGATACCGATTCAAATCTTTATTTTTTATTTATGCTAGTGCTTCTCTATAAACAACATTAGCTGTGGAACCATCTGGAGCGTACACAAAAAGGTTATTGGGGTTGTTTACGCGTGAAAGAGCTACATATAGTTGACCATGGGAAAAGCATCCAATACTTAGGTCCACCCCCGCAACTCACTTCATGTTCTTCTTCTGATTCCTGGGACCTACTTAATCTCGCCCTTTACGCATCTCGGCTACGCTGCGAAAGGTTTGTTTTTTTTCTAGAAGGCATTTTCAGAAAAAGAACTGAACCAAACAAATAAAATATTGAACAAAACACAAACTTTCAAAATGAGAATGAAGACAAATAAAATTTCAAACTGCGAAGTAAATAAAACTACTTGACTCAAATTGCAAGTTATTATTTACTTCGCACTTTAAAATTTTGTCCAAAATTTACAGTTTTCTCTATCAATGTTACAGGCAACCCTCTAAATTACTTTATAAAGACCACCTTTTGAAATCAGCAGTTGGTTGTCAACAGGGTGACCCTCTTGGGCGAGTCATTTTTAGTTTGGCAATAAATCCAATTATTCGACAACTAAATTCTAAATTCAACGTATGGTATTTGGATGACGGAACCCTAGGAGCAGTGGCGTGCATTGGTTTTCAGAATAGGTAGGCACTAGGTCGGGTCTAGTCTAGGCAAACGCGGTCACTAAGTAATCAGAAAAAAAAATTAAGTTAAAAGTGTGGTTATTTGAGTAGGCATGCCTACTTAAGGCGAATGGGTAGTTGTAGCCCGCGAAATTCAATTTTTCTTACGTTTTTTGCAATTTTCAGGTCAGTGTCAGGTTGTATCTTGATGAAAATTTGATTCGCGACTATAACAGGTACGTATTCACAGAATTATAATCATCAGAATCATTAATACATCTGTTTAAGTTAGATTTCTACCACCAACACTTTTCCATACGAGATTTGTTCTTAACGGTAGAAATCTAACTTAGGAAGATGTATTAATGATTCTAATTATTATAATTCTGTAAATACGTACCTGTTATTGTCGCGAATCATATTTTGATCAAGATACAACCTGACACTGACCTGAAAATTGCAAAAAACGTAAGAAAAATTGAATTTCGCGGGCTACAACTACGCATTCACCTTAAGGGTGATAAATTGCGAAGGTCGAACGTCATGGTATTACGCGTGAGACGTACGTATTTTTAATTTTGTCGTATTAACTTGAACGAGTAAAGACCAATGACAATGTGCGAATAGTACGGGAGCCGAGTAGGCCGTCCGGCGACTGCCGACTGCCGCGCGCGTTTGTATGAAGATTTTGTTTTTTCTTAGGTATGATAATTTAGTGAGTTTCTTAATTGTGGGGCACACTAAAATGTAATTGACAGGCTTATTCGAGGTAGGCACTGCTTATATGCCTATATGCAATGCACGCCACTGCCTAGGAGGTGATGTAGACACAGTCTTAAAAGATTTACAGTTTTTAAAAGAAAAATTCAGTTCCATTGGCTTAGACCTTAACCTTTCAAAATGCGAAATTTATCTTCCCCAAACGACTGACAGACATACAACCATTGCAAAATTTAATACAATAGCTCCAAATATCAAAATTATGGAAACAAACTCTTCACCTTCTAGGGTCCCCAATTTTTGACGAATCCTTTCCAACGTTCATTGAGGAGAAGATACAAAATTTTAATGACGTCTCGGAAAGACTTTTCAAAATTAATATTCATTCGGCCTTCACACCCATTCGGTACTGTTGTTTTGGACCAAAATTTACTTATAGCCTTCGCTCCTCTCATCTATGGAAACATCCACAACTTTTAGAATAATTAGACCAAATTATTAGAAACACATTAACTTCCATCCTAAATGTGGCCCTGGACGACCGTGCGTGGCAGCAAGCCACACTACCCATTCGCTTGGGCGGTCTCGGCGTCCGCAAAATTTCAAGTATTAGTTTACCAGCTTTCCTCTCCTCGGTCCACAGTACCGATAAATTAACCAGGAACATTTTATCTTCCTCACTGGTCGATTTTAAAGTGCCGTTTTTGACCGATGCGTTGAATGCTTGGAAAATGGCTTGTCCCAATACGGTTTTGCCTGATAACCCGTCTTCCCAGAGACGGTGGGACGTGCCGCTCTGCAGTATTATACGGAATACCCTTGTAAACACGTCACGTAATACTGTTGAGCGTGCCCGTCTGCTGGCTGTGGGAGAATGGGAGTCAGGTTTGTGGCTTCAGGCGCTCCCGTCATCCACCATAGGCACAATGATGGATGACTCATCGTTTCGGCTCGCTACGTGTCTCCGCTTGGGCGCACCTTGTGTTGCTCCGCATCGATGTCACTGCGGTGAAGCTGTCGACAGTCTCGGACACCATGGCCTGTCCTGCTGCAGGAGCGCAGGTCGCATAGCACGGCACGCCAGCATCAACGATATTATTCGTCGAGCTCTTGTCACCGCCGGCGTACCAGCGGTGTTAGAACCAAACGGCTTGGTACGTGATGATGAGAAGAGACCAGACGGCATGACGTTGTTGCCTTGGAAGGTGGGTAGGCCTCTGGTGTGGGACGCAACATGTGTCGATACCCTAGCGTCATTTCATGTTCCTAGCACTGCGGGCTGTGCTGGCGCCGCTGCTGCAGCTGCTGAGACCCTCAAGTGGCGCAAATACTGTAACCGTATGGGCAACTACAGCTTGAGCCGTTTGGGGTCGAAACGCTCGGGTCATGGGGCCCGAGCGCGCGTCTCCTTTTTAAGGAAATTTCTCGCCGGCTGGTCGATACTTCACGTGACCAGAGGGCTGGGTCGTTCTTTGGCCAAAGAATTAGCATTGCCGTTCAACGTGGCAATGCTGCCAGTCTTCTGGGCATGTTTCCGGATGACAGTGATGCGGATGAATACTTCAACGCCTAAGTGTCCTTTGTTTTTTTTTTATTTTTATATTATATTTGTATTGTAAGTTAGTTAGTCATTTTGTCCATAGATGGCGCTGTTTTAATATTTATTTCTGAAACACTTATAATTTTCTAATTTACATTTTTAGGTGTGAACTGATTACGATGAAACAAAAAACTCAATGCTACTTCAATTTATATAATTATTAACGCAAATATATATAAACGTGAAGTTGTGAGACCAAGTGCACATTAACACACGTTAACTAATTTTTCTTCTGGAACACTTTAAATTCAAAAATCTTTTGATAGACTGAACCGATTGCAATGAAACAAAAACTAAATGTTACTTCAAGTTACGCTAAATCGTTGTGTATAAAAGTTATCTACATTGATTTCGTACATTTTACGTGATGCTCGGATAACTAAACATACAAACAGACAAACAGACAAAAATTCTAAAAATGCTGGAAATGGGTTCTATTGGTTGTCCTTTACCACCCTGGCTATATTTTTTTATTTTTTCTTTTATGTACAAAAACTTCTTTTCTACAGTTTTATTATATGTATAGATTATATCCTTAATTAACAAAAATAACAAAATTAAAACCTAACTTAACTAAAACTATACACAAACTAAAATATAGCGTCGAAAAATTCATCCGCATCGCTGTCGACTGGTAATGTATCCAAGAGACTGGCGGCATTACCACGTTGTATGGCAATGCTTAGCCTTTGGCCAAGGTAAAAGCCAGCCCTTGGGTCACGGGAAGTGTCAACCAGCCGTTTTGAAATTTCCTTAAAAAGACCATGAGCACTTGGACCCCAAGGCCCGAGGGTTTCAACCCCAAACGGCTCGAAAATGTAATTTCCGATAAGGTTATTATATTTTCGCCGCTTGAGGTTTTCCGCAGCCGCAGCAACAGTGCCAGCACAGCATGATGTAACTAATATTTGTTTCTGACTGACCCAGTTCTTGACAATTCAAAAATGCCTGTAAATGGTTTATTTGAAATAAATGCTTTGAATTTGAGTTATTATAGGTGGTTATTAATGCACACCAAACCACTATTATGATTTTTCAATCTACAGATAATTTTTATTTGTGGAATAAAATTGACGTATGACAGTAAGAACTGTCAAAAATTCAAAATTATTCCTCGGATAAAGTTACCTGGCGTTGGAAAAATCAGCCCTAAGAAATACATCTTTCAAATTGTGTGTTGTCTGTCAGTTTGTAACTAAACTCTATGGAAAGATTTCATTTTTCGGTATGCAGATAAATGGATATAAAACTAAGTGTACATTATTATATCATAAACGTATTACGGCTAATGACTTTATTTTGCGTCTTAAGCAGCCTTATCTTTTCTTCTCCGGGAGTTATAAAAAATTATGTTATCAGTGTAAGAATAGGACACTCTTCGTTTATTGCACGTCATTTTACCAGGTCTTGGGTCTCCCGCATCAATTGATCTGCCAAGACTCTTCCCAAATATGTTGGGGTCAGCTTCCAGCCTAACCGGATGCAGCTGAATACCATTATTTTACATGGAGTGACTGCCTATCTGACCTCCACAACGAAGTTGCCTCCCACTTCCAGCTCGGTAATCAGAAGAAGAGGGAATCGTCGCTTACTGATAGTTTAAAAGATTAAATGTCATGAACGGCTCAAATGTATTAATTTATTGTATCTACTTTTCGTTTTCGACTTTCTGAATTGATCAAAAATAATATCATAAACGTTATTTACTTCGGGCTAAAAGATAAAAAGTTTCAATAAAGTACCATCAGTATTTATTAATAACTAGCTGCGCCCCGCGGTTTCACCCGCGTAAATGTCGATCCCGTGGGAATATCGGGATAAAAAGTATCCTATGTCCTTTCCCGGGACTCAAGCTATCTCTGTACCAAATTTCACACAAATCGGTTCAGTAGTTTAGGCGTGAAGAAAAGACAGACAGACAGACAGAGTTTCGCATTTATAATATTAGTTTGGATTTATGTAATCTACAACAGATTTGAGCGGAACGGGGAAAGGGAGGCATTCCTCCCTCCACTTTTCCATTCAAATCTGTTTTTTAGTAGCCAATCCTTTTGGTAGGAGATTTATCCGTATTTATCCGGTCTTTTATCTATAATTGAATAATAACAAACCCTCATTTATTCATAAAGGCAAATACCCATTATTTTTGAAAAATGGAAAAATAACAACCCTTTGAAATAAAGATTAATTAAAACCAAATCAAATATTTATGCATGACGTGTTACCGAATTTCTTTTGAAAGAAATATAAACGTAACGAATTTTATTTAATGAGTTTTGTTTTATTCATGAACAGTTTATTATTTTTATTTGAAAAACATTTATTTTGGTTTTTGTAAAGCCTTCAATATAAAATTGGCGTTTTATTTTGTACTGATATTTAAAACTAGCTGTGCCCGCGACTTCGTTCGCGTGGATGTCGGAACTTACCAATATCCTGCGAGGATACCGATTCAAATCTTTATTTTTTATTTAAGCTAGTGCTTCTCTATTAATAACATTAGTTGTGGAACCATCTGAAGCGTACACAAAAAGGTTATTGGGGTTGTTTACGCGTGAAAGAGCTACGTATAGTTGACCATGGGAAAAGCATCCAATACTTAGGTCCACCCCCGCAACGGATAATGTCTGGCCCTGAGCTTTATTAATCGTCATGGCATAACAAAGACTGACTGGGAATTGCACTCGTTTGAAAGTTGTTAGGAATAATAGGTATTCTTGGAATAAAAACAATATCACCGGCACCGCAACCGGTTAATATTTCAGCTTCGATAATGTTTTGCTGCAGATTTGTGACTTTGAGCTGAGTGCCGTTACAAAGTTTGGGAGGACATCAATTTCTGAGGAGAATTATTGGAACACCGATTTTTAAAACTATTTTGTTGGCGGGAAGTCCGGGTGTGTTGAGGGAATCCAAAAATTCTACCGGGTAGTGCGTGGCGTCATCTTCTTCCATAACTGTATTTATAGAGGTGTATTCTCTACTATTCCCGGACACATGCATCAATATTTTTAAATTAATTGCCGCAGCTTGGTCATTGCGGGGAGTCAAAATAGCTCGCTGACATAGCCAAGAACCGGCTTGATTTCCCATATTTGTGGAATCTCCGTACACAGAAGAAATTAGCTCTTGTTGTGATGTAACGCAAGAACAGAGATTAGCGACCAAATTAACTTTTCCATCTTCTTGTACGGGGTATGTGCCATCGCCTATTTGTAACAATAAATTGGAAAACTCCTGTGCATTTTCGCAGCCTCCTAACTGTGCACGCATATTTACGCTCAGGTGTGTAGATGATATATTGCGCCATAAAACAGAACTCTTCAGACATGCAGCAATTTCATCGGCTCTCGTTCCTCGGGGTACTATCGGGAGTGTCTGCCGAAAATCACCGCAGAACAGTACCGTAATGCCTCCCATCGGTCGGTCATTTTGCCTTATGTCCTGCAAAGTTCTATTCACTGCTTCTACAGCTTTGCGGTTTGCCATTGTGCACTCATCCCTAATAATTAAAACACAATCGCGTAAAACCTTTGCTTTATCGCTATTTCGTGATATGTTGCAAACCGGGCTTTCCGTACGGTTCAAGTCGATAGGAATTTTAAATGTTGTGTGTGCCGTTTTTCCTCCAGGCAATAATGTGGCTGCTATCCCTGAAGAGGCGACAGCAAGGGCAATTTACTTTGGTTCCTTATTCGAGCCAAAATAACATTGGTTAGGAAAGTTTTCCCTGTGCCACCCGGTGCGTCTAAAAACAGGATTTCACCCGAGGCGTTATCTACACTGCAGCATTCCCTATCAAACGTCTGGCGCTGTTCCTCTGTCAAATTTGCGCAGTCATTTTGTAAAATTTCTTCGAGTTCCACGGGATTGTAACTAATTTCTGATACGTACTCTCTGTCCATCGACTACCGGTGTGGGCAAACCATAACAACGCCATCTATCGAAGTGCTATTAATATTCAATACTGCACGTAGTTGATCTCCAGATGTAGTCCATATTATAATTTTCAAATTTACATTTTTGAAGTGAAAACTTCTTTAGCGGGGCGTTGCACACTTTTTGTAATGGGTAAAAAATGTTAAACTCGCGTCAGGACACATGACCGTCAGGAGAGATTTCCCCCCCCTCTCTTTCTACGGCGGCGCCAACCGAAGTGAACCAAGTGACACACGACAATGGATGGATGGATGGATGGATGGATGGACGTGGACGTGGACGTGGACGTGGACGTAAAATGAAAAAAGTGACGCAGAAGTAGTGAAAAAAAATTAGTTATATTAATTAAATTAATAATTGATTAATTTCAACGTTAATATTCAAGTTTTCTTTCTCTTCTGCTGGCACTCCCGGAGTGCAACCCGTCTTTTTTTTAGGTGTGAACTGATTACGATGAAACAAAAAACTCAATGTTACTTCAATTTATAATTTTTAACGCAAATATTGTTGCGTATAAACGTGAAGTTGTGAGACCAAGTGCATATTAACACACATTAACTAATTTTGTCCAGAGATGGCGCTGTTTTAATATTTATTTCTGAAACACTTAGAATTTTCTAATTTACAATTTTTAGGTGTGTGTGAACTGATTACGATGAAACAAAAAACTCAATGTTACTTCAATTTATAATTTTTAACGCAAATATTGTTGCGTATAAACGTGAAGTTGTGAGACCAAGTGCATATTAACACACATTAACTAATTTTGTCCAGAGATGGCGCTGTTTTAATATTTATTTCTGAAACACTTAGAATTTTCTAATGTACAATTTTTAGGTGTGTGTGAACTGATTACGATGAAACAAAAAACTCAATGTTACTTCAATTTATATAATTATTAACGCAAATATATATAAACATAAAGTTGTGAGACCAAGTGCATATTAACACACGTTAACTAATTTTACTTCTGGTAGGTACACTTTAAATTCAAAAATCTTTTGATAGACTGAACCGATTGCAATGAAACAAAAACTAAATGTTACTTCAAGTTACGCTAAATCGTTGTGTATAAAAGTTATCTACATTTATTTCGTACATTTTACGTGATGCTCGGATAACTAAACATACAAACAGACAAACAGACAAAAATTCTAAAAATGCTGGAATTGGGTTCTATTGGTTGTCCTTTAACACCTACCACCAACGGCTATAGTTTTTTATTTTTTTTTAAATGTACAAAAACTTCTTTTCTACAGTTTTATTATATGTATAGATTACGAAACGTATTTTTATATTCGGACTTGTAATAACTTCATTAAAACATTACAAAATGCATTAAATGTAATAATAATATTATGCTGAATCAAAAGAAATCGTGTTTTATTACAGTATTTTTCTAACATTTACATTGATAAACATTAATTTTGTGGAACATAGAAAAGATTCCTCTAATGTATAAAATGGTGTATTTTTAGTACTGATACTTAAAATTTACGAATCGTATTTTTATATTCGGACATGACTAACTTCATTAAAATACAAAGTGTTGAGAATTATGGTTCAAATGTTATTTTAATGTGCTTTGCACTAAAACATCAAAATTCTACAAAGTAACTGAAAAATAGTATGCTAAATCAAAATGTGCTGCTGGGGAGTTGGTTGCGCCACTTCTTCTTTCCAGCGAAAGCACTTGGAAGAGGTGAAGGACGGGTGTTTTGGGGGACTGTCTTATGTCATTTTGACGTTCGAAAAGTGCTGATTCTCTGCCTAATCCATACAACTATTATAAATTCGAAAGTAACTCTGTCTGTCTGTCTGTATGTTACCTTTTCACGCCTAAACCGCTGAATCAATTTAGATGAAATTTGGTATAGAGATAGCTTGAGTCCTAGGAAAGGACATAGGATAATTTTTATCCCGATATTCCCTCGGAATCGAGACTTATGCGGGTGAATCCGCGGGGCGCAGCTAGTTTGTATATATGAATTTCGATTTTGTAAGAAATTGTGTTTTTCTTACAGTGTTTTTCTAACATTTACAGATAGAGAAATGTAAAATCATGCCACATCATTATTTTTACATTATTTGTCTTATATAACTGTTTCTTTTCCACCACACAAAAGATAGCATCTCTATAAAAATATGCACTGTCACAATTTATATCTCTAACACATCTGCTGGCAATATTTTTATCGTGACAATGTAAAAGCAGAATTTTATCGTGGGAGTATTTTGACATAAGTAAGTAGGTATACGACCTTAACTAGGCAGTCGCTTCATGTAAAATACCTACTCGTAATCAACTGCATCTATTTAGACTGGAAGTCAACCCCAACATATAACACATAATCAACCTATAATGTTCCCACTGCTGGGACGCAGGCCTCCTCTCGGTAAGAGGGAATGGGCTGTAATCTACCACGCGGGCCCAGTGCGGATTGGTAGATGTCACATGTCTTCGAATTTTTGGTTCTAGGACATGCCGGTTTCCTCACGATGTTTTCCTTCACCGTTTTCAACCCCAACATACATTACTTTTTTTTAAGAGAATATTTCTTCAGACGCGTTGTGCGTTTTTTGGTAGGGGAAAATTTTATGGGTTAAGGTAGCTGTAGCCATAGTAGTATGACTTGTTGCGCTTGGCCAGCAGTGAATATAATATTCATAATAATAGAATATAATAACAATAGTTTTTAGTTTTCACTTTGTTTTGATGAGGCTTTTATCCACAGGGGCATACCTCAGCATAGCTAAATCTATACAATTTAAATTATTGATGTTTAACGCCAATATTATAAAAGGTTAAGCAGATGATGAGTTCAGCCGACTTACAAAAACCTTACAGTACTTAGAACCTCGTCATAATGATGATGTAAATGGTGACGACAAAAATGGGACCCGCCCAGCGAACTAGAGTGCGTAAGGATTTTTTGACGCCTAAATGAAATTGACAGGTGGATTGTTGGTAAACATTTGCGAAATTGTCACAGGAATTGTATTGACAAAGCAATATGGCCACGTCAGTTCCAATTTTGGCCACGCGCCACAATAACGTTACCGTAGACGCCCTAACCCGAGCCCAAAGGGTTGCCCTTAGCATGTAGATGCTTAGTTTACCTATAATATCTATGCCCTAGCTGCCTGGAGGTCTTAATTTCTTAAGGCATAACATTTCATTCACAGCATAGCTCGGTTAAGCAGCATAACAACCTCGTTTTTTTTTTTTCGATTCTTGTGTTGAAAATCCTCATGGTTGTCCGCCGCCCTGGGGTGGGCGACGGGGTCTGGACTCTTGCTGACTGAAAACCACCCCGGTGTTCCATCTCACACCTATACCGGGGGTCGCGGGAACGTACGATCCCTCCGCAACCCCCGACTGGAGCATAACAACCTCCTAAGTTTACCAGCGAGATGCCATTCGCAAAAAAAAAAAAACTTGTAGCGTTGAAGTTTAATGTGACAAAGTCCAAAAGTGTTCAACGATTTCGTAAGGGGATAGAACTGAGGCTTATAGCAATCCGAATCTAGCTACAATACATTAGACTGGTTTCTCGAAATATGTAGCCGGAGCATTCATGTGGAACGGATAGTGGTCAGTAATCTGAACTGATACTGGATGAACATCAATCATTCTGGGAGATCAAACGGAATCGATCTCTGATAGTAACTGCTTAATGTCCTGCAACTAACAAAAAATAGATGATATTTCTCGACTTGTGAGTACAGGATTTTTAGAAAGTAGCACTTACTACATAATAGCGTTCGTAACACCCATGGTGGCACGGATATCATCGCGCATCCTGTTATCAATCAATCAATCAACTTAGCCTATCGCAGTCCACTGCTGGACATAGGCCTCTCCCAGACTGCGCCACAGCACCCTGTCCTCCGCCTTCCGCATCCAGTCTACCCCAGCCACCTTCTTTAGGTCGTCCGTCCATCTAGCTGCGGGGCGTCCCACACTACGCTTGCCGGTACGCGGTCTCCACTCCAGGACTCGCCTGCTCCACCGGTCATCAGTCCTTCGACAGACATGGCCAGCCCACTGCCACTTCAGTTTGCTTACTCTGCAAGCTATGTCGGTAACTCCGGTTCTTTTCCGGATAATTTCATTCCTGATTTTATCCTTCAAAGAGACTCCGAGCATAGCTCGCTCCATAGCGATTAGCATCCTGTTAGCATGGAGTCAATACATCATTCTGAACCTCCTGGCGTGTATTAAAAATTTTTCGTTAGTTATTTAAAAAAAAATGGCTCATTATCTGCCTAGCCATTTCCCAACTATGTTAGGGTCGGTTTCCAGTCTAACTGAATGCAGCTGGATACCAATATTTTACATGGAATTAATGCCTATCTGAGCTCCACAACCCAGTTATACCGGTAATACGATACCCCTTGGTAAGACTGGTTGTCAGACTTTTGTTCCGGCTAATCTCCAAAACGACTGGACCGATTTTGACGGTATTTTTATTCACTGGTAGGTTGCTGATGTTATTAGGTGTAACATAGGCTTTTATTACTTAAAAAGAGCATTATTGTTTTACGACATGCACACGAACGAAGTCGCAGGCACAGCCAGTCATCCATACTAATATTATAAATTCGAAAGTAACTCTGTCTGTCTATATGTTGCCTTTTCACGCCTAAACCACTGAACCGATTTAGATGAAATTTGGTATAGAGATAGTTTGAGTCCCGGGAAAGGACATAGGATAGATTGTATCCTAATATATTCACTGGGTCGACACTTATGCGGGTGAAACCGCGGGGCACAGCTTGTCATTTATTTACCTAAATCAAACAGTATCAAATAATAAACCTCTGTAATTGAACTCGCCTCCAAAATGAATGCCATTATCAAAGTTTCTCTCAAATTGCAACGGTCTTGAGAACTTCTCAATTTCGGACAGACGCGAGACGGTCAGACATTTATCATTTAAGTCTGGGTCAAGTTCAACTCTCTAAAGACTTTTCGATGGCTTGCGAAGGGTAGGTATTTAGTGCTAAAATAGTTGGCAATTTAGCTGAAGATTTTCAGTTTACGTAAGAAAAGTCAGTTGCTGATATACGAGTAGTATAGGTTTTGTAGGTAAACAGGCAGTGAATGTTCATAATTACCAAAATACCTTATTTGTGAGATTTTAATATCTTTTTTAGGGTTCCGTACCAGTGTTGGATCATTCGGTTCCCTACAAAATGGTTGAGCTGGATGGTGCTGATCCATGCGTCATGTTCGTGAACGGACGCCGTCGGTTGAGACTGGTCATCTCTTAACTGCCAAGGCTTATTTTTAATCTTATTTCTTGTATTGTTTCTTCATTTGTGTGTTTTTTTACATTGTTCTCACATATAGAAGCAACAAGAATAATGTACCCAGGATTTTGTAATATCTTGATTTAAAAAGAGTGTCCATGGAGTTTCTTGCCCGTTCTTCTCCATAGAGATCTATGCTTTGGAATGGGCACCTAGCTTCAACTTTCTGACCAACTGACCGACTACTTAATTTTGACAATTCAAAAGTGCCTGTAATGGTTTAATTGAAATAAATGCTTTGAGTTTGAGTTTTGAGTTTGAAAGGGTAAAAACGGGACCCTATTACTAAGACTCCACTGACCGTCTGTCTGTCTGTCACCAGGCTGTATCTCATGAACCGTGATAGCTAGACAGTTGATATTTTCACACATGATGACACATGATTTTTCTGGTGCCGCTATAACAACAACTACTAAAAACAGAATAAAATAAACATTTAATGGGGGCTCCCATACAACAAACGTGATTTTTTTGCCGTTATTTGCTCGATATTAATAACGGCAGCAGGTAGACGCTTGAAATATTCACAGAGAATGTATTTGTATAGGTTTTTACTTTAAAAATAAATAATTAAAATAAAATAAATATTTAAGGGGGCTCCCATACAACACACGTGATTTTGTTGCCGTTTTTTTAGATAATGTTACGGAACCCATCGTGCACGAGTCCGACTCGCACTTGGCCGGTTTCTTTTGTACCTATTCCTACTGATTTCACGTAGATTACATAAATTGTTCTGTCCAATTTGATAACTATAAAAAGGATAGTCTAGGGAGGAATCCCAGAAACAATTTATTACGTCTGGTAAAATGCCATGACATCGTTTAGATAGTCTCAATCACGCTCACGCTTCCAAAACATATACGGAACCCTAATATATCCCACAATTGAGCCCCATTCACGCGTAAACGGCTAACATTGAACAAAACCTAACACATCCCTACAAACTATTAAAGATAAGAACTTACATTCAGTTAAACTGTGGAATTACAGACAGTTCAATAAAAGTCATTGCGTTGTTGAGCAGACAAGTTTTTCGAACATAATTATGAAGCTTTGTATTACCAATCAACATGCATATCACATTATCATCGATTTAGCCTCACCAATCGAGATTACGGGGACTACATGCAACCTAAAGCGCGGTCACTGTCGGACTGCATAGACAAGAAAGAGAAGCGCGATGACACAACGCTGGTAATTTATTGCAAAATATGAAGCAATTATCTATTTACAAAAAATCTATTGCTTGTACTAAAAAAAATTTAAAACACTAGTGTTTTAGTATGTTGCTTGTAGAATAATCTGACAAAAAATCAAAATGATTGTATATTAGTATGGTTTTTATTTTCAAAAGAAAGTTTTTAGAGGTATCTTCATGATTTTTTCTATCGTATCAAATTAGTAGTATTATGTTTTCAACATACTATCTAACTAGCATATATCTTGAAGAATATCATATATTTTTCTGATTATGTTTACTGTAGTCGATTACTTATATGTATACTTTTAGGCATTATAAAACTAGCGTTTTTTGTGCAACGTGGATGTCACAGCATATTTACATAATCAATCAGTTTGATACATAAATCGAATTGTTATTACAAAAGAAGAAATAACAAAATGTCTTGAGTTGCGCAGTGAGTAGTTGGGACCACAGATATAGATATACCTAGATAACGCAAGAGCACCTACTTCGCGTGCCAAAAATCTCACCAGTTTACGATTGACAATCATAAGCCACCACTTTCGCGCTCAGTCCTGCGTACTGCTGGCTGGGTGAGCGTGAACGAGAGAGCGCAAGCTTGTGACGTCATAGTAGGTAGTCAAAAAGTGGCACGCTTAGTTTTCATACAGTTCGTGATACTTGCGTTATCTAGGTATATCTATATCTGTGATTGGGACCAATGTTTGCATGGCTTAGCTCAGGTTTACATGGACGTGTTTTTCCCGCGGAGATTTTTTTCGCGCACAGAGATTTCAACGCCCTTCTTGCAACAGTGAATTTTCGACACACTGGAACGCGTTCTGTTGGATTCTCAATTCTCAGCTCAACACCGAGAGTTCAAAATTTAGTGCGCGATAAAATCCTGCCGCGATATTTTTACGTCTGAGCGAACGTTTGTTTACAGATTGTGTTTTTGGGACCATGTGAGATTTATTTCTGTTAACAAGCCCACTATACGAGCGAAATTCTTTCGCTAGCTGGCCGCTGTAAAAAAAAATGGAGCTAGGGGTGCTCCGAACGTATAGTAAAAGTGCGTAGTGCTGCACACCCCCACCCTGTTTCAAGTTAAACAAATATCAACTTTATTTCAATGACTATTAAGTTCATTTCAGAGTGACTAGCACTATTGAAAAAGTTATAAAAATGTTTGAAGTTGTAGCGTAATTAGAACTTTATTGTGTAGGAATTAAAGTTATTTTTCCATTAATTCATATTTGTTTACATTTTTGGCAAAAAAATCGTAAACGCAGATTACCTAGTATAGTGTCGTCACTTGTAGACACCTCACTGTTTAGTTTTTTAAGTGTTACTGGTGTTACAAGCCATGCGGCCGTTTCCCATTGCCAAAATCACAAACTTTCATCTCCTATTGAATTTGAACTCCTTTAGGGAATTGCCTTACTACCACAAAACCGTGTTTATCGGTTGTTTAGGCTAAACACATTTTAAAAAACACGACAAAATTACATGGACTTTGACTTAGGACTGACATAAGACACAGTCATGTTGAACAAGTAAGACCAAAGGGTCTAAGGACTCTAAGGAAACTAAGGATTCTTAAAAGTAAAGACTTTCAAGAATCCTTAGTTTCCTTAGTGATCATTTTCGTTAAGTATATGAGGAACTCTTGTTCCGGATTTTAGACCCAGCGAGCGGCGGCGGCGTAGACTGTACGTTGTCTGTTAAGGGGACTACACGACCTAAAGCGCGGTCACTGTCGGACTGCATAGAAAAGAAAGAGAAGCGCGATGACACAACCGTGGTAATTTATTGCAAATATGAAGCAATTATCTATTTACAGAAACTCTCAAACACCAAACAAATAAAAACCGTATACTAAAATTCGGGGAATTAAATTGTCTTTTAGATGGTGAAAGTTTTATGAAAATACACCCGATAGTGTTTGCGTGATTATCGTTTTTATGTCCGCGGTAGACATTACTTTACAAATTAATTACACTATGTTAAAAAAATATAATTGCAAATATTCACATATCAAATTACGAAGCAAATGGTCTAGTATAACATTTATTTTTTTCAAAGAAATCAGTCCGGTCGATTAGACGTGATGTTGAATTTAAAATCATTAGAAGTCGTATATCTGCGCCTTAACAGACGTTACAGTACCTATCGCACTAAGCGACGCGCGCTTTACTTAGAACATGAACACGCTGTAAATATGTGAAGTAAATGTAAATGTGTGCGTGAAGATGAGTAGCGTCAGCACATAACACACACACACACACACACACACATCCGACTTCGCCATTGTCTCGGCCAGTACCGAGAGCTGCGCTTACACACACATTTACAGCGTGTTTGTACACTTGATAAACACAAGTAAAAAGCGCGTTGCTTCGTGACATATAAATACTATATCGTCACTGGAAAGGAGAAAATGCTAAAGCGCCATTTGGGCCAAAATGCGTTATATAATATAAAATATCGTTGGATTCAACGATAGCCACAATCGACAGAGGCACAATCCGTACCTAACTCATTTTGGCCCAAATGGCGCTTTATTTATTTATTAATCACAAAATCCACAGCTCTTTGAAATTTTCACTTAAGATATTTATGCTAGTCTTACAGCCAATTACGGATTTACAATTTAATAATTATACATACATGCAACAGAAACAGAAATACGGAGTGACGTGAACTGCTAGTACCATCTGAGCATTGCTAAGTGTACGGTGTGAGTGAGTGTGTAGGAGTGTGCATGTGGAGTTGCGAATGGGTGTGTGAATATGTTATAGTGGTATGTGGTGATTTTTTGTGTACCTTCTATACAATTCAATTTAGTTTAGGTTTGTTTGTCAATTCTTTAGCATTTTCTCCTTTCCAGTGACGATATAGTGAATTAAAGATATTCATTAAGTAGTTGTTACACAAACGAAACAAAATCAATATAGCATTGATGCTAATTACAATAATTTACACTTTACAGCTATACAATAGACGTAGCATGACAAACTCACAACGTATCGACAGTGGGATGAACCGGGATGAACAATTGAACAAATTGCCCCCAATGCGACGACGCGTCGAATTGGATCCGTCCAATAATGGCATTATTCTGTTATGCTTGCAAATTAATGGGGCAGAATGATAGACTTATGGAACCTGAATCGATGTGGCTTTTGTTGTGACAGGGGAGTGGATGTCATTAGTTCGACAAACAAGTGTACGACATGGGGATGAAATTTGTATAACAACTGGCAGCGCCCCGCGGTTTCACCCGCATAAGTCTCGATCCCGTAGGAATATCGGGATAAAAAGTATCCTACGTCCTTTCCCGGGACTCAAGATATCTCTACCTATACCAAATTTCATCTAAATCGGTTGAGCGGTTTAGGCGTGAAAAGGTATCATACAGACAGACAGACAGACAAAGTTACTTTCGGGTTTATATTATTAGTATGGATATGGACTAGCAACGCCCTGCGGTTTCACCCGCATAAGTCTCGATCCCGTAGGAATATCGGGATAAAAAGTATCCTATGTGCTATTCCAGGTCATGTTCTACCCAGGTACCAAATTTCATCTAAATCGGTTCAGCGGTTATTGATTCCCCATACGAACTTCCACCCCCTTTAAAGGATGATTTCTAGGATAAAAACTATTCTATGTCTTTTCCCGGGACTCAAACTATCTCTGTACCAAACATCTAAATCGGTTCAGCGATTTAAGCGTTAAGAGGTAACAGACAGACAGACAGACAGATACACTTTCGCATTTATATTAAGTATGGATATAATTATTTCCGACGGGCTCGAGGCAACGTAATAACAGCCGCAAAATTATATTTATTTTGTAAATTGTGTATAAGTACGTATTTATTTTTATTAAAACTAGACGAGGTCGGTGTTTCCTGGCCGAAAATAAAAATAAACACAGAAACAACATATAACGATTTTTTTTTTCAAAGAAAATACTTTTTTTATTTATTAGAGATTCAAATATTTACATAATTTAAAAAGCTAACAATCTTAAAATAATAAAATGTACAAGTATATAAAAAGGGAGGAAAAATAATCAAAGGGCATCAAAAAATTCGTCCGCATCGCTGTCAACAGGAAACGTGCCCAAAAGGCTGGCAGCATTGCCACGTTGTATGGCAATGCTGATTCTTTGGCCAAAAAATAGGCCAGCCCTCCGATGTCTCAAAATACTAAGTGGGCACTCGGGCCCCATGGCCCTAGTGTTTCAACCCCAAACGGCTCAAATATAATGATTATGTATTATATTATTATTAATTGTATTAGGTCATTATCATCAGCATTCTCCTGCCCTTATCCCAATTTATTTGTGGTCGGCGCAACATGTCTTTTTCTTCCATACTTATCTATTAGTCGTCATCTCGGTAGTCACCCCCTTTCTAACCATATCATCATTCACACATTCCATCCATCGTTTCTTTGGTCTTCCTCTACTCTTATAGCTATCGGCATCGGTACTCAAAACTTTATGTTATTCTAGCTGCGCCCCGCGGTTTCACCCGCGTAAGTGTCGATCCCGTGGGAATATCGGGATAAAAAGTAGCCTATATGTGTTAATCCTGGTTATAAACTAGATAGTTTATAACCAGGATTAACACATAGGCTACTTTTTCGTTTTGCTTTTCTTTTTTAGCTGAACGGAAAAATCCGTTCAGCTGTTTGTGCGGGAAGAAGTAACAAACATATTATAAACACACACACTCACAAACTTTCGCCTTTATAATATTAGTGTGATTAGGTAACTAGCTTCTGACCGCGACTTCGTCTGCCTGTTTCACCCTCCCCCCATTCACTCTCTTAAGGGTGCAATTTCGAAAAATCCTTCCTTAGTGGATACTTACTCTTCACAAAGAACACACCCTCCAAATTTCATGTCTCTAGGACCAGCGGTTTAGGCTGTGCGTTGAAATATCAGTTAGGTCAATTTTATACACCGCGTTCCGGACGATATACATAAACTTCGACCAGATGTTCAGACCATGGAAATAAGCATTTTTCATTATGGACACATTAATGAATTCTTATTTTTTTGTTAATTTTCATACAAACTAAATACCTTGACGTAAATTGCCCGATATGCATGCCTCTTTATCCGAATTGGCAACGATGACGTATTTTCATTCATAAGATTTGGCGGGCTGAAACTTGTCAAAACTGTGTTAAGACCCTGTCTTACTGCATAGCTTAATTAAATTTCACTAAATGAAATTACAAATATCTTTGTAACGAAGCCTTTTTAAGTACTACTTCCTTTGTTAGATTTAATTTGTAAAAGCTATAGAAGCGTTTGACAAAGTTTATGGATATCGTGAAGAACACGGTGTATATATAGATTAATAATAATACCAAAGATTAAGTTTAAGTACTATTAGTTATTCTGTGGATGTAGGTACAGTGAACGCTCTTAACTAACTATTAAACTATTGGCCTGATTCCAATCAGTAGTATTAACGATAATTGATTTAACAGATAACTATAATCTCAGTAGATTGCCACCATTAGCCAACTGGAGCAGAAACTTCGAAACAATGATGGCTAATGATATAATTGGCAGTATTATATTGTTGCTTGTGGTTGTACATACAGTAAAAGTAATAAGTAGGCATGTCATCTACTAATACGCAGAAGATATACACTTAGAGAAAGTATAACTTGGTGTTATACTTTCTCTAAGTGTATAAGTATCTTCCCGGTTCCCGTACGAACCAGTTGATTGTCTTGGTCCGGTTTTCAACAGGGGAAACCGGTCTTCAACATAATTTAATTCGAGCATCTTGGGTTCGACATCCTACCTCCATCCAGAAACATATTGGACACCTTCCTCGGCTCCGAGATCCGGGACTCTCAAAGTCCCTGGCGCCCATTTACTAGATATTAACATAAACAATAACTGGAAGGTTACTTTCACCTTAGTATTGAAATCTTTAATAATATTTACCTTAAACTCTTTTAAAACGGAACAGTACGGGGTTTATCTCCAACCCCCCACGACCTTTGCTCTCTCTACTGAGATTTTAGCTGGCTGGCAATAATTTGTAAATGGTAACGTTAAACTTATTTTATTTTTATTAATATACAGTGTTTGAGATAGTTGTTGTTTTCTTATTGCCATACCCAATAGTTTGCTGCTACTACAAGTAAGAAATCATAATTGCCACATTGTCATCTATATCTATTATATCCCCCTTAATAATAAACGTTGTATAGCGTCTGTATAGTTACACAATGCTTTGTCTTCTTCTTTCGAAAGTCAAATTACTGACGACCCAAAAACAGAAATAGGTGTGTTCATTCATCTGATATAATACGTTTATTAGTAAGAGGGTATATCTCGTATACACTAGCAGCACCCCGCGGTTTCACCCGAATAAGTTTTGATTTCGTTGGAATATTGGGATAAAAAGTATCCTATGTGTTAATCCTAGTTATAATCTATATGTGTGCCAAATTTTATCCAAATCCGTTCAGTAGTTTTAGCGTGAAAGAGTAACAAACACACTCACAAATTTTCGCCTTTATAATATTAGTGTGATTATTCTCAATTCTCAATTCCTTATTGCGTACCATAATGTATATAGTTGGTAGAGAAATAATATTATATTAGTCACAATTATGGACCCTGTCGGGCACAGCATAGATAGTAGGAGAGAGGAGGAAGAACACTGGGTGTTTATTATGATAAATTTTAATATTAGTTAGTTAAGTATTTAGTAAGTGATAGGTACATAAGAGTTATGTTTCCATATTTCTTCTAACACACACTCATCTGCTTAGCCTTTTCTTTTATGTTGGTGTCAGCTTCTAGTCCAACCGTATGCAGTTGAATACTAGTATTTTACATGGAGCGACTGCCTACCTGACCTCTACAACCCAGTTACTGGGTAACACGATACCCCTTTGCAAGATTTCTTCTAACACAATTACAGAAACCAAAGACTTAAGGCTCAATTTACACCGCCGCGGAACGGAATGGAAGCAACTTTTTTTGTACAAAGCATTATGAACTTTTTGCCAGCACTGTAACGCACAAATTAGATACACCTATATGCACAGATCGCGCATCTCCTGGAGAATTATCGCGCATTCTCGGGAATTCCCGCAGTAACAGGCTCGTATCTAGTTTGTATACGTTAGACAATTGACATAAAGTTTTTTTGCTATTACGTAAACTCGATTTCACTCCGTTCCGCGGAGGTTTAAATTGAGCCTGAAGGTATGATTCCGATCTCGGCAGCCCGCAGCAGTGCTGCCGCAGCACTGCTGGTCCCCATATATTCTCTATAGGAATGTCGCGCAGCGCTGCTGCCGTGCTCGGAATGTAATCTTATATGAACCCAAAGAAAATGTATGAGGACCAGTAGTGCTGCGACCGCACTGCCGCGGCAGCACTGCTGCGTGTTGCCGAGATCGGAATCATACCTTAAGACTCGTTAACATTGTCTTCGATGATGTCTTCAATGTATCAACGCGAGGCGCACGTCCTAGTCCAAGGTCGACGTAACCTCGCACAGTATATCACATTTAACGTCAAATGCAGCTGGACTATCTACTGGTACTTCTCGTTTTATTCTGAGTTAGATGCTTTTGTGTAAACTACCATTGGTCAGTTTAAATAAAAAACAGGGGCACTCCGGGAGTGCCGACAGAAGTGAAAACTTGAACAATTACGTGTGTATTTTTTGAATCGTCATATAAAGAAAACACAAAGTTCATTGCCATCACTCACTGAGATATCAGAAATACATTAAAACCGAGTACATCCCGAGGACAGCCGAACACATCCGAATGTAGCGTGGTGTCGGTAACAGTGTCGCGAGTTCAATTTTTTTTTGCCAGCTCAAAAAATGCCCAACGCGCTAAAGAAGTTTTCACTTTTAAAATTATTAGCCTTTCGCCATGCAGTGGAACAACACTGACTGATTTATTAATCGTTATTTCTGCATGTGTTTTCCTCAGTCTAGCCAGGTAGACCAAGATGTATGGGGAAAAAGGGTATAAAGTTCACTCATCCTTTATAGAAAAAGGAGGATTCTCCCACCAGACGGCTGTAGTGTCTGGTGGGCTTCAGCCTGACAATTATTGATGTCGGGACGCTAGTTGCGCGGTAAACTCTGCTTGCGAGATGCAGGATTTTATGTGACGTGAGTTTTATGCGAGCTTGCTTGTGGCGATGTAGATGCAGCCACAACCTGATGGCACGGGCCTAAGTCAAGTGTCCATCAGAGGGGTTAAATATGGGAGGAATATAAGATACTGCTTGGTTTTTCTGAAATAGACTGTATGGCAGACTAAACTATATTTTACTATCATGTTGAGCAGTGACCAGGGGTCGTATTATGACGTATTAATGCCACCATTTCTCCAGTGTGAGAGTTAGGTGGAGTTATAGAAGGTTAATTTCACCATCTCCTTTTTGCAATGGAATAATGGTATACGGCCCCAAGTCATTGCAGTTTAGCACCAACACACGCAATATTTTCCAAAAATAATGTCCGTCGAATTTAATTTACCTTCAGTATCGTCAAAATTGATCACCATACATAACCACAGATACGCCATTATTAATTACAGGCGACAGAATAAAGCTATAACTCGTGTGTCGAAGCTTGTCCATTTGTTCTACTCTGTTTACCGCACGTTCCACATATTTCGTCGCGCCATCGACATTGTTATAAATGACGCCGCGAGGCATGTCATGTATCATTAAATAGAGATGTTTTTTTGTTTTGCTAGATGTCGAACAGCTGTGTATATGTTTTATACGGCAGAGTTTGAGAAGGAACGCGTGTTTTTATTAAAGGGTGGTGTATTGAGCGCTTGTGGCACCGCTCGCTTCGCTCGCTCGACTCACGCGCCTTTGGTCAGAGTTCTAACCTATATTAACTCATTTGTTCTGGGCCCTACCTTAGTTACAGCGACTAACTTTGAGAAAAACCAGGCAGTTAAAAAGAAGCATAATAATTTAAAAAGCGTATCGTGCACGCTTTTCATTTATAAAGTTTTTGAAGGATCAAATACCTACACATTTCCCTTATGAAATTAATATGGATCAATTACACGTGGCAGAATAAAGTCATAACTCGTGTGTCGAAGCTTGTCCATTGTTTAATACCTACACGTTCCGTATATTTCGTCGCGCTATCGACATTGTTATAGATGACGCCGCGAGTCATGTCATGTATCATTAATCTATAGAGATGTTTGTCTGTTTTGTGTGAGGGACAGGTGAAAATACGTTGACTAAATATGAATTTGAAAAACGAACGCTTGTTTTAAAGTGTAGTGTAAAGTTTACTGTTCCCTTGAAGAGCAGTGACCGCCTTGTACGTCCGCTATGTCCAAATAAAGAACATTTTTTGACACTTTAATGTCAAATACTGGTGAAAAATTGACAGGTTTTCAAGACGTCTGTTATAAATATGACGGAAACGCTCTTCTATGAAAATGTAACTTAAAGTGAGCGGTAATGCTATTCTGTAAAAATCTCTCCGTGAAAACTAAGGTGAAGTGAGCTTAACCCATTGAATTTCGTAATTACAGACACAATTAAAAAGCCATTGTGTCTCGCGTAGATCTACATTCCGACAGACGAGAGGTTAAAGTGAGCTGTCAATAGTGTCAATCCCTAGCATCTGGTGGAACGACAGCTTACTTGAAGCTCACTTCACCTAAGTTATCACGGTGATCTTTTTACAGAATAGCACCGCAGGACTGAGCGCGAAAATGGCGGCTTACGATTTTTGTACGTAAGCTGGGCACGCGAAGTAATTGCTTTTGCGTTATCTAGGTGTTTCTATAACCGTGGCAAAACCTATAGTCGGCCCATCACTACTAATTAGTTTGTTTGAAAAAATCACTTTTTGATTTTCGAAGCTAGGATTTATTTGACCGATCCAAAAAACTTTTAGGCATTAGTATTGCCAGTGTTTTTATTTATTGTCGTACTAGCTGCGCCCCGCGGTTTCACCCGCGTAAATGTCGATCCCGTGGGAATATCGGGATAAAAACTATCCTATGTCCTTTCCCGGGACTCAAACTATCTCTATACCAAATTTCATCGAAATCGGTCCAGCCGTTTTCATGTTATGTCGTGACAACGGAAAACGGGTTTCATTTTTATATATATAGATTGTGGTCTCCACAAACTGGAAGAATTGTTACTTATGCCTAATTATTAAAAAATGTTGATTTATGATGCCATGACATCTTAAAGTTCTTTGTACCTATTTATTGTGGAAGATCGTTAATCATCATACATGTCAAAAAAAGTGACTCCCAAAATATTCCCTTATAATAAAAATATCTAAGTAAACCAGCTTATAAATAGCGGATACCTTCAACATAATATCGTTGATTAATTTCACCGTTCGAAAAATCGGTGCCTTCCAAAAATATCACATTGTTAGCATATTTTCGGTAGGTAGGTTAGGACGGTATATTTACCGCTTTTCTTCAGTTAATTTTTCATCGTGAATCATCACGTTGACACATGGAGACCGACTGGTAGAATAAAATTATTTTCGAGCTTGAAATTAATAACTTAGCCCAAAGAATAAGCATTGCCATCCAACGTGGTCATGCTGCCAGCCTTTGGGGCACTTATCCCATTGACAGCGATGCGGACGAACTTTTTGATGCCCATTGAGCTCCTGTCTTTTTCTTTTTTTTCCTTTCATTTTATTATACACTTGTATATAAATAATATCTATTATTATTTTAAACGTTATGTTAGCTTATATTATGTACTAGCTGCGCCCCGCGGTTTCACCCGCATAAGTTTCGATTCCGTGGGAATATCGGGATAAAAAGTAGCCTATATGTTAATCCAGGGTGTCAGCTACCTCACCTTTGCCTGTATTGCACATACTTCCATCAGTGTTGGACGGGAATGGCCAGGTGCTCCCGGCTATTCCCGTAGCCCCCCAGCCTGGGGGGCATGCGGGGCCCGCCAGCTAGGCGGACATGCGCCGGGAGGGTTGTAGAAGTAAAGGCTGAGCCGGTTTCCCATGGCCCTCCCATCACGGCGATGCGGCAACACCGCAGAGTGTTTTGGTGGGTATACTGTCGGTGTCATTCCGACAGGAGTCCCACATACCCCGTCTCGTCCCCCACGAGCGGGTATGCGTAAAGCATTTCTCAGCGAAAAAAAAAAAAAAAAAAAAAAATCATTCACAAACTTTCGCCTTTATAATATTAGTGTGAAGTTAGTCGAAACATCCCAGCGCTAATTTTCTGGATTCGTTTTCTCCTCTTAATAATTGTTGTTTCGCCTGACAGTTCATATTGTGTACTAGCTGTGCCCGCGACTTCGTTCGCGTGGATGTCGGAACTTAACAATATCCTGCGAGGATACCGATTCAAATCTTTATTTTTTATTTAAGCTAGTGCTTCTCTATTAATAACATTAGTTGTGGAACCATCTGAAGCGTACACAAAAAGGTTATTGGGGTTGTTTACGCGTTTTTTGACGTTCAAAAGTGCCTTTTATGTGCCTATTTGAAATAAATGCTTTGACTTTGACTTTGACTTTGCGTGAAAGAGCTACGTATAGTTGACCATGGGAAAAGCATCCAATACTTAGGTCCACCCCCGCAACGGATAATGTCTGGCCCTGAGCTTTATTAATCGTCATGGCATAACAAAGACTGACTGGGAATTGCACTCGTTTGAAAGAGAAAGGAAAGTTGTTAGGAATAATAGGTATTCTTGGAATAAAAACAATATCACCGGCACCGCAACCGGTTAGGTAATATTTCAGCATCGATAATGTTTTGCTGCAGATTTGTGACTTTGAGCTGAGTGCCGTTACAAAGTTTGGGAGGACATCAATTTCTGAGGAGAATTATTGGAACACCGATTTTTAAAACTATTTTGTTGGCGGGAAGTCCGGGTGTGTTGAGGGAATCCAAAAATTCTACCGGGTAGTGCGTGGCATCATCTTCTTCCATAACTGTATTTATAGACGTGTATTCTCTACTATTCCCGGACACATGCATCAATATTTTTAAATTAATTGCCGCAGCTTGGTCATTGCGGGGAGTCAAAATAGCTCGCTGACATAGCCAAGAACCGGCTTGATTTCCCATATTTGTGGAATCTCCGTACACAGAAGAAATTAGCTCTTGTTGTGATGTAACGCAAGAACAGAGATTAGCGACCAAATTAACTTTTCCATCTTCTTGTACGGGGTATGTGCCATCGCCTATTTGTAACAATAAATTGGAAAACTCCTGTGCATTTTCGCAGCCTCCGAACTGTGCACGCATATTTACGCTCAGGTGTGTAGATGATATATTGCGCCGTAAAACAGAACTCTTCAGACATGCAGCAATTTCATCGGCTCTCGTTCCTCGGGGTACTATCGGGAGTGTCTGCCGAAAATCACCGCAGAACAGTACCGTAGTGCCTCCCATCGGCCGGTCATTTTGCCTTATGTCCTGCAAAGTTCTATTCACTGCTTCTACAGCTTTGCGGTTTGCCATTGTGCACTCATCCCTAATAATTAAAACACAATCGCGTAAAACCTTTGCTTTATCGCTATTTCGTGATATGTTGCAAACCGGGCTTTCCGTACGGTCCAAGTCGATAGGAATTTTAAATGTTGTTTGTGCCGTTTTTCCTTCAGGCAATAATGTGGCTGCTATCTCTGAAGAGGCGACAGCAAGGGCAATTTACTTTGGTTCCTTATTCGAGCCAAAATAACATTGGTTAGGAAAGTTTTCCCTGTGCCACCCGGTGCGTCTAAAAACAGGATTTCACCCGAGGCGTTATCTACACTGCAGCATTCCCTATCAAACGTCTGGCGCTGTTCCTCTGTCAAATTTGCGCAGTCATTTTGTAAAATTTCTTCGAGTTCCACGGGATTGTAACTAATTTCTGATACGTACTCTCTGTCCATCGACTACCGGTGTGGGCAAACCATAACAACGCCATCTATCGAAGTGCTATTAATATTCAATACTGCACGTAGTTGATCTCCAGATGTAGTCCATATTATAATTTTCAAATTTGCATTTTTGAAGTGAAAACTTCTTTAGCGGCGTTGCACACTTTTTGTAATGGGTAAAAAATGTTAAACTCGCGTCAGGACATCGCGTCAGGACACGTGACCGTCAGGAGAGATTTCCCCCCCCCTCTCTTTCTACGGCGGCGCCAACCGAAGTGAACCAAGTGACACACGACAATGGATGGATGGATGGATGGACGTGGACGTGGACGTGGACGTGGACGTAAAATGAAAAAAGTGACGCAGAAGTAGTGAAAAAAAATTTGTTATATTAATTAAATTAATAATTGATTAATTTCAACGTTAATATTCAAGTTTTCTCTTCTGCCGGCACTCCCGGAGTGCAACCCGTCTTTTTTTTAGGTGTGAACTGATTACGATGAAACAAAAAACTCAATGTTACTTCAATTTATAATTTTTAACGCAAATATTGTTGCGTATAAACGTGAAGTTGTGAGACCAAGTGCATATTAACACACGTTAACTAATTTTACTTCTGGTAGGTACACTTTAAATTCAAAAATCTTTTGATAGACTGAACCGATTGCAATGAAACAAAAACTAAATGTTACTTCAAGTTACGCTAAATCGTTGTGTATAAAACTTATCTACATTGATTTCGTACATTTTACGTGATGCTCGGATAACTAAACATACAAACAGACAAACAGACAAAAATTCTAAAAATGCTGGAAATGGGTTCTATTGGTTGTCCTTTAACACCCTGGCTATATTTTTTTATTTTTTCTTTTATGTACAAAAACTTCTTTTCTACAGTTTTATTATATGTATAGATATGTATGTATCCCTTACTAATAAAAGTATTAAATCAGATGAATAGTTACACACGATTACTCTCTTTTAGGCGTCAGTAATTTGACTTTCGAAAGAAGAAGACAAAGCGTTGTGTAACTATACAGACGCTATACAACGTTTATTAGTAAGGGGGTTGTGTATTTAGTTCTTGTATTTTGTATTCAGTTTTCGAGCTATTTATCCCGTATGTTGCGCCTACCATGTTTTGTCTCTGCATCACCCTAAGGTTGACTGTAGAAAATGCCTCAGGCATTAAGTCCGCCTTTGTACAGTATAATTATTTTTACTTGTGCATAAAGTTTTAATAAATAAATAAACAACTAGACTTGCTATATTCGAGTTATCAGAAGTTGGAGGTCATCAAATCGTATGTACAGACGCCAGCACAAAAAGCTACCCGAAACTGTCAAATTTTTCCAATCAACTTTGAACCTCATGCTTTAATAATAAAGTTAAAAATCTATTAAAGAAAGATTGTGGTAGCTTGATGTGTTGGCATATGTACGTCATTCATTATTATAAGCGTGTTATCTGAAGGGTTGATTGACTGATAATGAAATATTAAGCCGTGCGACCAATGGGATTTCCCATCGCATCGGCAAATATGATGAACTTCCATACAACCTTCATCCTTGATTGAACCCCTTTAATAATAATAATAAACCATTTATTTTCAAGTTACAAAGACCCATAGAAGTATCTTCTATCTATACAAATAAATAAAATTGGAGTGTCTGTGTGTAATATTCAAATAACCGCTTTTTACTAAATGTATATGGATGTATACGCGGTACACATACCAAAATAACATTTTTTTACAATTTTTGTCTGTCTGTCTGTTTGTTCCGGCTAATCTCTGTTAGATGCGAGAAGCACAGAACCGGTTCTGTGTTTCTCGCATCCAATACCACTTCCCCAAGCACTTCCACTTCGACCGGTTGAAGTGGAGGTGTTTGGGGAAGGCCTATGTCCAGAAGTTTATGTCTTTCGGCTGAAATGATGATGATGAATCTCTGAAACGGCTGGACCGATTTTGACAGGACTTTCACTGGCAGATAGCTGATGTAATAAGGAGTAACTTAGGCCACTTTTATTTTAGAAACAAAAAACTTTTATTTAGTATAGAGTAGATCAGTAGTGGCCCAGTGATAAAGGCCGCGACTTACGAGCTTTACTTTGTGTAAATTATATCATCACCACTGCTCTCAAAACAGTGAAGGAAAACATCGTGAGGGAACCGGCATGTCCTAGAACCAAAAACTCGAAGATATGTGACATCTACCAACCCGCACTGGGCCCGCGTGGTGGATTACGGCCCACTTCCTCACAGAGAGGAGGCTCATAATCAGTCTATTATGTTCCCACTACTGGGACACATCCCAGCAGTGGGAACATAATAGACTGATTATGATGATGTACCTACTGAGATATTTACATAACTACAAGAGCTCAAAAGGGCTGTACTAAAAAGTTTTTACAAGAGACTAGAGTTTAAGAAGCAACATTATGGAAGGATTACATAATATTATAACAGTTTTGTCTGAAATTCTTAGACAAAGCCCTTTATTTGATAATGCCCAAGTTTCACGTTACTTTAACATATATTCATGTATTATGTAGCCTAGACGCGTGGTGTGGAGTGGAACAAATACACACGTTCCACCTACTTGGGCGCCGAGTTGGTTAATTGGCTCATTGGCTGTGATATTTGAGGCGGATCTTAATTTATTCATGAATGCTGCATACTAATCTTGGAAATTGAGGAACTGGGTATTTTCTTCAATTGTTTTTGTGGAGACCAATTTTATTAGAATAAACGGGGGATTGTAAGTTATTTGTTAAAGTTGTTGTTCGTGTATGTACATACGGCTACACATCAAGCTATACATAACTAGTATAAGCTGACTTCTGATTGTACGAAAAACCTATACAATGCGAGGTCAACTAAAACTAGAAATGTATAGCTTGATGTGTAACCGTATGTACTGAGGGGCAATTTTCTTAGTTTTAATAACGTTCACAGTCTGATCCCAGTGTCAATCTGTCAAAACTATCTCTAATTTCCCTACATTTTAACAAGTTTTTGACATTTGTTTGTCGCCGAGATGAGACTGCGACTAGATTTTGAACGTTTTAAATTACGAGAATTGGCCTTCTGGTTAAAAGCCTACAAGTTATTTTGTATTATCAGATAAATCCTCATGATTTCACTGAATTAATGGTAACGACCCCGACTTACGAATTTGTAGGTAGCAAGTTCGAACCCTCACAGGGGCTTTACTTTGTGTAAATTATTTCATCACTCTCAAAACGGTGAAGGAAAACATCGTGAATTCGTGAGGAAACCAAACCAAACCACAAATTCGAACACATGTGACATCCACCAACCCGCACTGGGCACGCGTGGTGGATTACAGCCCACTCCCTCTCACCAAGAGAGGGCATGTGTCCCATTGGGAACATTAAAGACTGATTATGCTATCGAGCATTATAAACGTGTCAACGGGCCCAAAATTTCTGTATAAATCTTGGTTTATTCAGTAAATTCTCTTTTGGGTCAAACCACGAATATAACAAGAAACCTGTGAAGTTACTTTTTATCCCAATTCTTCATTATTCAGGCCTTTCTTACTTAATTAATAAAAGGCACAAACGACGTTTTTCTAACATCTCCATCCCTCTCTGTCCTCAAAACATTGTATATTTCTTTCTCTTTTGTAGGAACAGTAACAAATGCCCGTTTTTGTACGGTTCGGCACACAAGCGTTAGCACAGTACAGTGGTGGACATAATTACTTAACGTTAACACATTAATATTTTGGGGCGATACCTACATAGAACTACGAGTATATAGTTTTCGTTTTATGTTCTGTAAATCATAATTTTCCTGGGTTTTTTTCGCGATATTAATGTCACGGTTTTTTCGTGATTCGTAGCTATATAATAACAACAGCACGGATCAATCTTCAAGGTTAAGCAACCCTTACCAAGGTCAGTCTGTGGATGGGTGACCATCTTTATATACCGAAATCCCTCCGTGGCTTGGAAAGCAGTTAAGCTGTTGGTCCCGGCTGTCATTCTTGGATCGTTGACAATCGTTACAAGTCTTACCGAGGGGTATCGTGTTACCCAGTAACTGGGTTGTGGAGGTCAAATACTTAGGCAGTCGCTCCATGTAAATACTGGTATTCATCTGCATCCGGTTAGACTGGAAGCTAACCCCAACATAGTTGGGAAAAGGCTAGGCAGATGATGACTTACTTATTCTGCAATAATGTCATGTTAAGGGTTATCAAGAAACTTGTTTGAGCGTTCAATCATTTGAACTAGTATTGCTGCAATCATGTCGTGATGATCAACTTTACTAAAATTTTGATTAATCTAAACAAGATATCGTCAATCAAGCTAAAAAGTCACTTGATTGGAGTGCATTTATTTCAGTGTATTGCGCTTTTGTAAGCATAGCTTAAGTTGATCGATCGACCCGTGCGGCTGTTATTACTTAGCCATGACTGGCCACGATCCCCTAAATGTCCATACTAGCTGCGCCCCGCGGTTTCACCCGCATAAGTTTCGATCCCGTGGAAATATCGGGATAAAAACTATCCTATGTCCTTTGCCGGGACTCAAATTATCTCTATACCAAATTTTGTCTAAATCGGTTCAGTGATTTAAGCGTGAAAAGGTAACATACATAGACAGAGTTACTTCCAAATTTATAATATTAAGTATGGATTAGTTGAAAAAATCGACCTTGATATTAAACTAACAATATATTTTATCAAAGAGAAACAAAGTACCTATTGTTCAAAGAGATGAATATAATATAATATAAGTATTAGCTACAGGTGATCGATCGGTAATACATTCTAGTCATGCTCGAGTCCCTTTACTTTACTTATGATAACGAGGTTTTTATTCAATTTATTCTTAAAAGCTTATATGTAGGTACAGACGCCAGCATATCAAGCCACTACAATCTGTCAAATTTCTTTAATAGATTTTCAACTTTATTGCTTAAACATAAAGTTCAAAGTTCATTGGGGAAATGTTACAGTTTCGGGTAGCTTGATGTGCTGGCGTCTGTACATTATACGTGAACCTTACTTTTCCAAGTCTTGCTAAACCATTATTTTTAGCTGAGAATACCATGACGCTTGTAATTCCCAAAGGGTTAGGCCACAGGTATAAATGGACCTAGATAACGCAAATATCACGATCTGTATGAAAACCAAGCGTGCCATTTTTTGACTACCTATTTCTTTATTTGATTTTCCCATGACTAAATATGCACTATAAAAAAAGCACTATTTAGTGAAGGAAAAATCAAATCGATTCAAAGACGCCGCCGCGTGCGGCACCCGTCTCGCGGAGTCTCGCCCCATCCCCGGGGCCTGGCGCCATAGCGCTCACGCTCACCCAACCAGCAGTACACAGGACTGAGCGCGAAAGTGGCGGCTTACGATTTTTGTACGTAAGCTGGTGCGATTTTTGGCACGCGAAGTAGTTGCTCTTGCGTTATCTAATCTGTGGTTATAAACATTAATCTGTCAAGCGCCGATAATGAGACACAATTGATTTTCTATTGTTTCGTCGCCGATCGGCGAACCGCGCCGCTTGACCTGTAACGCGGTGTCCTACGTGGGCGATTCAACGCGAACGCGATTGCGAAGCGATCGCGAGGCGGTTTACGCGAATTCAACGCGACGCGGCGGCTCTGTCCTACGTGTGCGCGAAATCGCCGCTTCAGCCGACACCGTCCATGACAAATGCAGGTATTTGTCATGGACGGACGGAAACAGTTTTATTGTTACTGGAAAATTCATTTTTGAAATATCAAATACCTAGGTACCTCAAGAAGTATGAGTACGACAGAGGAGTGCAACTAATTTAAGCCATATTTATGGGGAATTTGATCATTTGTACGAAGAATTACGGGTTCAACCCATGTTAATTAAACAAAATTATAATTTTAGCTTTAATATGTTTTAATTTATTTAAAGTTCGCGCGAAAATATCAATCCAACTGATCGCGTCCGCTTCGCTTCGCACCGCACCCACGTGCGATTGGTCACGTAGGCCACCGCAATAGAGTATCATTTGTTTGTTCCATTCGCACCGCTTCGCTTCGCGATCGCGTTCGCGTTGAATCGCCCACGTAGGACACCGCGTTAATGACCTAGTTTTTCATCAAGTGCTCGTAGTCCATGCGTCACGAATGTATGAATAAGGTCATACTATAGGTACACCTCTCCCTAACCTAGCCCACAGATATAGATACCTTGGCCTAGGTGGGAGGGTGGTCGCAAACCAGGCGGGCGTTAGCCCTACCACCGCAAGGGAAGAATTGGTCAGTCAAATATGGTGTTGGGTGTGACTGTCCCGAATGCGCCGAGCACGCGGTTCAGTTGAGTAACTGGCGGAACAAACTGCGCTACACGAGGAAGCTTCTTGATGCATCCCAAAATATACGTGTAGGGTATTTAATTAATTATTTCAGGGTTAGCCATTGTAAGTTGAAAATGTAGTCATTCTGAGATCTTTTTGTTCTATAGATCAATTTTAAATTTACGAGTAGATTGCTAATAAGCAGACAATTTTCTATTGGTCCTTTATAGGAGAAAACGAAGCATAATCAGTTTATAATATTCCCACTGGGACACAGGCCTTCTCTCTGTAAGAGGGAGTGGGCCGTAATCCACCACGTGGGTCCAGTGCAGGTTGAAAGACGTCACATGGTTGTAGGACATGCGGGTTACCTCATAATGTTTTCCTTCACCGTTTTAAGAGCAGTAGTTTTGAAATAATTTACACAAAATGCTTTACTTACTTTGTGTAAATTATTTCATTACGACTGATGGCAGTCTGACTGGGTTCAAACCTACGACCTACAACTCGCAAGTCACGGTTGTTAAAAAACAGAAAATATAATTTGATCCTTTTGAAATTAAAAATAGCACGATCAAAACCGATCCTTGTCATTACTTTTTCTGCGAAGTGACTTTGTTTTTTTACAAAGTATTTGTGTGTTGTGCATAACTTAATATTCTTTTCTTTGAGATGTTAAGGTCGGTTATCTTTACAAAAAAGATTTGCCCGAACGAGAATTTACTATTCCATGAAATTGTGTTACTTTGGTTAACTTTCTTAAATAGAATAGTAAATGAGATGGAAAAGCGAACAAGGTTTGTTTAAAGGTACCGAAAGGATGACTAAATACGTATACACGAAGGGATGTTTGAAAACAGCGCTGGGGCTCTGTTTTGCATAGGGTCGCAGCATTATGCTGAGCGATAGCCGTTTTGCGTGGATGTGACGCATGTATCCCTTACGTTCTATTTTTTTTTGTGTTTTTCTGTTTTTTTTTTTTGCGTCATGTTCACCGCAAATAGACGTATTTTCTTTCTTTCTTTTCTTGCTAGATGTTGAGCGGTTTAGTGTTCTCCTAACACAAGCAATTCCTTGCTTAAAAGATGATCCTACATCATGTAAGTATCGAAATGCGTTTTGTAATTGAATTTTTTTTTTCATCATGTCGCTGGCTGGTTGGCTGGCTGGTTGAGAGCAGTAGTGGCCCAGTGGTAACTGCCGCGACTTACAAGTTGTAGGTCGTGGGTTCGAACCCAGACAGGCGCTTGACGTTGTGTTAATTATTTCATCACCACTGCTCTCAAAACGGTGAAAGAAAACATCGTGAGGAAACCAGCATGTCCTAGAACCAAACATTCGAAGACATGTGACATCTACCAACCCGCACTGGGCCCGCGTGGTGGATTACTGCCCACATCCTCTCGATGAGATGAGGCCTGTGTCCTAGCAGTGTGGGAACAAACTTTTGCTTCTTGGACATGCCGATTTCTTCACGATGTTTTTCTTCACCGTTTTTAGAGTATTGGTGATGAAATTATTTACACAAAGTAAAGCGCTTGCCTGGAACCGATTCACCAGTACCTAATGTTCTGAATCGGTACCTAAATTGAAATTATTTATTTCTTGTTTCTACACCCTGTATAATTCAAGCGCGTACCCATGGTATACGTTTATATAGGTGCCACTTAATGGTAACGTAGGACTGACAGTAACAAAATCAATTTTCTATTTTCGGTTTATCCTTTTATAGAAAATCGGAAATCTGCGCGGTGGGCTTGTTTGAAGATGTATCTGTTAGATATCTATACTAATACCTATTAGGATTGTAACTGGATAGTAATTGTTGTTGTTCGAGTAACTTTGTCTATATTTCAGTCTGTTACCTCTTCACATCTTAGAGGGGCCCGTGGCTAAATAATAACAGCCGCACAGATCGATCGATCAGGTTAAGCTACGTTTGCCTCGGTTGGTCCATGGATGGGTGACCATCTTTACATACCAAGACCCTCTCCGTGTCTCAGAAAGCACGTTAAGCCGTTGGTCCCGGCTGTCATACGTGAATCTGTGACAATCGTTACGGGTCATCAGAAGCCCGAAAGTCTGACAACCAGTCTTACCAAGGGGTATGGTATTACCCAATAACTGGGTTGTGGAGGTCAGATAGGCAGTCGCTCCATGTAAAAATACTGATATTCAGCTGCATCCGGTTAGACTGGAAGCCGACTCCAACATAGCTGGGAAAAGGCTAGGCAGATGATGATGATGATGATTATCCTTAGGTACCTACTTATGTATTTTAGTATTTTACATGGAGCGATTGCCTATCTGACCTTTACAACCCAGTTACTTAGTAACACGATACCCGTTGGTATGTTTATTGTATTTTAGAGTTAAGTTAGTGGCAAGTGTTAGTGGCATTAACATCAATCGAAAGAGGATTATTCGATTATGAATTCTATGCTTGCCACACCAACGTGCCAATTCCTCGTGATTATATTCATCGAAGCAAAACTCTTTAATCTTTCTTAGAATTTCAATCAGTTTAGCCTTTTCCCAACTATGCTGGGGTCGGCTTCCAATCTAACCGGATGCAGCTGCAATACCAGTATTTTACATGGAGCGATTGCCTATCTGACCTTCACAACCCGGTTACTTAGTTACACGATACCCGTTAGTAAGACTGGTTGTCAGACTTGTGGGCTTCTGACTACCCGTAACAACTGTCTACGATCTATGAATGACAGCCGGGATCAGTGGCTTAATCTTCCTTAGCGTTTGGTAAACCTAAACCGATAAGAACAAGATCTACGCCAATTAGACTTCGTCAATATTGACGTTTCTCTCGTTATAAAGTTTACTTTAGTTAGAAAGCCGAGAGTACTGTGTGGGACCACAGTTTGAACTGTTAAGGGGAATGCGCAAAGGTGCTCTGTGTAATTCAAAGCTTACGTTTTTTTGTAATTTGCAAGTCAGTGGGGCAAATGCGTAACACATTATCAATCGGAATCGGTTTCATTTTGACAGTTCAACAATATTCATTGCGTTATTTACGTGTTGAACAGACACATTTTTTTAACTTATGAAGCAATGGATTAGCAATTTGCTTCAAAATGATTCTGATTCCGATTGATAGTGTGTTTCGCAATTAGGGTGCTTGTTGCATGTTGATTAAAATGGGATTCGCGACCGTAATAAATATGGCTTTAAATAATTATAATCATTAGAATGAGCAGCACAACTCCATAATTATGTTAGAATTGGCCTTAAATGTCATGATTTCAAGAAATAGTCATTCAGTAGGGTAATATGAACTTTAAGAGATGTATTGGTGATTTTATAATCCTGATTCTATAAATAAATATTTATTACAGCCGCGAATCCATATTTAGATCAACATGATATTGACCTGCAAATTGCAATAAAACTTAAAAAAATATTGAATTCCTCGGGCTACCCTTTCGCCTTAATTTTATGAACTACGACTACGGACTACTAAACTGCACTTTGCATAATTAGAAACTCTCATACAGGCTGTCCTGCCCATACATACATAACATAATCAGCCTATAATGTTCCCACTGCTGGGACACAGGCCTCCTCTCGGTGAGAGGGAGTGGGCTTTAATCCACCACGCGGGCCCAGTGCGGGTTGGTAGATGTCACATGTCTTCGAATTTTTCGTTCTAGAACATGCCGGTTTCCTCACGATGTTTTCCTTCACCATTTTGAGAGCAGTGGTGATTAAATAAATAATTTACAAAAAGTAAAGCGCCTCTCTGGGTTCGAAACTTCGAACCTACGACCTACAACTCGTAAGTCGCGGCCGTTACCTAGGCGCCCGTGGGCAGGCTGGGCCGTGGCCCAGTGGCGACACCTGCTCTCCTCCTGCCCATATACAGGTTGTCCCTGGAAGTAAGGATCAAATCGAATAGAGGCGTGGGCAAGGTCATTTCCAAACTTTTTAATCCTGAGAATGTCAGTGAATTTTTTTACGGTTCAAAAGTTATGACCGATTTTAATTTTTTTTTTCAATCACTTCGCTTAGTGCTCAAAGAAAATAATCATAAAAAAATACTATCAGGGCTATCTAAAAAAAATAAATTGATAGCCCTGATAGTTTTCACGAATTCGATCTTTCATCTCTTTTTTTTTAGTATTTTTTTTTTTTGCTAAAACATTTGGAAATGACCTTGCCCACGTCCCTATTCGATTTGATCCATGCTTCCAGGGACACCCTGTATAATGCAAAGTATGGCATATACAAGGTGCAGACGATAATAGTAAAGTAAGTAAGTATAATTTCGTGGGCTTCGCTGATGCTTTCGCCTTAACCTAGAAAGGAGGTACTGTGTGAGACCGCAGTTTATTAGATCTCTTAAGTCAATAAGGTTTAATGCTGATTTGTCGATTGTGTGGTGGTCAAAATAAAATAAAGAATTCTTATTTTTCATTAAATCTAGCGTGAGGTGGTGGCAAAGACTTCTTACGGGTTGTAGTAAGTCGTGGGTTCAAACCCAAGCAGTCACTTTACTTTGTGTAAATTATTTCCTCACTACTGCTCTCAAAACGGCGTAGGAAAACATCGGGAGGAAACCGGTATGTCTTAGAACCAAAACGTGGAAACATGTGACATCCACCAACCCGTACTGGGCCCGCGTGGGTTGAACAAGGCTGCTATGATGGATGATGATTTAATTCTAAAAGCTCCTGGAGACACTGTGTAAAATTTAAACTTTCGAGGATGAAGATTATGTCTATTATAATAGTGTACGTGGATATATGTAGTAGGTACTGTGAGGGTCTGATGAGCTCTTCTAAGAAATCAAACAACGTTACGATTTCTTCACGTTTATTTTGACTGCACGTCTTTACATTTTCCCTACTAAACTAGCGCTATATTTACTTGGTTTTAATGCTAAGTTTGCTTTCAAAAGCTTCTAGAGTTTCTCAAAGGAGGTGGGGCGATACTCAGCCTAAGCTGAAACCAGCTTTGCTAACGGGGCATAGCCTTCGCAAGGTGTGTGTTTTTTTTGACACATCGTTCTAGATTGACTGTTCGAATAGAACTAGAGCTAAATTATTACCAGCCTGCGCTACATAAGGTTGTCTTTAACGGACAACCTTTACAGTACTGTAAAAGGAATAAAGGTTGAAAAAAGGCTGCCTGCAAAAGATATATGGTTCACTTTTGCAGACAACTTTTTATCATCCTTTATTCCTTTTATATACTTATGTCATACCATAATTCAGGGTGGTAGAAAAATAATTCTGGTTGGATTCGATCAGTCAAGCGAATTTAGAATTAGTTTTCAATATTGATTTTTTTGGCCTCTAAAGCCATCTGTTCTGCGAGCAATGTGCCCTGCCCACTGCAACTTAAGTTTGGCAATTCTTCGAGCTATGTCGATTACCTTGGTTCTCCTGCGGATCTCCTCATTTCTGATTCAATCACGCAGAGAAACTACAAGCATAGCCCTCTCCATTGCCTTTCGGGTGACTTCTCCTTTGGTTGGTTCTGGAGTGGCAAAAGCGTGCCGGAAGACGTAGCGTTGGAAGGCCTCCCACAAGGTGGACCGACGACCTTGTGAAGGCCGCAGGAACCCGTTGGATGCGAGAAGTACAGAACCGGTCGAAGCGGAGGTGCTTGGGGGAAGCCTTTGTCCAGCAGTGGACGTATTGAAATGATGATGATGATTGGTTTTTTGGTTTTTGTTTCGAATGCTACATATTAGTTGGTCTTTTCGCTTGTAATTTATTTCATGCGTGGGTCATTTTGCGTATTTATGACGGTAACCAACATTGGTCATAATGCTTATTAGACAATAAGTATGCGTCGAAATGGAAAAAACAATGGCGATGTATTAGGCGCGTATAAGTGAGCACACCCGCATATTGCTTTTGTTGCAACGCCCACAAATCCTGGCACCGTAAACATTGCAGTTTTTAAAACTTAAGGAAATCTTAATCTTGTAAGAAAAAAGTAAGAGCCTTTTTTGATCCATATGAAACTTAGACTAATGACATATACACATACAAAACAAATTAGCATATTCAAATTTTACATTTGGCTTTATTTCAATTTAATGACTTAACCCAACCATTAAAAAGCTTGTCCGAATTGCCCTAAAATAAAATATATCAAAGAAACTGGCTAATAAATCGGTCACCCTCAGTTGTAGTGAACCATTTTTTCTTGGTCGGTCAATTTATAAAGGTAGCTGGGGACTACGGGGGCCCATACGATTTTTCTTTAAGAGCTAAGCTCCGAAAAGTTGTAAAAAAGCGGCCAAGTGCGAGTCGGAGTTGCACATGGAGGGTTGCGTACCACCGGACATCGTACAATATTTAACACACTACATAATATATTTTTTTAATCACCGAAAAAAATACCTTATTTGTTGTTATAGCTGCCAAAGTAGTCCACACTCTGTGAAATTTTCAAGTGTATACCTTTTAAGGTTCAAAATTCTAAAGAACTGTGAAAGACGGACGGAACGGAAGGAATGACAGCGGAGCCTTAGTAATAGGGTCCCGTTGGCGGGTGTGGAACCCTAAAAACGGTCAGAATGAATAATTTAGAGGTAAAGGTTGAATAAGTTACTTTCAAAGTGGGTAAGACATACATTTTTAAAGTTATTACTTTGCATATCTAGTATTGTATACAATCAAGTGTTTTCTAACTGAACATACAGCTGTGCTGCTGGGGAGTTTGTTCCGCCACTTCTTCTCCCCAGCGAAAGCACTAGGAAGTGGCGAAGGCGGGCGTTTTTAGGGACTGTCTTTTGTAATCTTGACGTTCGAAAAGTGCGGATTCTCAGCCTAGTTTGAATGAATGGCTTTTGATTTTGAAAGTTTTAGTATACGGCGGACACACTAAGGGAGCCCGCAAAATTCAAATTTTCTTACATGTTTTGCAATTTTCAGGTCAGTGTCAGGTTGTATGCTGATAAAAATATGATTCACGGCCATAACATCCTTAATTTTATGAAACTACGACTACGGACTACTAAACTGCAATTTGCATAATTGGAAACACACATGCAGGCTGTCGTGCCTGCTAAGGCAAAGTAAGACATACATAAAGGAAAATGGGCCATATTTTGCCAACACTTGACACAAGTCATGGTCGAGTCTGTGAAAAGAATCCTCCAGAATTTAGTTGACATTTTTCTACATCAGCTGTGATGCCACGTTATTATTTAAAATTCTAGTTTCAAATATTTGAACTGTACACTATATACATATTTAAGTTTTTTAACCGACTTCAAAGAAGGAGGTTCTGTATTCGACCCGTATGTATGTATGTATGTTTGTATGTCCGCGATTTTCTCAAAAACTTATGAGCCAATTTTAATCATTCTTTCACTGATGTGATCTACATTCTTTCAGGAAGGTTTAAGTATATAACATAAGGTTTAAGTATATATATATATATAAGTATATATATATAAGGTTTAAGTATATATATATAATACATTAGGTAATTATTCTTATATACGAAGTTATATGCATAAATGTACTGCATCTCCGGCATTTCTATGCGAATTTTGATGATTCTTCTAGTCGGTGTCTTCAATTCTTCAATGCACTATTGTTAATTGAATTTGTGTGGGGTAGGAACAACTAAAACGTGAAAAAATTTTTTTGTTTTACCAAGAAAAAAACCACCGACTTCAAAAAAAAAACACTACAAAGTGATAAATAAGTTTAATTTCGGAAGTCGGTGTCAAAAAATGAAAATGCGGAACCAACGACATCGACGTGTTTTTTTTTTAAGTCGCTTGTTTTTTTTGCAAAAAAGTTTTTATTGACTAATTTTACCTACGTATGACTTATCATAAAAACTAATATGGCATCACTGCTGAAGTGGAAAAATGTCCACTTACTTTTGAGAGCATTGTACTTTAGCAAGATTATTTCTGGTGCAGCACAATATCGCTCTGAAAGTAACACATCAAAGGACAATGGGTAAAACTACAAGGGCCCCGTACCCAAAAAAAAATTGACTGTAGCATTATTAGCTATGTCTGTGTTATGCTTTCAAAGAAGCTCATTTATTTAAACAGAAAGTGCATCATTACAAACGCTACAAATTGTTAGAGGTTCATTAGTTTCAAAAAGTGTCCATCATTAGTTTAATAATTTACATAAGTTTTAAGAGGATACGTTAAATATTTACCTTTATTAAATCTATTTAACTTCCTCTCATATCATTTTACTCCAAGTGAATTATTCACAAATGCGTTTTTAGGATTTATAAAACTACTCCATGAGAGCAACAAAGATAATCATAGTTCATAATGTTACAATTAACTTTGTGTCTGGTACGCTCATAGCCATTCCCCTTTATTTTGACCTTACACTTTAACCTTCACTTTGAAAACATGAGAAATTCATCCTTTAGCCAATAAAAGGGTTTCTATATTTCACAAAAACCGACCTTTAAATCTAACCCAGCTGTAGGTAATGTAAACTTTTTCTTGGTCGTCCCATTTACAATGGGAGGCCGCTCGATTTTTCTCTCAGAATTATTAAGGACTAAAACTTTGTACATAACGGCCTGAATGAGTAACTGAGGGTTGGACCTTTGCATACATTAGTATAGTTCTACGGTTAAAAAATTGATAGCGTCTGTTTTTTTGGTCATCATGCTTGGGATTTGCTTTTGGTTTTTAGGTTTTTACAAAGGGAATCGAGGAGGGGTTGAGGGGTGGAGGGGGGAGGGGGGTGGAGGGTGGTGGGGGGTGGAGGGGGGGGATTGATTGAATGGTGTTAGGTTGAAAAATAGTGTCTAAGTCAAACTCAAATCATTTAATCCAATTAAGCACATAAAATAGACTTTTGAACGTCAAAATCTATAAGAAAACTAGCTGGGCCTACGGTTTCACCCGCATAAGTTTCGATCCCGTGGGAATATCGAGATAAAAACTATCCTATATGCTATTCCGGGACTCAAACTATCTCTACACCAAATTTCATCCTAATCGGTTCAGCGGTTTAAGCGTGAAGAGGTAACAGACAGACAGACACACTTTTGCATTTATAATATTAAGAATGGATGGAATTGATTCTAGTCGCCCTTACCAAAAGGTAGTTTCGTATGGAGAAGAATGGGCAAGGAACTCAATAGTTACTTTTGACTCTAGTGACAGACTCGCCCTCTGTAGTGAGTAATTATGTTTAGAAAAGTTAGCTGCTAGAAAGTGATCAATCATGTCTAGTTGTCGAGTTCTTAATGTTTTAGTGAAAACGTCATGAAAAGCAGTAATAGGTTTTCCACATGATTTAAGGTAACGTAAATCATCATCATCTGCCTAGTCTTTTCCCAACTATCTTAGGATCGGCTTCCAGATGCAGCTGAATACCAGTATTTTACATGGAGTGACTGCCTCTCTGACCTCCACGACCCAGTTACTGGGTAATACGATACCCCTTGGTAAGACTGGTTGTCAGACTTTCGAGCTTCTGACTACCCGTAACGACTGTCAAAGATCCACGAATGCCCGCCGGGACCAACGGCTTAACATGTTCTCCGAGGCACAGAGGGTTTTCGGTATGTAAAGATGGTCACCCATCCATAGACCAACCGCGGCAAGCGTAGCTTAACCTGATCGATCGACCTGTGCGGCTGTTATTATTTAGCTATAGACCCCTCAGAAGTCCCTTTAAGGCCACTTGAGGCCCCTTTAGTAGCGTAAATAGTAGATGAATTATTTTATAGGCCTACGAATTACGATGCTACATAAATCACTCGTCTACTTTTTCAGCCTGTTACATTTCCAATGAAAAATGTAACTAGATCCGTTTCTACCTATGAATGATACACGAAATACATTAAGTAAAGGTGAGCCCAAGTATAAATAATAAATGGCAAGGGGGTGTGTACACCGCCAGATGGGCGGGCTGAGTTATAGAGGAAACGTGGTGCCGCGAGCCAAATGCGATTACGATACGCTTAGGAAATGTTGAATGTGTACATGCTTTATGTTGTTCTAAATATTTTGAATAAAGGTATAGTTGGACTGGATCCAACTGGTAATAGATAGAGATTATAGGGATAAAGAACTGAGACCTTAGCTGCACGGGTCGATCGATCAGGTTAAGCAACGCTTGCCGCGGTTGGTCCGTGGATGGGTGCTGACCATTTTATCATACCAAGACCACACCGTGCCTCGGAAAGCACGTTACTTACCGTTGGTCCCGGCTGTCATTCTTACATCTTTGGCAGTCGTTACGAGTCGTCAGAAGCCCGAAAATCGGACAACCAGTCTTACCAAGGGGTATCGTATTACCCAGTAACTGGGTTGTGGAGGTCAGATAGGCAGTCGCTCCATGTAAAACACTGGTGTTCCGCTGCATCCGGTTAGACTGGAAGCCGACCCCAATACAGTTGGGGAAGGCTAGGCAGATGATGACCTTAGCCAGTTGGTCACTATAGGATGATGAAGAAGTTTCACATCCATAAGACATTTTAATGGAGAAGTAGATGAGTCTCGGCTTAGCTACTTTAAAATAATAAAACACTTATTTTTTTTTTTAATTTAGGCTGATAATATTGGCTTTTTTATTGTTTCTATATTTATCTATGTCTGTAATTTATATGGTCTACATAAAAAACGAGTGTGCTTATGACCACACGACTGAAGTGAAACTTCAAACGTATTTGGCTATGAGAGGAAGAGAGAAAGAAAATGTGCACGCGCACTGCTTTCTCTTGCTTATATCCCCCACTCAACTCCCGTTCACCTCGCCCGTAGCCCGTAGACATGGGTCGTACTTGCAAAATCGAGTACCAGGGCTTCCAAGTACGTCCACCTTAAGAAACCAGGGAGTAAAACCAGGGCTCGAGATACTTTCAAGTATTTTCTATCTACATCGAAAATTGATCCATAACGTCATACAAATAAGAAGTACAATCGCGTAATCAAACAAAAGCCCTGTTGGAAGTAAAAAGTACTTGCATAGGAAATTGACACGTGAATTCCTATAAATAAGGAGCACAATCGCGTTTACAAATAAATACTTTTACAAACCATTAAAATAAAAATACTTGCATACGAAATTATTCTGTAGACTCTTACACCTCGGACGCTCCATACAACGCCCGCAAAATAATTACCTATTACTACTACATAAACAAATGACGTTTGTATACGTGCAAATGTGTGCGTGAAATCTAGTAGCGTAAAAAAAATGGCGCGGTAAGCAATTTGTGTCGGGGAACCGAACGACGACGGCGGCGGCGCTGCCCGAACGTGTGCATTATTATAAAGTGGTCATGTAGTTCAATTGTCGGGTTCGTAATGAAATAAAAACACTAAAATAGTTTAGTTTAAATGACTTATCTGTAAATAATCGGTTATTAAATCGCATGTTATTAAAAATGCGAAATCTTACAAACAGTTTATGTAAATACGAATTCGGAAAAGCATCACAATATCCAACCATCATCGTGATTAAAACTCAAATAAAACATTTAAATCGCATAATTGTGTGTTCGTGTCAGCAATACAGCGCTGCAGTTCGCGAGCGCCCTTGCAAAAGAGTCGGCGACGAATACCTCGAAATGCGGGGTGAGGTGCGATATCTGATATGAGGGCGAGGAAGGGAGCGTCCTTTCTGTACGTAGTACTATTAAGTATTCTGTGCTCTCACTGATAAGGAGCATGATCGCATTTGCGAAAACAAACGCGGTTGTTGAACTATTTGAGTACCTACGCACTCGAGCGTCGAGGCACGACGGAGCGAGATACTTTCAAGTATTTTCTATCTGCATAGAAAATTGATCCATAACTTCATACAGATAAGAAGTACAATCGCGTATTCAAAAGCGCCGTTGGAAGTAAAACTACTTGCATAGGAAATTGATCAATGACTTCCTATAATTATATAAGGAGCAAAATCGCGTTTACAAATAAATACTTGCAAACCATTAAAGTAAAAAATACTTGCATACGAAATTGTTCCGTAGACTTTTACTGATAAGGAGCATGATCGCATTTGCGAACACTAACGCGGTTGAGTACCTACGTATTTGAGCGAGTAGCCGTATAAGATACTTTATAGTCTTGCAAGTATTTTGAGTCGGTACCTGGTGTGCGTACTTGGAAGGAAATACCTGGTGTAAAAACCTGGTCGCGTAAATACGTACCTTCCCTACTCGCCCGATCACACTTTTCGTAACGCTTACGTCACGCATTCGCCAGCTTACTCTCCAAGTCAAGTGTGCGTAAAGAACTTTCACTTCAATAATTTTGACACAACAAAAATCGAATTTGACAATCGCGACTCGTCGACACGTGGTACTTATTTACCCTACCCTGTGTATTGTTTTCTAGAGCCGCAGGCGCGGAGGGGGCGGCCTTATCGTGTTTTTTAAGGAATTTTTCACTTTTTGTATGGAAAATATGAAAAATGATTACCTACATGTTGAGTTTTAGGAGTTTATGAGCTTTATAAAGGGGGTCGAAATTTTCATTATTTTTGCGATAGGACGCACCATTTTCGAGATATAAGCAGAAGAAAAAAAACTTTAAACGTATTTGGCTATGAGAAGAAGAGAGAAAAAAAATGTGCGCGCGCACTGCTTTCTCTTGCTTATATCCCCCACTTAACTCCCGTTCACCTCGCCCGATCACACTTTTCGTAACGCGTTCGCCAGTTTACTCCCCAAGTCAAGCGCGCGTAGTTTCCCTTCAAAAATACTTGCATACGAAATTGTTCCGTATACTCTTACTGATAAGGAGCATGATCGCATTTGCAAAAACTAACGCGGTTGAGTACCTACGTATTTGAGCGACTAGCCGTATAAGATACTTTATAGTCTTGCAAGTATTTTGAGTCGGTACCTGGCGTGCGTACTTGGAAGCAAATACCTGGTGTAAAAACCCGGTCGCATAAATACGTACCTTCCCTACTCGCCCGATCACACGTTTTCGTAACGCATTCGCCAGTTTACTCCCCAAGTCAAGCGCGCCTAAAGAAGTTTCACTTCAAAAACATACAAACAGCCGAACATAGTACCTCCTCCTTTTTGTGAAGTCGGTAAAAAATACTTGCATACGAAATTGTTCCAAAAGGAGCATGATCGCATTTGCGAAAACTAACGCGGTTGAGTACCTACGTATTTGAGCGAGTAGCCGTATAAGATACTTAATAGTCTTGCAAGTATTTTGAGTCGGTACCCGGTGTGCGTACTTGGAAGCAAATACCTGGTGTAAAAACCCGGTCGCATATTTATGCGACCGGGACCGGGTTTTTACACCAGGTATTTCCAGCTATTTTTTACGTACCTTCCCTACTCGCGATCACACGTTTTCGTAACGCATTCGCCAGTTTACTCCCCAAGTCAAGCGCGCCTAAAGAAGTTTCACTTCAATAAAGAGTATTCTATTCTAATATTGTTACTTTGAGAACGTCCAAAGTTACAAAAGACAGCTCCCACTGTTGTCCCACATCTGGGCAAAGATCTCCCTTATATGTTTCCACATTTCTTTATGCTCTGCCTTCTCCATCCAATCGGTTAATAATGAGTCCAAATAGTCACGCCAGCGTTTCTTGGGCCGGCCCTTCGTGACGACAGCCGTCTTTAGGCACCCACTGTGTGTGTGTGACGATTCTGGCCCATCTCTCTGGATGCAGCCTACAGGTGTGACGCGCCCATACCAGCAACTATGGAATATACAGGGTGTCCAGTAAATAGTACGACATATTGCAGGGGGTGATAGCTTGGGTCAATACCTACCAAAACAACATAATAATGTTCCGCAAAAGATAATTTTTTTTTTCACCTCTAGGTAAAGCGATAAGAAAATCGTTCTGCGAAAATTTAAACAAAAAATAGTATTTCTTGAAACATTCTGGTTTTTGATAGAAACAAGACTTATCAATGAGTAGAGAAACTATTCACGAATAATTTCATGTAAAACAAATACTAGAAAAGGATTTTTTCATTCCGAGATGCTTAAAAATCTGTTTCAAGGTAGAGATTTTCGATATATCGGAAAAATTTTTATAACTGTAAATCTGTAACATTTTGCGGAACATATTGTGTTGTTTTGGTAGGTATTGACCCAAGCTATCACCCCCTGCAATATGTCGTACTATTTACCGGACACCCTGTATAAAAGAAAACTTATTAAAAACATGTTAAAAATTACAACTAACTACTCGAAAATATGGACCCCTGGATTTTAATAACACCCAAATCAAAATGCCAATTGTAATTTAAAAAGAGAAAAGAGTTCCTGTAGGATTTGGGGAGGCCTTTGCCCAGCAGTGGGACAGAATAGGCTAACAAAAAAAAAAAAAAATCTTATTCATGAATTCTTTGATTTGTAAAACGCAAAAAATTAGGTCAGCCAACCTTATTTGATGTAGAATTCGACCAGCAAAAAACTTGGAGCGAATTCTAAAAGTGTGCTTCGGGAATAGAACGTTCAATGAGGTCACTGCTGTTGGAAATGTAAATTCTAAATGCCGAACGTAGGAATTTGTGTGTAATCTTGAAAAAAGGAAATTAAGCTTTCCCAGAGTTTAAAATTGGAAGCTTTGGGGTTTTAGTCGGTACGAGTTCGACATAACCATTCGCTCTCCTCAGACGGTGGGTATCCATGAGGATCATCATTTGTCTAGCCTTTTTCCTAACTATGTTGGGGTTGGCTTTCAGTCTAACCGGGTACAGCTGAATACCAGTATTTTACGTGGAGCGACCGCCTAAGTATCCGACCTCCACAACCCAGTTACTGGGTAAACTTTCGGGCTTCTGACTACCCGTAACGACTGTCAAAGATACACGAATAAGAGCCGGGACCAACGGCTTAACGTGCTTTCCGAGGCACGGATGGGTCTCAGTATGTAAAGATGGTTACCTTTTTTTTATGGATGGAAAATCATCAAATGACCCCTCCCGCTCTGGGTGGAGCGGAAGGGAGTGTCAGACTCTTACTGACTAAAACCCATCCGTGTTCCTTCCGTAGCCCTTTATGTTCCGGGGTAGCGGTAACCCTTTCGGACAATCCCGCACCCCCGGCAGGCTTCGGCCCTGGCAGGCCCCTTCCTTTTTGCTGACATCTCTTTGAGGCACGCGTGGAACACGTACGCGCCGTCCGGCACGGGCCTGGTCCTGATCAGACGGTGAGCTACCCATTACTTTCCGTCCGCAGGCCCGCGCCTACGGTCCGCCGCCGCGGCCGTGAGTCGTCACGCGGCCCCCGACGCCCGGAGCGTCTCCCGCGGCGGCTGGGACGTGAGGCTCTTTCCCTCAGCCGTTCCGCCACCTCCTTCGCTAGCATGACTGCTTCGCAGAAGGAGGTGACTGCCTCCCACTCCCTGTCGCCCCGGACCATGGCTTGAACCAGGGCCGGACGCGAGAGGTTGCCGCCACTGCCGATCGCTACTACGATGGCACGGCGGTGCTCCGCCCATGCGGGGCAGACCTCCACCGTATGCTCCACCGTGTCCTCTGGGCGATCCTCGCAATGGTGACACCCGGGCGTCTCCTCCCGCCTGATGATGTGCAGGAACCTCCCAAAACATCCGTGTCCGGTGAGGACCTGCGTCAGGCGATAGGTGAGGAAACCTGATCGACCTGTGCGGCTGTTATTATTTAGCCACGGAAAGGATATCCCCATGGGAAAAATAAAAGGCGATGAAAAAATGATATGGAACTACAGAGGGAAAAATTATACTGCAGAGACATAGTATTCATATTCAAAGGACATGCGAGTTTAAAATTGAAATTACAAGTAATATCATTAGTGGTTTTAAATTTTTAATATGGTTATCATTTTGATTTCGGCGAAAACGGACGAAAATCTAGTTAACGCGAAAAAAATCCAATAGTTTTTTATACGCTTGTATGCGTAGCATTAACATCGTTCTCGGTAAATCCATTTTGCGAAAATTTAAAAAGCCTGTGAATTTCGATACCGATGGGTGCGCACGGCTACGTATCAAGCTATACAATTCCAGTACAAATTAAATTAATTTATTTCTGAGACAACAATGATCTATATTATGTTAGTGAGTTAGATACAAACTTAAAAACTATGTTAGTGTGTTACAATTATAACTAAATTCTAAGCTACCAGCCTGCCAGGGCAACCTGCCAGGGCCGAAGCCTGCCGGGGGCGCGGGATTGTCCGAATGGGTTACCGCTACCCCGGAACATAAAGGGCTAAGGAAGGAACACGGATGGGTTTTAGTCAGTAAGAGTCTGACACTCCCTTCCGCTCCACCCAGAGCGGGAGGGGTCATTTGATGATTTCCCATCCATAAAAAAAGTTGCCAGAAAAACACCATTTATAGATATAAATTCAACTTGATGAAATGAATCACTCCTGCCTGACCAGCACCTGCATGAACTGATTCATTATCGGCCAGTTAAAGCCCACTAACATCTTCAGAATGTTATTAGGACTTGACCGCGTTTTCTCAATTCTGAATTCTTTATTGCGTACCATAATGTATATAGTTGGTAGAGAAATAATTATATTAGTCACAATTATGGATCCTGTCGGGCACAGCATAGATAGTAGGAGTGAAACATTTATTCTTCGTATTATGATTAGATAGGCGTATCTTTATAGTGAGTATTTATAAAGTCTATTCAAGCTCATATTTCTAATTGATGTTATTTCAAGTTAAACCAATCTCGACTTTATTCCAATGGTAAGTAAGCTCTCCAATAGCGACGCCGCCGTTTTTCTCCTCACCATAGTCATGAACGCGCGCCTGAGCGAACATGCCAGAGGCACTACAAAAGCGCGGCAGCCCCAAAAAGCTGACTTCTCATTGTACGAAAAATCTTTACAATGTGAGGTTAATACCGTGCTCCGGACGATATACATAAACTTCGACCAGATGGACACATCAATGAATTATTATTTTTTGTTAATTTTCATATAAACTAAATACCTTGACGTAAATCGCCCGATATGCATGCCTCTTTAACCGAATTGGCAACGATGACGTGTTCTCATTCATAAGATTTGGCGGGCTGCAACTTGTCAAAACTGAGTAAAGACCCTTTCTTACTGCATGCTCAATTAAATTTCACTAAATGAAATTACAAATATCTTTGTAACGAAGCCTTTTTAAGTACTACTTCCTATAGTTCCTATGTTAGATTTAATTTGTAAAAGCTATAGAAGCCTTTGACAAAGTTTATGGATATCGTAAAGAACACGGTGTATAGCTTGATATGTTACCGTGTGCACAAAGTCACATAACATTTTTTTTTGTATTTTCTGGAAAACTAATCTATTTCCCACATAGTGGAGATTTTCCTTTTTGGTTCAGATCGTAACACAATTTATTATAATTCCGTGACGAACAAAACCGATTGACTGAAAAAAGTAAATAGAAAATTGTATCAAAATAAGGTAAATTGCTTTTTTTTTGCGAAACTGAATTGGAATTAGATTTCCTTGGAGACTTTAATGAGCAAAATGGTGTTTTTGTTTTTATTTTACACGAGTTTATCTTAACAAGGTAATGGGTTCTTTTTCTTATTGTGGTTTGAGGTCGTAAATTGCTAGGATGCATTTCATTGGAAAATATACTGGTGTGTTAGTTGTTTGTACGAGTAGTAAGACTAGAAGCTAATTCCAAAATGCAATAAGCCTAGCTTATCTTTGTCCGCTTTATACTAATTAGGTTGATTATAATTGGTGTTGTTTTTAACCGACTTTAAAACAGGAGGTTCTGTATTCGACCCGTATGTATGTATGTTTGTATGTCCGCGATTACCTCAAAAACTACTGAACCGATTTTGATAATTCTTTCATTAGTGTGATCTACATACTTACAGGAAGGTTTTAGTATATACATATATACATTAGGTAATTATTCTTATGTACGAAGTTATACGCATAAATGTACTGCATCTCCGGCATTTTTATGGGAATTTTGATGATTTTTCGTGTCTTCAATTCTTCAATGCACTAGTGTTAATTGAATTTGTGTGGAGTAGGTACAACTAAAAAGTGAAAAATAAAAACTTTTTTACATGTCGGTTGTTTTTTTTTGTAAAAAAGTTTTTTAAAATACTCATCTTTTCTCGGTGCATTACGAGTTTAAAAGTGTTCAGTAAAAGAGTGTACTGTATTTAGGGGCAATGGCTTACTGCCGTTCTTATTTACAAGAAGTATTAACTTTCCCGGACAAACAATAAATGATTCTAAAAGAGGAGTATCGTCCGCCGCGGTGGAGTCCGCGGAAGCGAGTGGTCGTCGGGGCCGCGCCGTGTCGCCGCCGCGCCGCGTCTAAGGGTCTTCCCACATTTATCGACGCGGAATCGGCTAACGCCGGTCAAAAAAGCCTTTATGTCTACGTAATAAGGGTGTTACAAATACCATTCGCATCGGCTCGGCTCGGACGACGCGGCGCGACGCCGATCGACGGTGAAACGAGCCGCTTGCCTATTAGCTCGGCGATAAGTCGAGTAGTTTGGTGATACGCACTCGGCTTAAGCCGATTCCGCGTCGATAAATGTGGGTACACCCTAACTCAACTCGCCGATGACGCGCTGATCACGCTGCCTGTGCGTATTGTGTTGGGTTCGATTCCCAACAAAAAGAAACCATTAAAAAATTGAGCCATCGCGCGATGCCTGGGAGATGTGAAACATCGAAACTATGAACTTGATTTCAATAACTAAAATGTCACACGTGCCTGAAAATACACTGATATCGATTTGGTAAAAAGGTCGCCCATTAAACGTTATCCCAAAGTTATATCAAACAACCAGCCCTCGGGCTCTGTCTCGCATAGGGTCTTTGCATTATGCTGAGCGATAGCCGTTTCGTATAGTGATAGTTTCCCCCAACCTGTTCTTTTTGAAGTGAAACGTCTTTACGCACGCTTGACTTCGGGAGTAAGCTGGCGAACGCGTGACGTAAGCGTTATGAAAACTGTGATCGGGCGAGGCGAACGGGAGTTGAGTGGGGGATATAAGCAAGAGCAAGCAGTGCGCGCGCACATTTTCTTTCTCTCTTCCTCTCATAGCCAAATACGTTTGAAGTTTCACTTCAGTTGTGTGGTCATAAGCACACTCGGTTTTTTTTTTTGTATTCTTTCTCTACATCATGTTTACCGTAAATAAACGTATTTTCTTTCTTTTTAGGGTTCTATACCCAAAGGGTAAAAACGGGACCCTATTACTAAGACTACACTGTCCCTCTGTCTGTCTGTCTGTCACCAGGCTGTATCTCATGAACCGTGATAGCTAGACAGTTGAAATTTTCACAGATTATGTATTTCTGTTGCCGCTATAACAAAAAATACTAAAAACAGAATAAAATGAATGTTTAAGGGGGGAAAATCACGTCTGTTGTGTGGGAATACAACTGTAACAGACGTGATTTTTTTGGCGTTTTCTGCTCGATATTAATAACGGCAACAGTTAGACGCTTGAAATATTTACAGAATAGCTACTTAGTTGTATAATCGTGAACGTGATTTTTTTATATATGTAGTGTTAAATATTGTACGGTGGTATGGAATCCTTCGTGAGCGAGTCCGATTCGCACTTGGCCCGTTTTTATTTCATTCATAAAACGACTTCGAATTTAGAAGTCTATTTTCGCCAACGCCTAAGGTTCTACAGCTAATAGACGAATTTAGAACTTACTAGCTGCGCCCCGCGGTTTCACTCACATAAGTGTCGATCGCGTGGGAATATCGGGATAAAAAGTATCCTGTGTGTTAATCCAGGGTGTCAGCTACCTGCATACAAAATTTTATCAAAATTGGTCCAGCCGTTTGAGCGTGATGAAGTAACAAACATATAAACACACACACTCACAAACTTTCGCCTTTATAATATTATAGTGTGATGATATAACTGAACTGCCTGAAACTACGATATAGGGAGAGTATTGATCTCTGTCTAAAATAGCCCGTGTTCTAGATTTAAATCATTTATTATTCTAACGTGTGTGCCTGCATGTGACGTTGTATCTTTTTATAACTCTTTCATGAAATAAATATAGGTAATTTTACTATTTTAACGCGGGTCTCAAGCTTGAGTTTATGGGTTCTAACCAACGAAGAGCTGAGCCCTGATTTACCAGGCTATCGTATCGAAAACCTGACATTTCGATAACCTGATTTGACTTGCCCTCAACAGCAAATAGCTGTTGGAAGAATAGCGGGCGTCTATTTGATTTAAACTGACAAAATTTTCGGGTTTTGGATTTGTGAACAGCGTTTAGAAGACTCCTACGATAACAATGATTAATGTTCGATACGATACGGAAGCGTATCGAGTGTTTGTGAATAGCTATGCTGGTCTCCTTTAATAATATTGGTCCTTGGAAGTTCTGGACAGAGAGAGGTGGAAAAGAGTAGGGATGCTTTTGCCCAGCAGTGAGACATTAATAGCTGATAAAAAAAAAACATGTACGAATGTGACTTTTCTTAGTTCATAATGTCCCGAAATCCGCCGCCAGAATCCATACTTAATATTATAAATGCGAAAGTGTGTATGTCTGTCTGTCTGTTACTTCTTCACGCTTAAACCGCTGAACCGATTTAGATGAAATTTGGTATAGATATAGTTTGAGTCCCGGGAAAGGACATAGGATAGTTTCTATACCGATATTCCCAAGGGATCGAAACTTACGCGGGTGAAACCACGGGGCGCTGCTAGTACGCAATAAGTTTTTCATAACAATCGAGTACACAAGTAGATAATCACAGTTTGCTAGTCCCACCTACGACTATTAGGTAAAATGAGAGTAATAAGTACCTATTTATCTCAATTGACTCGTATGAAATGCGTTGGATGTTGCTTAACTGATTCTTTGTAGGTACTTATCAGATTATAAACTAGGTATTTGCCTTGTTACTAATTATTTTCAATAAATCAATCAACCCAGCCTATTGCAGTCCACTGCTGGACATAGGCCTCCCCCAGATTGCGCCACAGCACCCTGTCCTCCGCCTTCCGCATCCAGTCTACCCCCGCCACCCTCTTTAGGTCGTCTAGCTGGGGGGCGCCCCACACTACGCTTGTCGATACGTGGTCTCCACTCCAGGACTTTGGTCCTTCGACAGCCATGGCCAGCCCACTGCCACTTTAGTTTACTTACTCTGCAAGCTATTTAATTATGTTAATTCGCCAGAAATACTTCGTATTCACAATCTTTTGCACTTGGTTAGGTAATCTATGCTAATCTATCTATGTATACTAATAGGTAATAAAGTAGAAGGGTTTGTTTGAACACGCTGATCTCTGGTACTCTAGTCGGATTTGATAGGTAATCAATGTTTAGCTCCGAAAACTCTCATTTCTTCATAGACTTGACGAAAAATTTCATAATACCTAATGGTTAATTAAGTGTATTTGGCAGCCATTAAAGTCCCCATATAACATTATTTATTACTCGAAATGATAGCATATTAATCCAGCAGTAAAGGCACATTTTATAGGTGTTTATGGCTACAACCAATTTGTAAGTGTCAATTTAATGGTTTGCCTGATTTAATGGTGTTGTTCGGCTATTAAGTACATGCTTTGGTATATAAAGTCTGTTGGTGTGGGGTTATATTGATTGCCAAGATCCATTCGACGGAAAAATATGAACCGTAAGAAAGTGAGAAAAAAAATGCGTTTCAGTAATAAAATTAAATGTAGAACCATACGTTTATTGTTGATTTATTGTTTCACAAATACGTGCATTATTTTTTTTTATTGACTGTACCTTTGAAGTACCTGTAGTTAGGGACGAAGCACAACTTCAATAGTGATATGGGACAAACTAAGAATTTTTTGGAATGTGGGACAAAACTTCAGGACGAACGAAGAATAAATCGTATCTTACCTAGATACGATTCGATAAAAAAGAAAATACAATGAAAAGGTAATTAACGTAATATGTATAATCAGCCTATAATGTTCCCACTGCTGGGACACAAGCCTCCTCTCTATGAGAGGGAGTGCCCAGTGAGGGTTGTCGGATGTCCCATGTCTTTGAATTTTTGGTTCTAGGACATGCCAGTTCCGTCACGATGTTTTTCTTCACCTTTTTGAGAGCAGCGGTGGTGAAATAATTTACACAAAGTGCCTGCTTGGGTTCGAACCCACGACCTACATACAACTCGTAAGTCGCAGCCGTTACCACTGGGCCAACACTGCTCACAAAAACGAATTGCCCATTTCTAAATTTGTTTAGTTTACTATCGAGTCAACGGGGCCAAAAATATAATGAATATTTTTATGTTGGATCCTCAGCCACGCTTCGGCCACATACCTACATTGATGCAAGTAGGATCAAGGCCATTTCCATTAGTTTCCAACAGATGGGACAACAGTGAAGTAACTAAAATAGGTACCATCTCTCATCATCATCACTTAAAAATTTGTTCCGCCTAAGTCCTGCGGCGGCGCCAAGCACGCCCCCTTTAAGTTTTCGCCTATTAGGAAAGCGATAACGCAATTATTTGCAACCTGCACTGCGCAGCTTAGTGACGCATCACGTGTATTCCTTTTGTGAATTTTGCGGACGAACTATTTCACCTTGGCGCGCTTACTAGAGAGCGCTTCTATTTTTTTAGTGCAAGCAAAAATGAACTTGGTGGTGGTTAGTCGGGAGTGTCCGCGAGAGTACTTACCTATATCACAAAGGCAATTAGATATCGATTGATAAGTGGTCGTCATTTTAAACGAGGGCGTAAAATATGAGGAGGTAAATGTGCTCTTTGATAGGATTTGTTTCGTTGATATCTAAATCTTAGCATTACCTACTTGCAAGAATAATAGATGTGATTTTTTTGTTTGTTTTGTTGTTTGTGTCGCTTTCACGCTAAATTGGCTGAATGGATTTGTATAAAATTTGGCACATAGTTAGACCATAACCTGAGTTAGGACATAAGATCATTTTTATTCCGATATTCCCACGGGATCGAGACGTATGCCGGTAAAATAATAGCAGAAGATCTTATTTTTTGTATATTTGGTTGTTACGCTTTCACGCGAAAACAGCTAAATGGATTTAGATCAAATTCGGCATATGGGTAGACCATGACCTAGAGAAGGACATAGGCTACTTTTCATCATAAATCCCAGACAACGTCGCGGGCAACAGCAAGTTTACAATAAATCTGTCAACAAAGGTTAACATTTATAACAGTAATAAAATAATCTTTGTATTAAAACAAAATCGAGATCCAAAACCCAGCTTAAAACCATACAGAACAAAACAAATATAGAATTGTTTATAGTTACAACAAAAGATGATCGTATTGATGACAAAGCCGACTTGGGTTGAACGACTAGGATTATGTCTGAGGGCCCAGGAGGCATTACACTAATCCACGACTCAAGCCCCAAAGATCTTATGTCGGAGTGTTTTTCACAAAATCGCTTTGTAGCAAACAAATGGTGTAGGGTTCTGCAAGAAAGGTGAGAGCAAAAGTCTTTGTAAGGGATTTTTTTTGTAGATTCTTAAACCGAGTTAGTATTAAAAATAATTGGTGGAAAAACAGTTAGCTATTTTAGCTAGCAGAATTTCAAATAATAAATATTTGTTTTTCTTTAGCGAGTAACTTTTTTATGATCCTGTGTGTCTTCTTGGGATTCTGAACCATCTTGCGTCGAAATTTTTCGTCGGTTACTAATAAAAAATTGCTGTTCCATACATTTTGACGCGTAGGTGTTGCACTTTTTTATGAAACAGCTGCTTTTTTTTCGATAATCGACGAAAAATTTCTATGCTAAGAGGTCTAGAATCATGTTCTGAATTCATTGTCACAGATCGTGTGTTGGTGTCCCTGGCACCCTGTATATTATGAACAAAAGAATTTAAACAAATAGGTTATTTTTAAGGTGTGAATGAAGTACACTTAAATTTACCTTTTTTATGGCTGGGAAATCATCAAATGACTCCTCCCGCTCTGGGTGGAGTGGAAGGGAGTGTCAGACTCTTACTGACTAAAACCCACCCGTGTTCCTTCCTTAGCCCTTTATGTTCCGGGGTAGCGGCAAACCTTTCTGACTTCAATTAACCTGCTATTAACATGACCCATCTAATTTTGTGCCTCATGAATTTGAAAATAAAACACTTTTCCAAAACTGACCATTAATATTACTAACGCTTCTAAAAGTGAATAAATAGCCTGCCTTAGCTAAATATATCGGCGTACCGTACCAAAAAAAGGGTTAAAATATTCATTCTACCCTCCATAAGCGATTTTTCACGAATCAATTCTTCCATTTTCCCCAAGGGATGCCTTTCGACCCTTGTGTAATTTAAAACTAAACTGTGACTTGTATGTAAATGTTAGGTTTTTATACAAATATGTGAAGAAAAATAAATCTAAGTTTTCAATTTTCTTTTTATGTGCAGACTAGGTACAGACGCACATCAAGCTACCCGAAACTGTCAAATTCTCTCAATCAACTTTGAACCTTATGATTTAGTGATAAAGTTGAAAATTTATTAAAGAAATTTGACAGATTGTAGTAACTTGATGTGCTGACGCCAGCACATCAAGTTACTACAATCTGTCAAATTTACTCTCTACGTATTTATCATAGATTTTCCAATCGTATAGCAAATTGTATGGGAGCGGTGGTGGCCTTGTGGAATCGATCGCGACTTACGAGTTGTTGGTCATAGGTTCGAGCCCAGACAGACGCTTTACTTTGTGTAAATTATTTCATCATTACTGTTCTCAAAACGGTGAAGGGAAACATCGTGAGGAAACCGGCATGTCCTGGAACCAAAAATTCAGACATGTGACATTTACCAACCCAAACTGGGCCCGCGTGGTAGATTGCGGCCCACTCCCCCTCTTAGAGAGGAGGCCTGTGTCCCAGCAGTGGGAACGTTATTATGCTACGCTGATTCTATAGCAAATCTCCTTTCACTGGCGATTTAAGTACTGTTTTAACAGACTGTTTATAAACTTAGGTATTATTGTTTGATTGTCTATGTACCAAATAAAGAGAATTAGGTTTTTTTTAATAGTATATTTCTTAAGCAAGCTTTGTACTACATAGCTAGTGATAGAATAATATTATTCAAAAGAAAACATAATAATATTCCAACATTTCCGAGATAGAGTAAGTAATTGTATTGTAAGATCGCGATAAGACCCTCCATTGTGTCACCCTATATAAAAATTCACATTTAGATATATCTGCAATAAGTTATGGTGTACATAATAAAAAGAAAACTGTGTTTCTGACTATATTTTTTAATTTAAACCTTTTTCCGACACTAAAGTTTCTCCAGAATCATGGAAGCGTTTACATACATACACAACAAACAGACCCATGTCAAATATAGGTACTCATGCAAAAGGATGCTTCAACTCTCTAAGAAATCCGCCATCTTCCTTGATACAAAAATAAACCAATATTTTACCGAACATATTATAAAAACAGGTCATTAAACCAATGAACCAACAAACCCGGACCATTGCGTAAACGTTACCTTTGCACAACAGAAAAATAAGTTTTGTTTTTATACAATATTTTCCTTGCAAATGCCATCACAATATGCATTGGCAAGCATGTTTCCCAATAAAACAAACACACTGAAAATGAATTTCCGTCGTGTGTTATACCCGACTGTTTTAACTGTGCATATTCAAATTATGTTCGTGAAACTACTGAGGCGTTCAGAAAAGTGCTGGAAATTCGAGCGGTCTAGTGGTGCGATAATGTACGGTAAGCGGGTATAACGAGATTTTGTGATAACGTTTCTGGGTTCCGTAATAAGTTTAGATAGTAATTTGTTCAGTTTGATTAGATTTTAGATCACACTAATATTATAAAGGCGAAAGTTTGTGAGTGTGTGTGTGTTTATATGTTTGTTACTTCTTCACGCTTAAACCGCTGAACCGATTTAGATGAAATTTGGTATAGAGATAGTTGGAGTCCCGGGAAAGGACATAGGATACTTTTTATCCCGATATTCCCACGGGGTCGAGACTTATGCGGGTGAAACCGTGGGGTGCAGCTAGTTAGGAATAAATTGACACACACTGGGTGCCTGAAGATGGACGGCGCCGCCCAGGCCGGCCTAGAAACAGATGGCGAGATGACCGACGCGTACCGCGAGGGTTGGTTCAAGGTGGCGCGGGATAAGTGTTCCTGGGAGGATTTGGGGAAGGCCTTTGCACAGCAGTGTGACAGAATAGGCTAACACAAAATATAAATGAATAATGACTGAATTGATTTAGTATTACGATGCTCTGCGGGTTTTATCTGTTAATTTTTATGATGAATTGCATGTCTTACTAAGCAAAAATCTAAATTAATCAACTAACATTATTAAACCAAAATGAATAATTACTGTTTATAAAATGAGTCGACACTAGGTTTGCAATGTGCGGTATTAAATAGAGCTTTGCTGGCCGATTTTAAGCAGTCATTTACGCTCGGCAACTTATTCCCTGTGCATTGAGCCGAAATATGACGCTTCTATGCGCAGCAATCGAGCACTTAGGTAATTAACACTGGAATTCTGATTAAATCTGATATAATTATACCTACGTATACATATGTACAATACACTAATCCCCTTACTAATAAACGTGTTATATCAGATGAATAGTTACACACAGATTTGTCTCTTTCAGTCGTCAGTAATTTGACTTTCGAAAGAAGAAGACAAAGCGTCGTGTATACAGACGCTATACAACGTTTTTTAGATAGGGGGTTAGTTTTTGTTTAGAGTACCTATTGCTGAAAAACAGCGCTGGGGCTCCGTCTCGCATAGGGTCGTAGCATTATGCTGATCGATGGCCGTTTTACATTGATGTGACGCATATGTTTGTTTGATGGCAATAGGCCCTCTATGACTTAATCTTCAAATTAACTGGCAGAATGTGGGGGTGTACTAGGTACACCTCTGCCTAATTCATCGGACATTACAGGCGATGTCATGTTATGAAACTCCGATTTCAATTTTTTTTTTTTATATTGAACTGCAGCGTACCGCAGTGTCGATCCCGTGGGGATATCGGGATAAAAACTATCCTATGTCCTTTCCCGGGACTCTATCTCTATACCAAATTTCATCTAAATCAGTTCAGCGGTTTAAGCGTGAAGAGGTAACAGACAGACAGACAGACACATTTTCGCATTTATAATATTAGTATGGGTTATAATAAATCAATATATTATAGTGCAGTGATTTTCAATCGATTCTTTTTGAAATCAAAACATTCTAAATCGGGGATTGTTGTTTTTTATTATATTCCGACAAGTGTAAACCATTTTTTTTCCTTTTCATGTCCCGGTTTAACTAAAAACTGTGTAAGCGGCTTTCGAGTCAATCCTACCGTTTCAAAGCTGAGGCTTTAACATGCAAAACTTTATTTTTGTTTGGCATTGCTGATGACGAACGCTAAAACTTTAATTTAAATGAAGTCCAGTATAAAGCTAGATTTGGGTCAGTTATTTGAAAATGGCTCTCTGTACTAAAAAAATTGCTGTTAATTACATACCTTTGCTTTCTAATTATCATTGACTAGCATCTTTCCACGACTTCGTCTACGTGGAAGTCTATACCACAGTTTATACCCTACTAGCTGCGCCCCGTGGTTTCACCCGCATAAGTATCGATCCCGTGGGAATATCACGATCGGGATAAAAAGTATCCTGTGTCCATTCCCGGGACTCAAACTATCTCTATACCAAATTTCATCTACATCGGTTCAGCGGTTTAGGCATGAAAAGGTAATATACAGACAGACAGACAGACAGAGTTACTTTGGAATACAAAAACCTTAATATACAAAGCTCATACGATACACATAGGAACATTAAACTTTGGGAAACAAAGGTTGCTTAAATAGTGAGAACCCTGCCTTCTAAACTAGGGGGGACCCTGTGACTTAGGAGTCAGTATAGATAACATGTTAGTTAGTATGGATAACATGTTATTATAAGCCACAGATATAGATAGAACTAGATAACGCAAGTATTACGATCTGTGTGAAAACCAAGCGTGCCATTTTTTGACTACCTAATATGACGTCACAAGACTCACAAGCATTTAGTGATGGGAAAACCAAATTGATTCAAAAACGCCGCCGCGTGCGGCACCCGTCTTGCCTCACCCCCGGGACCTAGCGCCAGCTCACGGTCACCCAGCCAGCAGTGCACAGGACTGAGCGCGAAAGTGGCAGCTTACGATTTCTTTTTTTTTTTTTTTCTTCCCGCGATTAGAGGACACCGTGATGTGAACCATTTCGAGAGCAGCGGTGATGAAATTATTTACTCAAAGTAAAGCGCATGTCTGGGTTCGAACCCACGACTTACAACTCGTAAGTTGAGGCTGTTACCTCTAGGCTACCACTACTCTCTCAAAATATAGTAGGTAATAAACAGCAAAACATAAAATAATATTAACAAAATGTTCGAGAGCGTAACTTTCTCAATTACACGGTCTACATTTTAATGAAAAGGTGTCGTAACCATCTCATTATAATGAAATACATACATATTTCTTCTTGTTCGTTGGAGCTACGTTATTGAAGTTAATGTGTCTGAAATATTCTTGACGATATTATGTTACGCCTGAAATGTGCCTACTAAAAGTAGGTACATAGTACGTTTAATCAGGTTGTTGGAATAGAATTGAAAAAAAAAAACAGTGGCATTCCGGGAGTGCCAACAAAAGGCCAATTTTCTTAATTTAAAACGTTCAAAATCTAGTCGCAGTGTCATCTCGGCGACAAACAAACGTCAAAAACTTGTCAAAATGTAAGGAAATTTGAGGTATTTTTGACAGATTGAGACTGAGATGAGACTGTGAACGTTCTTAACATTACGAGAATTACCTCTCTGATGTGAAATCACAAACATAATACTTTGCCATCACTAACTGACATATCGGATATACATTAAAACCGAGTACATCCCGAGGACAGCCGAACACATCCGAAGCGGTGTCGGTTACGGTAATAGTGGCGCGAATTCAATTGTTTTTTCCCATCTTAAAAATGCCCAACGCGCCTAAAGAAGTTTCCAATTCAAAAAAGTGGTGTTTATAAGAAATCTTGGACTAGATTTTGTAAAAATTTTAACCGAAATGAAATGTTTATTTCTGTAGATAAGTAGATCTTGCAAGACACTTTTACACGTTAATATTCTGTTGGTCAATATTTTTAAACTAGATGGCGCCGGCGTTTTCTAGCTGACTGATCCCTGAGAAGAAATGCCGAAACAAACTCCGAGGTCTCTTTTAAACTCCAAACATTATACAGTGTGTCCGGACATGGACTAGCGATATTCTAAATACTTAGATATAAGCTATTTCAAAGTACAATTACACTATAGGCTTGGGTCCAATACACTTCCCAGTAATTAACAATTATTGGTTGAATTGCATATTTTTTTGTTTTTTTTTTTCGACTTTCACATTTTTTTTTCAAAAGTTATGGAATTGTGAACACATTGCTTTGTAATGCAGACGGTAGACAATATTATTGCCTTTCGAATAAGCCTATTTTTATCTCAGTATGACTAAAACTTTGAGATATATGATTTTTTTGTGCTCGCCTAGAGCATATTTCAACAAAAAAAACAAAATGGCTGCCACATAGCGGGGAAGTGTATTGGACCCAAGCCTATAGTGTAATTGTGCTTTAAAATAGCTTATATTTAAGTATTTAGAATATCGCTAGTCCATGTCCGGACACACTGTATAATTAGAATTTTATGCGAGTCTAAAAATGCAGGGCATGTCTAGAAGGGCCTTTGGAAGAGAAAGAGCCGTTGCAGCTTTGAGTTAACCTCTAACTAAATTCCTTATGAAAGTGTTTGTTCTAGTGTAATCTATACATACATTTTAAACATGCGACTTTGACAGAAATGGCCGATAATAATAAATAATATCCTCATGGGACAAATAACATTATCCACATCAATATACGCATTGAAAGTTAATGCAGTTCATAATATCATGTTTCATTGAAACCGTCTGTTGTTATACCGACAATATTTGTGTGGTTTCGAAAATGCACGAAACGACGGCCAAGAAAAACAATATCATATTGCGATCACACAAAATAATACATGTTCTTTGCAAAACAAACTATAGTTACATTACTTTGTAGAAACCAATAAAAGCTATTTCATGTATTCTCGTCTACGCTCCAGAGACTTGGTTTGTAGTAGGGATGTGTGACGGAGGCCATATTAGAGGACCGCCTTCTCTAATATAACGTCATATAGGAAAACAAACCAACTTACTTTCATAAATAGCGTTTCGGTGACATCATTCGCCGGTAAAAAGTGAAGAGCAGTGGTGGCCAAGCGGTAACGGCCGCGACTTACGAGTTGAAGGTCGTAGATTCGAACCCTGACAGGCGCTTTACTTTGTGTAAATTATTTCATCACCACTGCTCTCGAAATGGTGAAGGAAAACGTCGTGAGGAAACCGGCATGTCCTCTACCAAAAATTCGAAGACATGTGATATCTGCCAACCCGCACTGGGCCCGCGTGATGGATTACGGCCCACTCCCTCTCACCGAGAGGAGGCCTGTGTCCCAGCAGTGGGAACATTATAGGCTGATTATGATTCGCCGGTAAATGCCGCCATTGACCAAGTTAACACTGAAAGCAAAGCTTATAACTGGTTGTAGAATTTCTTACAGAAAATATTTTAACGATTACCTCATAAATACCTTTCTCAATACTGATATAGTTAGCGCCACGAAAGATGAGACTTGAAACACCACGTGGTTTGACTTGCGCAGTAAACGATTTTAGGTCTCTTTAGCGATATGAGGTCTGAGCGCGGGACGGGACCGGACGTCATAGGGGCGGCGGAAAGAGCGCGAATTTCATCTAAATCGGTACAGCGGTTTAGATGAAATTTCTGTTTGTTGACAGACAGCACACTTTTGCATTTATAATATTAAGTATGGATTTTTTCATAGAAACACGCATACAGAAATATGTACATGATGGAGGTACGATTTCTTGCGGAAATTCCCTATTTGCGGAGGCGAGGTTCAATCCAACCCTAGTTCGAAGATAAATAAGTAAACAGCTTTACCATGATGTGGGTAGGTCGTGTTCTCGTTAAGCCGAGGGGTGGGGGAAGCGATAACGTCATTAACAGCTCAGACGTGCCCGTGAGCGGTCGACCTAGTGCGAGATAGTTAAATATTAATGTATGCAGATACGAGTAATATGTGATACACGAGTTTGTTGGAGGCTTGGAGGTACAATTCAATTCAATTGCGAGGCGTTTATGTTGGGTTAAATAATGTATGATGTTTAAATTTAAGTTTTGATTCGAGTTTAGCATTTAATGCTCAAGTCTATCATGAGGGAACAAAATTAGACGATTATTTAATTAATGCAATAACACTATTAAATACCTTATGTTTGGCTTTTTTTTTAGAATTAAGATATTACATATATCCTATTTCCAAAAAAAAAAATGTTGATGTCTTTCCTTATACCATTCTTAAATTTAAATTTCTTGTTTCCCCTTTCCCACCTCGTTGGGAAATCGGGCATCGTATTGCCTGCGCTATTACTTCGATTTTGAGTAGCGTTCTTGCTGACGTTTTTCTTTTTGCTTTTCACCTTAGGGTCGTAGAGTGATGTTAAATGACATGACGAGAGTTCCAGAGTTTAGCATCCAAACAAACTAAAAAACAAACAATTTCTTTATGGTTATTGTTAGTATAGATAGATAGAGATTTACAATAAAGACGTGATCAGTGGCGTGCATTGCACAGGCCGGGTCTAGTCTAGGCAAACGCGGTCACTAATCAGAAAAAAAAAGTGAGTTCAAAAGTGTGGTTATTTGAGTAGGCATGCCTACTTAAGGGTGATAAATTGCGAAGGTCGAACGTCATGGTATTACGCGTGAGACGTACATATTTTTAATTTTGTCGTATTAACTTGAACGAGTAAATACCAATAACAATGTGCGAATAGTACGGGAGCCAAGTAGGCCGTCCGGCGACTGCCTACTGCCGCGCGTGTTTGTATGAAGATTTTGTTTTTGTTAGATATGATAATTTAGTGAGTTTCTTCATTGTGGGGCACACACACTAAAATGTTATTTACAGGCTTATGTTGATATATCAAGGTAGGCACTGCTTATATGCCTATATGCAATGCACGCCACTGGACGTGATATATTCCCAAAATATTGTTCCGAAATCTAAAAGATTTCGGAACAATATTTTGGGAATAAGCAATATACATAAAAATTAAAACTGATTATGAAATATCATATAAATCCCCTTTGTTTTAAAGTTCAAAATTAACCTACCTCCATACATTGCACCCTAATTAACTGTTCCAGTGTGAACCAGCGCGTGGGCACAAAATAAGCGTTGTTTCATGCCGCCGTCCATTATCGTTCATTCATTAAAACTTTTTGCACTCATCGCAGTTTCCGTGAGCTCGGAGAACAGCGGGGGATATAAGCTGTTGGTACTCTTAATGAAAATGTGAGATTATATTCGTTCATTTTAAAATGGAGTTTTATATTTTTTTAATAACAGTGTATTTTTTGAAAGGGTAAGTGGAGGTGTAAAGTAAGGAGTCACGAGCATAAATAGGTACAGACGCCAGCACATCAAGCTACTACAATCTGTCAAATTTCTTTAATAGATTTTCAACTTTATCGCTAAAGCATAAGGTTCGAAGTTGACTGAGAAAATTTGACAGTTTCGGGTAGCTTGATGTGCTGGCGTCTGTACTTTACAATTATGCTCGTAAATATGGTAAGTTATTATGTTATGAACATACCTTTAACAAAATAATAACTATGGAAGCGCACCCTAATTGCGTAACACACCATCAATCATTTTGAAAGATATTGCTAATCCATTGCTTCATATGTTCGAAACATTAGTCTGCTCAACAACGTAAATAACGTAATGAATGTTGTTGAACTGTCAAAATGAACGGGTAGGAATGGAATCCCTCTCATAATAACACAGTTATTTTTTTAAATATTTATGTGAATAATAAATAATCATATAAAGTCATAAAATAGCCCATGAGCTCCACAGCCGCACGCTTGCCGCGGCCGGTCCGTGGATGGGTGACCATCTTTACATACCAAGACCACTCCGTGCCTTGGAAAGCACGTTACTTACCGTTGGCCCCGGCTGTAATTCTTGCATTTTTGGCAGTCGTTACGGGTCGTCAGAAGCCCGAAAGTCTGACAACCAACAAGGAGTATCGTGATACCCAGTAACTGGGCTGCATCTGGTTAGAATGAAAGCTGACCTCAAAAATAGTTGGGAAACGGCTAGGTAGATGATAAAGTCATTGAACATAAAAAAGGAAAGAAATAAAGAATCCGTTAGCTTAGAAGCCTCAATCCAGCGTCCCCAGTGTTTTTTATTCTAATTTCTGAATATAAAACTGTAAATAAAAGTTGCTCTGACTTTAATAAGTCCCAATGGAAACGTTCAACACAGTGGGTAGAAATGGAACCCCTCTCATAATAATAACACAGTAATTTTTTGTACCCCACGCACAGGAAAAATATGGGAATGGCGGGGTACCTAGTATTAAAATGTTTATTTTCATTTTGTCGGTATAAGGCTGAGGCTACATTAGGCCGCGACGCGACCTGCGACACAAATGAGTGATTAAAACAAATAAATGAATGCTCACGTATATGGCTACACCGTTCATCAAATATTACTAGCGATCTTTGATTTCTTTATGCGATAGGTACAACATTACTGTAATCACGGCATCGGCTACATCAACATATCAGCGAAATTGAAGCGAATTTATTTAAAAATTCTCACTTGCACGACTAGTTCAAGATTTATTTCCGTTGGATCCCGCTTTTGAATCCCATTTTAATATTTTTGGCGTTAGATCCCGCAAAACATTATTATGTATTTCCGTTGGATCCCGAATTTAAAAAATGCAAGATAATTACATTTTATTGTCGTTGAATCCCGAAAAGTATTTCCGTTGGATCCCGAATGCTTAAAAAAATCTGAATGCGGGTACTTTCAACAACAAAATTGTTTATAATAAAATAAGGGGTTCACTAATGTTTCACCAAAACTCCATTGAAATTTTTAGTTTACAACCAACGTTTCGTATACTATTTATTTCACAAACAACTCATTTTCTATGTATATAATCTAGTCGTTTCTGGCACTCGCCGGCCGCTGCCGCGGCACCGCTCGCTTCGCTCGCTCGGCTCGTGCGTAGGGGTCACAGTTTTAACCTAACCTAACCTAACATTGTTTTTTTTTTTAATAATTAACCTAATCTAACTAGTTCGGTTCCGGGTAACCCACTAAAAATAATCTCTTTTTAGTGTTTGATAAAGGTAAATCACTTTTCTTCTGAAATGTACACATGTTGTTATAATATGGGATTCAACGGAAATAGCAAACGGGATCCATCGTTAATACCTAAAAAATGGGATTCAAAAGTGGGATCCAACGATAATAAACGTAGTTCAATAGTGCTACTAAATATGCGTGTGGCTACATTATGCGTACAGTAAACCGTGATGGATGATTTGATAGCAAGTGTACTGTAGCCACGTCATCGCCGAATATACGGCAATTTTCGCTTATAATGTAGCCATACCATGTTTATGTCATGTCGCTCTTCCAGTCGCATCGCAAATCGCTGCCTACTGTAGCCTCAGCCTAATAGACGTGTTCGCCTGGTTTAAATATATACGTTTCTTGAGAAACCGGTGATGGGTTTAAAGCCTCAGAGCGTAGTATAAGCCTAATCAGCCTATGTTTCCACTGCTGGGAGACAAGCATCCTTTTTTGTGAGAAGGAGCCCGGGGTCTCAGGGCGTAAAATGGTATCCTATCAGAGCAACATATAAGGCGTTTCAAAATTAAGCCAACAAACTTTAAGAGGTGCTTTAGACCATTGAACTGAACAACTTTCACTATGAGGCCAACTCTGAAGTCACGATAAAAAATCTGCTGTTTCATAAATTTTGGTCAAGTAGGTATTCAACTTTTGTATTAAACAGCTGTTTTTTTCAATCAGCTTTTTTATGAATCAGCTGTTTAATACAAAAGTTGAATACCTACTTGACCAAAATTTATGAAACAGCAGGTTTTTTTTTGTGATTTCAGAGTTGGTCCCATAGTGAAAGTTATTCAGTTCGATGGTCTAAGGCAACTTTTAAAGTTTGTTGGGTTAATTTTGAAACATCTTATATTTATGTATACACTAATACAATTTGAAATGCTATCAATAAACGAGGATTCGATAAGGTCAACGTGTTACGATGGCCTACTAGACAGAGTTCATGCTCTCTCGGTCCTGGGTTCGATTCCTGGGTTGGGTTAAGTGATATTGTGGTTTCTAGCAGCCTGGAGTCTGGATGTGGCCCTGGTGCCTGAGGCTCGCCCCCTATTACATGGGATTGAAAATATATAACTGACGAAATGTAGGTGGTGTATACTATGTGGGGTACACCTCTGCTAAACCCGTTGAGGATAACCAGTCGTGATGTTCTTTTACCAATTACCTATTTCTAAGAAGTACTCATCTTGAAAGTGAAGCAATAAAAATGAAACACTTATTCGACGTAACCGAAGGATCGCCTCTGACTGACAGAACAAACCTTCATCTCACATTACCGCAATAATCTTTCTTTGTTTCTTTCTTAAATGCCAATATTTATCTTTTCTGAAATTCTGACACAAGTTATACGTACATCAGAAAGTTGTCGAAGTTCAGTGTAGTGAAAACTCGGGGGAATTTATTAATACTAAGTTTACGTCCAAGATCTGGCACTTGGGAAACCTGTAGGGCTGTTACCTTTTGTAATTTGTGTACTTAGGAATTTATAAGGTGTTATAAAAATATTTGCCACGGCTCCAATGGGAGACAGTATATAGATTACAGTAGTGAAGAAATTTTATACCCCGGAATAGTTAAATCAACTTGAGAAAATAAAATATTAAATAAACATTTACTCTATTCTGCATAACGTGGTTCACAAACTACGCGCGATGTGTCGCTTCGTCACATTTAGCGAAATAAAATGACGGTCCGGCAACAGCTTAATTACTATGGGACGGTTTCATGCAACTAAATCAGTTCTAATTTATTTATACGCACATTTTTTTGTATGAAAAAAATTATGACATAAGATCCATAATGTATCTTTACTACTGTAATCTATATACAGAATACTGTCTCCCATTGAAGCCGTGGCAGATATTTTTATAGCACCTTATATATTTTATTTTATTTTCCTGTCGAAGAAAATGTCCTACGAAAGTCCTACTACTACTACTATTTATTTATTATTTAATATTATAAAGGCGAAAGTTTGTGAGTATGTTTTTATGTTTGTCACGCTCAAACGGCTGAACCAATTTTAATAAAATTTTGTATGGAGATAGCTGACACCTTAGATTATCATATAGGCTACTTTTTATCCCGATATTCCCACGGGATCGACATTTACGCGGGTGAAACCGCGGGTCTCAGTTAGTAGGTAATAAAGAAAACAATGACCCACTTTTCCACGTTCGCGGCAACCCTGACCACCAGTAGTCGTGTTACTCACACAACAAACCACAAAGTTTCTCGCTCGGGGATATGTTATCATAAACTAGCGCCACTCGCGGATTTCGAAGGAACTGTTTTTGAGTTATACTGCCCCAGCTGTCAAAGTTTTTTGGTAACTCGTCTGTTTGTTTTTAGAAAGGCTTTTAGGATTTTCGGTATGACTTTTAATTGGGTTCATATATTATGTAATATGAAAGGTTCGTGATATTTCGTTGGTCTTAATAATGTAAGTACCTCGGGTAGGTTCAACCTTTTCCACGAGTGTCAAAAATATTTAAATATTACAATATTAAATGTATGATAGAATGAAATAAAGGGAAATATTTAAGTAAAACTATATACACCCAACAAAAGAGATAAGTATGCAGGACCGCCGGATATAGTTGAAGTATAGAAGGAAACCGATGGATGTTCTCAAAAAAAATATATATTATTAATAGAAAACAAACAGCTCCTTTATGAAATTAAATTTCAGTCGACAACATCCAGCGATTTCTTACTAAACTTCAACTATATCCGACGATCCTGCATACTTGTCTCTTTTGTTGACTGTACTTACCATTTTAATAAAATATGTGACCTTGTCTTTGATATTTGATTTTTTGAGCTCCATTTCAAAAGGGTGACTTTATTTGTCACAGATACTGAAATAAATGGGATTACGGTTCTACAGCTGCGTCCATTGCGTCCATAAGGAGGTCCTCCATGCGTGCTGAATACAGCAAACGAAAGTTTATTTGTTCACTAGCTGCGCCCCGCGGTTTCACCTGCATAAGTCTCGATCCCGTGAGAATATCGGGATAAAAAGTATCTTATGTCATTTCCCGGGACTCAAACTATCTCTATACCAAATTTCATCTAAATAGGTTCAGCAATTTAGGCGTGAAACGGTAACATACAGACAGACAGACAGACAGAGTTACTTTCGAATTTATAATATTAGTATGGATTACACACACAATCAGCCTATAGCGTTCCCACTGCTGGGACACAGGCCTCCTCTCAGTGAGAGGAGTTCACTGCGTGGTCGTAATCCACCACGCGGGCCCAGTGCGGGTTGGTAGATGTCACATGTTTTCGAATTTTTTGGTTCTAGAATATGCTGGTTTCCTCACGATGTTTTCCTTTACCGTTTTGAGAGCAGTGGTAATGGAATAATTTACACAAAGTAAAGTGTCTGGGTTCGAACCTGCGACCTACAACTCGTAAGTCGCGGCTGTTACCACTGGGCCACCATTACTCTCATTTGTTCATTAGGCGGCTAAAAATATTAAGTACTATCTTAGTTATAAGTATCCCTCTTTGAATGTAATGACGGTAAAAAAAAGTAATTAAAAAAATTAAAAAACCCGACCGCATCCTTATACTAAAACTAACTGAAAAGCTAAAAACAAGCCCATTTTAAATTAAATAAAAGTTGGAAGCAGGCGGGGCCCATACCATTATTATAGTTTCAAACTCAAATGGGTCCCGCCTGCTTGCAACTTTTATATAATTTAAAATGGGGTTGTTTTTAGCTTTTCAGTTATTTTGTATAGGGTTGCAGTCGGGTTTTTTATTTTTTTTTATTTCCAGCTTTTTAGTTTACAAATGTGAACTATTTCGCAGACGATTTAGTTCTTGGTACGGGTTTTTTACGATTTGTCACTTTGAATTACTTTTAACCATATAAGTTGTATATATTTTTGTAATCACCTTTTAAATCCCTTTATTTTGATACCCCACTCGATAGGTTTTAAGAAAAAAAAAATTTTTTTGAAGGCATAATATGGCGCCAATAAATCCGCCATTTTGTTTTTTTTTATTTTGGTATACTCAGTACTTTCACAGTAAATACGAATCTAACGACACCTCTCAAGCTAAAATCCATCGAGCCGTTCAGGCCGCAGAGCGTGCCAAACAATTATACAAACAAACATACATACATACATACATACTCTCGAAAAACATAACCCTCCTTCTGGCGCAGTCGGGTAAAAACAAAGCCATTAGCGTAATAACTCGTAAACAGAAACATAGTTATTATTCAGGCATGACTAGATAAAGGCCGAATCATGCCGAGCCAAACATGTGTGTAGCACTCCTTGCAAACTCTATTAACCCGACCTCATCATTATCATCATCTGCCTAGCCTTTTCCCAACTATGTTGGGGCCGGCTTCCAGTCTAACCGGATGCAGCTGAGTACCAGTATTTTACATGGAGCGACTGCCTATCTGACCTCCACAACCCGGTTACGGGTAATACGAAACCCTTTGGTAAGACTGGTTGTCACACTTTATCTATTAACCCGGCCTAACCATAAATTAATGAAACATTAAAATAGAAACTATTGTTTTTTACCGAAAATGTCCCGAACACAAATCATACTGCGGATATCGAGTGGCCCCTGCAAATACTTATCCAGACGCTTTTCTGAGCAAAGCAATAACTTAAAATATGTAGGTTGACCTTTATTGACTAGAAAGACAGCCTTGCAGTACAAAGCTGCGTCCTAACCAAAGCGACCGTTGCCTTCATTTTAAATGTATATGTGTCATCGCGTTGAAAGAGGGCGCTTTCCGGTTGTCTGAAATAAATATTGACACAAAATCACGACGATCATGACATGTATTCACGCGACTAATCGCTTTGGTTAGGACGTGGGTTATTGTATGAAAATGACATAGCCTTTGATCTTAATTCCATTATCTCTGAACTTTCAAATATCTTTGACAAAGAATTTAAAAGAGGGCCTCTTGATTTCTCTATTAATACAAGATTTAAAAAACTTTGCAACTGAACAATTCCTTTGAACTTTCAGTTATTAAAATGAGATAAAATATGAAAATTCCGTCAGACATGGCATTTATTTTGACTTGATTATGTTTAGACAATCTGTGATGTTTAAAATATGATTACTTTTAATCTACGTAGGTTTGAGGTTGTTAAACTAGAGTTTAACAACCTAGAGTAAATTTTTATTTGTAAACTAGCTTCTGCCCGCGACTTCCTCCGCGTGTTTCACCCTCCCCCATTCACCCTCTTAGGGGTGGAATTTCGAAAAACCCTTTCTTAGTGGATACCTACTCGTCACCAAGAACATACCCTCGAAATTTCATGTCTCTAGGACCAGCGGTCTAGGCTGTTCGTTGATCAGTAGAAAATGCCTCAGGCATTAAGTCCGCCTTTGTACAATATTTTTTTTACTTGTGCATAAAGTTTTAATAAATAAATAATCAGTCAGTCAAACAGGACTTTGAATTTTATATGTATAGAAGTTTTGTAAGCGATATTTTTATTTGATTACATTTTTCTTTTAGTCTTCTATATACGTGTAAGTTTTATGTTTCATTTAGATTGAGATCGTTTAATTTTAATTAGACGGAACCCAATATTCCAATACCCAACATCCCCTCGGAAAGCCGTTGATTCCGGCTATCAGTCGTAGACCTTTGACAGTTGCTACGCGTAGTCAGAAGCCCTAAAGTTTGACAACCAGCATTATGTACTGGGGTATCGTGTTACCAATTTACTGGGTAGTGGAGGTCAGATTGGCAGTCGCTCTATGGAAAATACTGGTAGTCATCTGCATCTGCATAGATTGGAAGTTGACTCCAAAATAGTTGGGAAAAGGCTAGGCAGATTGTTGTGTATAATATTTAATCTAAAAAATCTCGTGTCACAATGTTTGCTATCGAACTTCTCCGAAACGGCTTGACCGATTTTTATGTTTTTTGTGTATATTTGGTAGGTCTCAGAATAGGTGGTACCTAGGCAATATTTTTTTTTGTAAGACAACGTTTGCGGTGTCAGCTAGTATCTATATAACTATTGTTAGGACAGAAGTGAAATCACAATTAAATAACAGAATTATTTAATAATCTAATAACTAATCACATGAATTATGAAAATAATTATCAACCATAGTAAAATTACAATCAGAGGAACAAAATCATCACTAAACATATTAAAGAAATAACGAGATACCAGATTACACCGAACGGCTGACAGATAGTGCTTCTACAAGCAACGCTGTCAAAAAGCATAGACCACCAAACAAGAACCAGAGAGCCTGACTCGCCGCCTACGGCAGCCTCCTTTCAGTGACCGCGTCCCCCGCGCTGCTGGGCCGGGTAGTAGTATCCAACACTATAGTATATCTACCCCTAGGCTGTAACTATATCTAAGGGAACATACCTATGTGAAGTCTACGTAAATATATAGGTACGTATATTTGTTGCTGCCTAACGAGTTTCCAATACTTAATCACTTTGATTTCGAAATAATTTGATATCATTAATGACTTATACGTGAACAAAATGATATTACAAACTTTTGTTATTCACATCATAGTATGAATGTGACTACTGACTAGCTATAGATTGTGTTTATAGAGGTAACAGGGTGTAAAGTTCACTCAACCTCCATTGAAAAGGGAGGATCCTCCGACCAGACGGATGTTGTGTCTGGCGGGAAACTACCCGATGATTCATGTCAGGCCGTTGTATATGTCGCAGCCAACTAGTTAAATTAGCCGTTTAGTTAACCGCCTAGCCTTTTAACTAAACGCGCGCGGCCGTTCAACTAACGACCCGAATGATATTCAATATTATAGTTTAGGTTGGAACTGTAACCAATCACGCGAGAGCCGAATTGGTCGCAGTAACTAAGCTAGGGCAACCCGACCAAATGGGTTAGGTTAGAACTGTGGACAACCACGTGCGAGCAAAGAGAGCGAAGCGAGGCGAGTACTACTTCCAAACGCCAGTCGGTTAACTAAACGGCTAATTTAACGACTTGGCTGCGACATATACTCGTATATGCAAGTTGCGCGGTAAACTCTGCTTGCGCGATGCAGGATCCTGCGTGACGTCAGTATTTATTTATTTATTTAATACTTCAAACACATAAATGTACAGAGGCGGACTTAATGCCACAGGCATTTTCTACCAGTCAACCTTTGGGTGATGCAGAGACAAACAGTGGTAGGTGCAACATGAAAATTGAGGAATAAATATTTTAAATATAAAGATACGCATAAACCTATTAAAACCCCCCGTATGACCCGCAGTTCCCATGTGGCGTTGTAGATACCGCTACATGTTAAACAGCAAACTGTTTTTATGCCACCGCTGTACCGCTGCTGTGGTGCATGCAAGTAGGTACAACTCAGTCGTCCTCTTCGCAGTGCTTTGACAAAAAGCGTGTAAGATTATTTTGTGAGATGCATACCGACTAAATGGTCTGGGATTACTGTTCAAGAACTGTTTACTGTGAAGTCCGTTTGCTAGTTATGAAGACACCAAAACTGGAAGTCTGACACATTGTTATGAGACGTTTGCCAACAGAGAGTCAGTTTTCTTTCATACTGATGCATTAAATTGGTATTACTCGTCTAAGGCTGTTCTCATTTCAACAAAATGAACAACCTTGTCAAACACATCAGAGAACAGTTTTGCGTGTACTGGTTCAATGTTTTACATACGAATTGCGGTGACATTTAATACCTGCCGCGGTTGACAGTTTGTCATATTCATACTCTCGGATACCTCTCCTGATTACATTCTCAAAACTTATGTAATTAAACCTACTTTAATAGGTAAACTTCGTAGGTACCTGTGTTTGTCTTTGACATACTTCTTGGCGGTAATTTGGCTGAGTTTGCAGACCAAATCCTTGGATATTTAGTTAGGGGGGGAGGGAGGGAGGCTGTTATAAATTGACCTTTCTTGCAGTTGAAGTGTCAAATGATGAGGGGTCAATCGGAGGTCTATTGGTTTTGGATAATCTGGAGTGAAAGGTAAATAAAAAGTTTTAATATGAATTTGAAATTGTGACTAAACTAGGTTTGCAATAATATTTCAAGTCAAACTTTGAGTACGAACCAAAATCACTCTTAGCAATTGTTACAAAGGTACTATGAAAAGTGTGATGTGCTATAGGCCGACCGTTTAACTGAGACGTTGCCTGAGGTAGCAGCGCGGTGCGGGAGGGGTGTGGTGACGTAGTGCCAGAGCTCAGTGATTCGTCAACTTGTGACAACTATCACCCCTCCCGCACCGCGCAGCTACCTCAGGCAACGTCTCAGTTAAGCGGGCGCTCTATAACTCTTGAGGTCTTCAATCAAACCGTACAGCATAGATTTAGGTATCTACCGTAATTACCAATGTTTAAAGGGTTTTAGTTATACCTAGTTAAAGTAATTTTTCACATTGTAGTGTTTTTTTTGTTAATAAGTTTTACATGGAGCGATAGTTACTGGGTAATATGAAACCCCATGATGAGGCTGTTATCAGACTTTCGTGCTTCTGAAGACCCGTAACGACTGTCAAAAATCCACGTGGAGTTTATGCCCATACTTCTAGAACTATACGAAAACTACCTTTTGGAAGGGTCGACTAGAATCAATTCTATTTTATATTGTAATTTTTGTACTTTCCGAGGCATGGAGGGGTCTTGGTATGTAAAGATAGGTGTCACCCATCCACGGACCAACCGCGGCAAGCGTAGCTTATCCAGATCGATCGACCCATGCGGCTGTTATTACTTAGCCACAAGCCCCTCTAAAAACTCTGCTGACATCACACTAGGGATATAATCATGACGTCCTTATTCGACAAAAATCGCCATTTTGCTCGTTTTGCCGCTTATAAAGGCAATAAACTTCACCAGTAGATTTCCCGTGGGCTTGTTGCGGCGATCGATCTTCGCATAGATGATGAAATATAACTTTGTGAATATGCTTCGGTAATGACACGTTATGTTTTGAGTAGACTAAGAAGTTGGTGAGGAGATAATGTAGTAGTTACTATACAAAATGTTTTAGTAACCATTCTATAGCAAAATCAGACTATAATGTTCCCACTGCTGGGACACAGGCCTCCTCTCTGTGAGAGAGAGTGGGCTGTAATCCACCACGCGGGCCCAAAGCGGGTTGGTGGATGTCACATATCTTCGAATTTTTGGTTCTAGGACATGCCGGTTTCCTCACGATGTTTTCCTTTACCGTTTCGAGAGCAGTGGTGATGACAATATTTACACAAAGTAAAGCGCCTGCTTGGGTTCGAACCCACGACCTACAACTCGTAAGTCGGGGCCCTTACCACTGGGCCACCAATGCTCACATACTTATCGGCTTTTCTGACAATATACGAAAAATGAACGAAATCGGTCGCGTATAAAAATCAGCTGTTCCCTACATTTTGACGAGTTACGCGAACATAAATGTAGGGAACAGGTGATTTTTATTCGCGACTGATTTCGTTCATTTTTTCTTTCACACGTGTCTTTTTCTGTCATACTTTTCTGTTTAATCTACGGTGTCAAAGGAAATAATGGGTCGTAGATATTTCCATAAAACGAAATATTTGGGACGCTGCATAATTTATTTATTTATTTATTTATTTATTTATTAAGGATCTCCAACAAAGGATACACATACACAATATAAATTACAGTAATACAAAATTTTCTTTTACGTGTGCTCCTTCAATTACAGGAGACCACAGCATGCACATATAACTAGGAGTAAACACGATAAAAATAGACAAAGTAAATGACTAATGAATACAAAATATAAAAAGTGAAGGAAAAAAAAATAAAATTAACATGTCAAGAGATTCATATTGCAAATAGTGTAGACAGGATAAGAATAAAAATAATGTTAAAAGTTTATGATAAATGTATGTACAGTACTGTAAAATAAAGGACGTGTTTACTGAAAATATTTCCTAAAGGTGAAATAGAGTTACGGGCGATATTAACTCAAGCGTCTACTGTACACCAAGTGTACATAAGAGAAAGCGCTCGAAACGTCAACGGTACACCAAGTGTACAAAACTATTGTAATTGTTTTATTGTCATTGTGAAAACAATGACTTTACTGCGTCCATTTAACTACTCCGACACTTGGGTTGTATCGACAGGCAAGCGGGCAAACGTGTGAGAGGTTAAATAATAATTATGTCCGAATCCTACAATATGTATACTAAAGTTATAAAATAAATTTTAGAGGCAAAGGTTGGGATATGCAAAATCTTAACATTCTATCCCTTGGGCGTTACTTAGTAAAAGGTTAATACTAGGTAATCTATCTCCATAAAATTAAAGTAGATGTACAGACGCCAGCACATCAACCTACTACAATCTGTCAAATTTCTTTAATAGATTTTCATCTTTATCACCAAATCATAAGGTTCAAAGTTGATTGGGAAAATGTGACAGTTTCGGGTAGGTTGATGTGCTGGCGTCTGTACATTATTTTGCTTTTGAGAATAATATACTCCAAGTTTTCTGTGAGTTTTTAAAATGAACTTAAACAAGATGCTTGTAATTCTTAAAGGAGATAGACAGAGGTGTCTAGTTCACCCAGTTTTCGGCAGTTATGGTTTGATCCCACATAATAGGGAGCGAGCTTACTGCCATTTACCCGACACAAAACAAGACAGCTACTGAAGAAATCTTGACTAGTTAAATTAGTAAAAACCGGCCAAGTGCGAGTCGGACTCGCAAACGAAGGGTTTCGTACCACAAAAAAAAACGGCAAAAAAATCACGGCCTGTTGAGCCACCCTTAAATATTTATTTTATTTTTAGTATTTGCTGTTATAGCGGCAACAGAAATAGATAATTTGTGAAAATTTCAACTGTATAGCTATCGCGGTTCTTGAGATACAGCCTGGTGACAGACAACAGACGGACGGACAGACAGCGAAGTCTTAGAAAAACGGGACGTTTTTACCCTTCCGGCACGGAACCCTAATAAAATAGCAAGTGTTTATTTTTTTAATTTTTAGCTGGTTCGATTCCCGGTTTAGATGAGTTTGTCGAGAAATCCGTGAATGCAGTTTTGTTTCTTTTTAAAAATAAATGAATGTTTCCTTAAAGTAAATAATGTGGTTTCCCTTCAGGGCCCATTGATTTTTTCCACCCTGTATACCCCTTTATCTGAAGTTCTTTAGACCCATTTAACGCACTGGCCATTATTATACCAACCCTTTTTGAAAAAGGCTTTATTTGCTTATCAGGGCAGACCGGTGATGCCAACCGTCGCCTTTTTAAAACTCTGTATAGGTATGAAAAGGTTGTGTGGTTGGAGCTACGGTGTCGTAGCGGCGCGCCGCGGCGTAGCGGGTGGCGTAGCGAACTACGTAGCAACGTAGCGGGAGGTTAGACTTGTTTGAGTTTGTATTTTAATTTAATTTATGAAACTAAATAAAATTTACAGACTGTGGTATTATTTTAACAATCGTTCTTTAAAAACAGTTTGTTGGGTTATTGGAAAAACAGCAACAACCTCTTAAGAGGTCATTGTACTCATTATTATGATCAACTTTTACTATGGGACCAAACCTGAAATCGCGAAAAAAAATCAGCTGTTCCCTACATATTGACGAGTTATACGAACATAAATGTAGGGAACAGCTGATTTTTTTTTCGCGTTTTTTTAGATTATTAGTATGGAACTGTGTCACCAACCACCATTCTTAATATTTGATTTACTTACTTTGAAATTCCAGATTATCCAAAAGTCGCTAAAGAAAGGCTGCTGTGTAATCGACCGTGCGATGAGAGACAGTGGTCAAATTGTCGATTTTCATTTCCACTAACACAAAAATCGCTTTTCACTTTAATCGCTCCGCTTATCCACCAACCCGCAGCCTACCACTGATTTGAGGCAATTTTTAAAACCTGTGCGTATGTAAACATACGGAGGCCATGTCAAAGAGAAGTTTACGTATTTATGAGAACGACTGTTATGCCAATTTTATTGTGAACAGTCTGAATTATGACCCGTGTGTTATGTCAATGTGTGTGTTTGTTCCATATATTCGGGATGAAGCGATTAAAAAGTCATTTGAGAAGTTTATTGTTGAGTTTTTGATGCAGTGAAAGTAATGTGAGTGTTAATTGTTTTTATAAGACGTCGACGAAGTGGTACATAACCCCTTAAGTGTACACCAAGTGTACATAAGAGAAAGTGCTCGAAACTTCAACGGTACACCAAGTGTACACACCAGTGTCATTGTTCTATTGTCATTGTTAATACAATGACTTTACTGCGCCCATTCATTCAACTACTCCGACGCGTCGGGTGTTTCGACAGGTAGGCGGGCAAACGTGTGAGAGTATAATAGATCCTGAAACCTATCGCACGCTCAATAATAAACCATCAAAGTTATGAGTCTCTACCTTGTTGAAAACATTTTGATGGTTTTCACGTGTTTATGGTGTTATTTTTATTTTCTTGGTTGGTTGGTTTTTACATTCCGAGCACGGCAGCAATGCTACGCGACATTGCTGCGTCACATTGCTGCTGTGCTCGGAATGTAATCTCATATAAACCCATAGAAAATGTATGAGGACTAGTAGTGCTGCGACCGCACTGCCGCGGCAGCACTGCTGCGTGCTGCCGAGATCGAAATCATACTTTTAAAGGAATGAACAGCGCTACACGAGGAGGCATCCCTAAAAATATATATATAACTAGCGGTCGCCCGCGGCTCCGCCCGCGTGGATGTCGGTTACCGCTGCAAAAAGCCTACCCAGGAAAGACACGGTCAGCAAAATGATTCCCAGGTCAATTCACAGACACCGACAGTAACATTGACGACGCAGTCATTATCCGCAGGCTGCACAGATTGTCTTTCTGTGTATGTTAAGTTGTTAATGATGAAAATATTTAAATGTAATTAATACTAAGTTTTCACTTCTGCCGGCAGTCCCGGAGCGCAACCCGTTGTTTAAGGATAGATAACTAAAGCGATTATTGTAGAGCTTCTTTTTTATTGGTTGTGGTGGCTCCTGAAGGTTAGGAAGACAAATTTTACCTGAAGCACAGCACATACCATTAGGTCCGTCTGTCCATTTCTTGGCAGAGCAGTTAGAGCAGATCTTATTCATGACTCCGATTTGGACGGACGCTTGTTGTGCATAATCAACCTGCGGATCATATCTGAAAGCCAGTCTGTTGCTGTTAGCTAAAATTCGATTGCGAACTGTGTTTGTGGACAACTGCTGTCTCTCTGCTTGAGCTCTAAGTCGCTGCAAACGCTCGACACTCGACTCTCTTTCGCGCAACTGAGAGGTCCTTATATTTTGTTCATGAAGACGTTGGGAACGCTCCAGCCTCGACTCTTGAGCGCGTAGCTCGGAGGTTCTCAGACTTTGTTCGGCAAGGCGTTGCGAACGCTCGACACTTGACTCTCGTTCGCGTAAGTCAGAGGTCCTTACATTTTGTTCATGAAGACGTTGGGAACGCTCCAGCCTCGACTCTCGTGCACGTAACTCAGAGGTTCTCAGATTTTGTTGTGCAAGGCGTTGCGAACGTTCGACACTCGACTCTCGTGTGCGTACCTGAGAGTTGCTCTGATTTTGTTCAGCAAGGCGTTGTGAACGTTCAGGTGAAGATTCTCCCATACGACGTATTCTTGCTGCCCGTGCTTGAGAACTATGTTTAGAAAGTTGAGACCTGGCTCTCTTAGGCATTTTCAAATGTTTAAGAAAATGTTAATAGCGTGTAATAGTCTAGCTCTGAAAAGAACTGTTGTTTAGCCCTGAAAAGAACTGTTGGTTAGCCCTGAAAAGAACTGTTGGTTAGCCCTGAAAAGAACTTTTGTTTAGCTCTGAGAAGAACTTTTGCGTAGGTGTAGTTTTAAGAACGAAATCTAAAAAAAATCGCACGAAAATTATTAGACTTCGCGCACGACCGCTGCGTAGGGAGCCGACCTCGCGACTGAGCCGCGCGGGTACCTTACTCATAGATCTAAACTCCCCTCCCGCACGCGCACCCCCGCCTTGGTGACGCCCACTTCGCAACGGGCCGTGCAGCAGAAATCGTAATATTTTAATTTCGCCATAACTTCAAAACCAAACGTCCAATTTTAATCATTCAAAGACCAAATATTATCTCCATAAACTGTTCTTAGTGATGAAATCATTTATTTTGATAAGGATTAATAGCATGAGTAAAATAAACGCGTTTAAATGTAGTCCAAAAAAAATTCAAGATTTTTAAATAAAAAAATGGTTGCTGTGCCTCACTCGACATAGATGGGTATAGTGTGTCGCGGACTTTTTTGTAGATATTTATAAGATCTACAATTAATTAGAACATTTTATGGTTCTATCTTTTATAGTTTAGGCAGCGTACGCAAAATAAGTAACTTTTCTGGTTGATTTTTTACACCTTGTGTCCGAAAAACCCAAATATCTTACGGAACCCTATTTTTTTCCAAAATAAAGTATAGCCTATGTTACTCGTGGATAATGTAGCTTTCGAATGTTGAAAGAATTTTTAAAATCGGTCCAGTAGTTTTTGAGCCTATTCAGTACAAACAAACAAACATACAAACAAAGTTTTCCTCTTTATAATATTAGTGTAGATATGTTATACAACATATGAAACTTTGACCCAAACCCTATTGTTTTAAATATACATGTATTTATGTTACTGGAAATAAAGCACTTACAGTACATATTATGTTTGTTAAACAGTGGTAATTTAATTAAAAATTCTCTGTATTCTCGAGAAGAGCTTACTATAGAAATGATCCTATGAAGTAAGGTCTTAATTGTAGACCGTACTAAACGTGGAGATATTTTAATTTAAAATAGTATTTTTTACTTATTTCATTTATGTACATTAATGTGATTTTATATTGTTTGTTGTTATTTACCTAATATATTTTTTACCATGACGACTTTCTAAAGGAGGATCGACAAAAATGTATGGAAGCTGGTCCTGGCACCAATAACAACTACACATATGTCATTAGATAGGTATTGTATTATTATACAATAACTACTATACTACTATTTTGCTCAATTTGAACATAATCATTATTAAAGTAGATAAATTCTTTACTATTTTTAGGAATTTCTGATACCTAATACTTATGTAAGTATAAGCATTTGAGTAAGATACCTGAGATACAGGTTTATTCCTAGTTCAGGTAGAATCCAATTATTTCTTACCTACCTCTAGTTTAAGGCCTTATTTTTTAAATCGACACTTCCATGCAATAACATCGTAACTCACTTTTTTTCCAAAAATTGAGTTACAACCGCATTGTTATGTAAAAAAATAATGCATTTTTTCTGTACTATCATTGTAATTCTATTCCCTTTCGTTTCTAAAATAAACCAACGTCAAAGTATATGTCATTTCACCGTTTTGTTTTTCACGCAAGTCATGAAAACCCATGAAAACAATTTTTCTTTTACAACTTAACCATACCTATTTCTATTCCGCCTAAACTATATTAAATAGAGCCAGCTTCAAAAATTGTACGGGGTATTTTGAGTTTGCTATAATTTTTCAAACTTTAAAATCGCTCTCCTGTAAAATCACAAAAAGTGAGTTACGATGTTATTGCATGGAGGTGTCGAAATATTTATATAAATCAATTATTTCAATAAACAATTTCAATTTCAAAACTATGGTGGCTCATTTCAAATCGCTGTGTGAAAAAAGTTATGGCGATATTTCGTAGGAATGGCCTATCTAACGACGTATGTTTGGTTTATATTGGTCGTGGCGACCATTTTGTCCGGTCCTCCTTTTGTTCGCCAAATTGAAAAAATATCAGGCATTACATAATTATTACACGTTACCTTTTGGAATATAAGACGGTTAATGTCACGAGAACTAATTAGATGAATTGTAGTAGATACCCACTTATAAGCAGCGTGGTTTCACAATTACCTCCCTACCTACCTCCACGGTCACGCTCAATTATCTCCCTAACTGTAGGCGGGAAGTCTATCAAATCCAACACACGAAATATCAAAATTCATCGTAGTAGGTACTCATATTTCGTGTTTTAATTTGTATTTGCATGTTCAGAAGCCCAAAAGTCTGACATCTAGTCTTACCAAGGGATATCGTGTTGCCCAATTACTGGAATGTGGAGGTCAGATAGGTACATACACAAAATACATAGTACAACACACGAAAGAACAATTCAATGATAAAAAATTACATGAATATAGAACAAAACATACAAAAAATAAAAATGGAAAACATGCTTAAAGAAATGAAATGAAACTATGATATACTTTAAATCAAAATACTATAAATTCTAGCATTGAGTTCCAGTTAGATTGGAAGCCATTAGCCAACCCCAACATGGTTGGAAAAAGGCTAGATAGATTGATTGATTCTAAGCGTCACACGTAACCACCAATTTATTTATATGCATGATCCAATCATAACCTGCCGCCAGGTTTTTTTTTGTTGATAAAATTAAAAAAAATCGGGAACGGAAAATCTCAAACGGCGCAAATATAATAATAATATAATATCTTATTGGAGCTTATATGTTCGAGCTGTTTGAGGTTGAAACTCTTGGGCCATGGGGTCCGAGTAGAAACTCAGTATTTCGAGACATTACGAAGCGGTTGGTCGACTCTTCACGTGACAAGAGAGCTGGCCTATTTTTGACCAAAGGATCAGCATTGCTATACAACGCTGCCAGCCTTTTGAGCACTTTTTCTGCTTACAAAAAATCGTACAATTTTTTTTTATAATAAATAAAAAAACTATATCACAATCGTAAGCAAAGTTGCATCGATTCCGAAAAAACATATAAAGAATTTTCCGAAAAAACATATAAACATATGAAGAAAACATATAAAGAATTTTGTAACATTTCCCCACGTCCACACATTATGTACACAATGGAACACCACGGTTCTCTTGAAAAGAAAGCGCGGATTTCCCTTTGATCAAAAACACGCGCAAAAACTGTTTGATGTCAAAACGGCGCAAACCGTACCTCAAGGGCCGTACACACATGTTCGGGACCATACATTTGATTCCGCAGTATTTGTTGAACAACCCCCAGCCCGTCAACGAAGATATGTGCCCTTCCGAAAGTGATCCGAAACTTCGGAATGTACCCTCCACCCGATTAGTTAACTTTTTTCATCATCATCATCAAACAGACATCATCAAACAGACATCGAGAGTAGGGACACCTGTCAAATCGCTCAAACTAATCTAATGTCCGTAGGTTATACGGAGTAGGACTCGCCCATAACTTAGTAGAGCTCCTGCTCGGCTCAGTTTAAGCAAAGCCTTGCGGCTTTTACCAAGCATTTATCTACATCATATTCAATTTTGCCACCCGGTTGAGCCGAACAAGTGTATAGCACCCCCTAAGAAAAACCTTTACCATTTAGGGGACAAAAGAAACTCAACTTTCCTTTCTTTTTCAGGTAAAAACGACAATGGAAATCACCTCAACGGATTCACACGTCAACGCTTACAGAATAAAAGCTAACGCGACCTGAAAAAATGTGAAACATGAAACTTGAAATCGTCCTTGAACCTGACAATTTTACTTTGGACCTCGCCGACTTATCAACTTCGATGTATCTGACGGATATATATGTGAACAAGACTTTGGAAGTCAATGAAACGACCAATGACTTGGTATACTCAAACCAGTTTGAAGATGATCCTTTAATAGTATTTTTAGTGATACTAAAATGTTTGATAATGCTGTTTATCATACTGGCAGCGATATTTGGGAACTTATTGGTGATAGTGTCTGTTATGAGGCACAGAAAACTACGAGTGATCACGAACTATTTCGTCGTGTCTTTAGCCCTGGCTGACATGTTAGTCGCTATCTGGGCCATGTGTTTTAACTTCAGTGTAGAGATAACTAATGGAGAATGGTTGTTCGGGTACTTTATGTGTGATGTTTGGAACTCTCTGGACGTATATTTTTCTTCAGCTTCGATTCTCCATCTATGCTGTATCAGTGTTGATAGATACTACGCCATAGTCCAGCCTTTGGACTACCCCTTGATAATGACGACAGCGAAACTTGGAATCATGTTGGCTGTGGTCTGGTGCAGTCCAGCTTTAGTCTCCTTTCTTCCGATCTTCATGGGCTGGTATACAACAGAAGACCATTTGAGCTTTCGGAAGAGGTTTCCAAACGTGTGTAGTTTCACTGTGAACAAAGTGTATGCTGTGGTGTCGAGTAGTGTTAGTTTTTGGATCCCGGGTGTCATCATGCTGTATATGTACTATAGGATCTACTTGGAGGCTGAGCGGCAGGAGAGGATGTTGTACAGGTGAGACACTATTATTTATCATACTGTAGCGGTACCTACAACGCCACATGCCATTCCAATATAATTTTAATTTTGAATCCAGTATAGAGGTATGAGGAACAAGGTGTAAAGTTCAATCATCCTCCATAGAAAAGGGAGGATCCTCCGACCAGACGGGAGTTGTGTCTGGCGGGCAACTGTCCGATGATTCATGTGGGGCCGTTGTATATATGCTACTTGCGCGGTAAACTCTGCTTGCGAGATGCATGATTTTGCGTGACGTCAGTATGACGTATTGTTCGCATGTGGCGTTGTAGACACCGCTACAATAAATTCTATATCCTAAAATACTCCTACACCATCTGGGTGGCCCAGCATATCGAGTATAACATTTTGCGCAAATATTTTTACCAAGTAATTCATATTTAATATCAAATTCGTTTTGTGTTGAAATGATTGAATCAAATGACTGAATACCGTATCAATTCGAATCATTCGAATTGATACGGTATTCAGTCATTTCGATAAAAAATTCAATTCGATAAATTTTGGAAAACATTTCTGTTAAACTATTCTATATTATTTGGTAATCAACTTGCAGTACACACACTTCATAATATTTTATGTATAATTTCCACAGTGTCTGGGAAAATTACAGTTACTTATATATTTGTCGCAAAAAAAAGTGTTGTTACCCACAGATATAGATTATAGACCTAGACAACGCAAGTATCACGATCTGTATGAAAATTAAGCGAGCCATGTTTTGACTACTTACTATGACGTCACAAGCACTATTTAGTGATGGGAAAATCAAATCGATTCAAAGACGCCTTCGCGTGTGGCACCCGTCTTGCCTCATCACCCAGGCACGCACAACGGACCAAATGGGAGTCTAAGTGCGGAAAAGGGAGCCCCATCATCATCATCACGCTCACCCAGCTAGCAGTACACAGGACTGAGCGCGAAAGTGGCGGCTTACGATTTTTGTACGTAAGATCACATATAAACTACTCAAAACTAAATAGGGCCCACCATGTTTTTTTGCCTTAACTTAAAATTGAACCTAATTGTTCAGTTTTTATGAATGTACAAGTTTCAAGTGGGCATTCAGGAATAGTGTAAACATAAACAATGGAATCATTTGTTTATTTCCTTTAATAAAAACACCAATAACAGTTTTTAGGAAAAAATACACAAAATAAAGGATAAACATAATCTTGTAAAGCACACGTCTTCTGAAAAAAAATATGGTGCTTGTTATTTTTTAATAACGTGTGGGCCCTCCTCTGCTCCGTATGCACTCTCTGAGCCTATCTGGTACACTTTCAATCAAGTGAGTCACGTTTGTGTGCGGTATTTGTTCCCAACAGACTTTCAGGGCGTTAATGAGCTCCTGCTGGCTGTTCACATCACTGTAGTTTTCTTTCAGGTTTCTTTTGAGTTGATCCCATAAATGTTCTATTGGGTTGAGGTCGGGACTCATGGCTGGCCATGGCAAAACGGCGACATTGGCTTCAGAGAGGGCTCTTTGTGTGGTGCGGGCTGTGTGTGCGCGAGCATTGTCATGCATAAAGACAAAATTATTGCCCACTCTTTGTGAAAATGGGAGGACATGTGGACGGATTACTCGCTCGATGTAACTAGCGGCGGTTACGGTACCTTCATTGAGAATTACCAGCTCTGTTTTGCCGTGTAAGCTAATTCCACCCCATACCATAACACTGGGACCCCCCCATCGGTCTGTTCCATGGACGCATGTTTCAGAAAAACGTTCCCCTTCTCTTCTCCACACGCGTATCCGTCTATCATCACTGTAAAACTTCACTTTAGACTCGTCCGTAAAAAGCACATTCCTCCAGTTATCCATGGTCCATTCTAAATGTTCCCGGGCGTACCTTAAGCGTGCTGCACGATGAGCCCTCGTCAGTTTCAGTCGAATAGTGCGTACTCTGGAGCGTTGTCCATCTTCGTGAAGCCGATTTCGAATGGTTTGGTCACTGACTCTCGTCCCTGTGGATTGCCGTAGTCGAGTTTGTAAGGTCCGAGCTGTAACAGTACGCTCCCGTCGTGCGGTTAACCTTAGATATCGGTCTTCCTGGGCAGTTGTAGCTCTAACTCTTCCTGTGCCAGGTCTCCTAGCTACACTTCCGGTCTCCTGATATCGTTCCCAAACATTTCGGATTGCTCGTCGCGAAACACCGAGGTGTATAGCCACAGATCTCTGAGACTGTCCCTCTTGGAGCAAAGATACTGCTCTTGCAGCGGTTTCCATGTCCATATGTCGGCGAGAACCAGGCATAGTGATCACAACTAACACAGGAACCAAACAAAATTGTTAAAAACGTGAGTACTCCACAGCAGTGTCTAGTGTAGACTGAAAACTTAAGTAACTGAGAATTTGTGCATTCGATGTTTTTTTCGAGTACTTCACTTTTTTAGCTACCCTCTTGAAACCAATATGAATGTTGTCGAAATAAACATTGATAAGGGCTCCTAAACATGTCAGATTGACGGTTCAATGCATAACTTTGTCAACAACTACTTAGATAACTTTATTTTGACCAAAATAGTGACTGATTCGAGGTGGGCCCTATTTTGTTTTGAGTAGTTTATTATATTACTGTGGTAAGATGGTGCGAATTTTGGCACGCGAAGTAGTTGCTCTTACTTTATCTAAGTGTATTTATATATCTGTGGTATTACCGCTTAAATGTTTTCATCACAAATCACATGCAAATGATATCTTCACCATCATTCTTTTGATCGTATCTCAATTTATTTGGTATCGGCGCAACATGTATTTTTCTTCCATTACATCACACTAATATTATAAAGGCGAAAGTTTGTGAGTGTGGGGGTGTGTGTGTTTATGATGTGTTTGTTACTTCTTCACGCTCAAACGGCTAGACCAATTTTGATAAAATTTTGCATGGAGGTAGCTGACACCCTGGATTAACATATAGGCTACTTTTTATTCCGATATTCCCACGGAATCGAAACTTATGCGGGTGAAACCGCGGGGCGCAGCTAGTACTTCTCTATTAAGGTCGTACAAACACACGTATCAAAAATGAAAGGGATCGGCACCGTATCAACTCGAGCCGTTCAGTATTCTTTGTATGAAACTCCCTACTGTAACGCACACTAATCGGAATCGTAACGTAATCACCTCAATTCGGGACAAACTCACGAACCGCGGTGCGGTGCGTTACGGCTCGTCGTTCCCGCGCTTACGGCTCGTCGTCCGCGCGCTTACGTCTCTCCGTACCCGAGTTCACGTCTCTTCGCCCACTCTTGCCCCTCTCACCCCTCTGGCCTGCTTCGTGCACCATCAACCAGCGGTCGGCGAGCCGTAAGCGCGGGGTCACCTAGCCGTAACATATCTTGCGGGGCGGCTTAGCTCGGCCGCTTATGCTGTTAGGAAGATAAGACAGTTAACAGACGTAGAAACCGCGCGTTTAGTCTATTTTAGTTACTTTCACAGCATTATGTCGTACGGCATTTTACTATGGGGTCGAGCTGCTGACATTGAATCCATCTTTATTTTGCAAAAGAGAGCTGTCAGAGCCATTTATAATCTACGTCGCCGCGAATCTCTCAGGGAACTATTTAAAAGGATTAATATTATGACGGTACCTTGCCAATTCATTTATGAAAACATTATGTATGTAAGAAAAAATCTACATCTTTTTAATAAAATAAGCGATAGACATAACTTTAACACAAGAAATAAAGATAAAATACATCAACCATTTTTCAGATTAGCCAAAGTACATACATCTTTTATGGGGTACTGTGTCAAATGTTACAATAAAATACCTTGTGATATATTGCAATTAAATGAAAGAAAATTTAAAACTCACATTAAACGTACACTTTGTAAACAAGCATACTATAAATTAGAAGATTATATCCAAGATAAGAACGCTTGGAAACATGCTGGTCCTGCTCCATAGGACAATCTAGAGTCTAGACAAAATCAAACTGGTTGCTAATTTAATTGTAATTTTTTTTTTATTAGTTTTTACATTCATTACTCACACCCTGACTTATTACTTGTATTTTTTTTTTTTTTTTTTATATAAAAGTCGTTTTGCTTGTACCATGTTTGTAAATATGTGAGCACCATGTATCTATCAGATAATTAATTTATATGTCATGGTTTCGTTTTTAATTCTTTTACCTATTGTGGTATAGTAATTTTATTTTAGGTGCATCGTCCTCACATGTTATTATATAATTAATGTACCCATGCAAAATATTGTACCTAAAACATTTTAAAAGAGTAACGGTGGAGTTTCTTGCCCATTCTTCTCCATGCGAAAACTACCTTTTGGAATGGGCGACTAGAATCAATTCTATTTTAAGATAATTTTTGACGTTCAAAAGTGCCTTTTTTGTGCCTATTTGAAATAAATGCTTTGACTTTGACTTTGACTTTGACTTTGGCCGTAGCGGAGTCGACGTATCGGAGCTTCTGATCCGCTTTAGTTACGTGCTTACGTTAGGTTGACGCCTGTTTGTTGGCGAGGCGATAGGCGATACGGTGCCGATACCTTTCCGATTTGATACGTGTGTACCTTTAGTCGCCATCTTGGTAGTCACCCCCTTTCTAGCCATAACGTTTTACACACAGTCCATCCATCGTTTTCTTGGTTTTCCCCTACTCTTATCGCCATCCTCATCTAAATTCAAAACTTTCTGACGACATTTTCCTCATTGATCCGCATCACATGACATCATGACAAGTAATTTCCACACAAATAATAAGAAACTACAAGTATTGATATTATCGTAGATACGATACGATTTCTTTGCGTCATTACCGCGGGGGCGGGGTTGGGGGGGGGGGGTTGGATTTCAAGGGATCAGGTTGGAATAAATCATATAAGTAAACGTATTTTCTTTCTTTCTATACGCACTAAGTAGTTGGTATTGTTATATTGTACCTAAAGTAACCATATTATTTTCCCATATTATTTTTTCTTTTTTTTTTTTTGTTTGTCCCACTGCAGGGCAAAGGCCTCCCTACTCTCTCATGAGAGAGTAGAGGTTTAGGCAAATTAACCCAACGCGCTTGTCTAGTGCGAGTTGGTGCGTGTACAATGGACCGCCTGACTGGGTCCGTGGGCGCCGTCTTTGACGTGCTAGATGTTCATCAGCCGCCGCCCTGAGTTGATATCCTGCACTAATATCGACTGTTCCATCCGAGCCTATTTGGGTGTATTTATCCCATAGCCTACAGGTGGCGTTCTACATTTACTTCAATACTAAATGCACGACAGCAGTGGTGTCAAAGAATAACAGTCGTGATTTTAAATTACGGACCATTTACGAGATGGTAGTCAATTTGCCAGAGCAGTAATAATTCGGAGTAGTAGTAGCCCAGTGGTAACGACCGCAACTTACAAGTTGTAGGTCGTAGGTTCGAACCCTGACAGGCCCTTTACTTTGTGCAAATTATTTCATTACCACTACTCTAAAAACGGTGAACGAAAACATCGTGAGGTGACCACTATGTCTTAGAACCAAAAGCTCGAAGACATGTGACATAACCGGACTGGGCCCGCGTGGTATATTATAGAACACTCCCTCTCATAGAGAGGAGAGCCCTTTGTCCTGCAGTGGGAATGTTTATAGGCTGATTATGATATGACCTGAATTTACATATTTACGACAGCATAAAGCCCTTCTTTTTACATTACCTACTTGTTTTATTCAACTTAGTCTGGTGTTCTTACTTCCATTGACTCATAAGGGGCTGCTCATTTATTACGTAAGAAGATTTGAGGGGGGAGGGGGTCCGAACAAGTCCTATTTTTTCTTACACGGGGGTGGGAGGGGTCTAGATTGTTCTCAAAAGTAAACAAAAATTACAAGTTTTAAATTTTTTTTTATACTTCTTCTTTGCAATTTTAGTAGATACTGATCTTACGTAAGATTCAAAGGGGGGGAGGGGGTTCATTTAAGTCTTATTTTTTCTTACGTAGAGAGAGGGGAGGGGGGTCAGAAAGTAGTCAAAATTGTCTTACGTAATAAATGAACAGCCCCTAACATTAAGCACATAATCACTCCCTAAATCAACAGTTCAGTAATCTTCACTAATGGAGGCAACAGGCTCCCTTGAGATCTGACCTTTGAGTCTCTCCTTAATGAAGCTAAATTCCTATTTAAAGAGATAATGAGGAAAGAAGGGGGGGGGGGGTGTAGGGATATGTGTATGTAGGAATTGTGGTTTGTTTGGTTACACAACATGTCTCAGAAAGTTGTTCGCCGGCCCGCCCCGCATGTACAGACAGCAGCAGAGAAAAGGAACCCTCTTTGGTAATAACTCATTACCAAAGGGGGTTCCTTTTCTCTGATGCTGTCCGTACAAACGCCAGCACATCAAGCTACTACAATCTGTCAAATTTCTTTATTAGATTTTCAACTTTATTGCTAAATTATAAGGTTCAAAGTTGATCGGGAAATTTTGACAGTTTCGGGTAGCTTGACGTGCTGGCGTCTGTACGTGAAGAAGTAACAAACATACAAACACACTCACAAACTTACGTCTGCGGCCTCAACAAATTCAAATAAATAAATAACTTTTCGTTCCTAAGCCACACTACAAACATCAATAGTTCAGCAACCCTCACTAGTAAAGGTAACAGGCTCCCTCGAGGAGCGACCTTTTGAGTCCTTCCGTAATGAAGCTAATTCCTATGAGGAGATAGTTAGCAAGGAGGTGGGGGTGGGGTGTAGGAATTGTGATGTGTTTGTTTATCTAAACTAATAGTATAATGAGAAAAAAAAAAGATTGTTTGTATGTTTGTTACGTTTTTACGCTAAAACGGCTGAACGGATTTGGATGAAATTTGGCACATACGTAGACCATGACCTGGAGTAGGGCATAGCTAGATCCATCTAAAACTATCAAAGTTATAGTCATGCAAGAGTTGGGGTTCACTATTCTACATACCATGAAATATTAGCACTAGCAAAAGGCTTATGTTTAACTTATCACCAGATAAAGTAAAATACAACATCAAAAAAACACTTTTTTACTCATATATTGCAATTAAATGAAAATACCTTGTTATAATTGCAATTAAATGAAATAAAATTTACAACTCATATTAATATTACACTTTGTGAACAAGGATATTACAATATAATTCACATATTATAAGTAATGTATACAAATTATTGTAAAACATTTAAAAAAAGTAACCGTAGAGTTTCTTGCCCATTCTTCTCCATACGACACTACGACAGAAGTGAAAACTTGAACAATTACGTGTGTATTTTTTGAATCATCATATAAACAAAACACAAACAGAATACTTTGCCATCACTCACTGACATATCGGAATCGTTGAGTACATCCCTAGGACAGCCGAACACATCCGAAGCGGTGTCGGTTACGGTAACAGTGGCGCGAATTCAATGGATTCTTCCCATCTCAAAAAAATACCCAACGCGCCTAAAGAAGTTTCACTTCAATAAAAACATAACGTGACATACATAAGGTACATTCTCCCGCTTCCATCAAAATTTAAATTCAATTTTTGATCACGTAAGAACTGGTAATTCCGACCGCTGTTCGAAAATAACCTGAAACGGGTCGGTCACGTCAATGTGTTGACTGCCGAATGAATTCTTAATTCCCTAAACCAGTGACCGTTAATTACATTTTTTTCGCAGTTAATTTAATTACTTGGGCTGATTTTACCAAAGTCAGATATTTTTTTATCTGTGGAACAAAATTGACGTCTGACAGTTACATGGAAGAACTGTCAAAAATTAAAAAAATATTCTCAGGATAAGGCCTACTCTATGTATAAAAGTTTGGTAGAATTCGCCCTTACTCGTTTAAAAGTATTTAACTGTGTAATTGAATATTTGACTACTTTTTAAGCGGTCAGTTATTTTTGGAGTGTTTAAAAGTGTTTTACACGTTATGTTGATCGAAGTTAGACGTAGAGGAAAGTAGTATTTATTACCAGTAATATGGATATTCTTCTTTTCGTTTCGACGGCAAAAGTAAAATATCTATACCTATATATAAAATTCAAAGTGAAAGAAAATTCATCCATCCATCCTTCGTTCCATCATAGACCTCATCTATCGCTTTCCATCAGGCGTGATCGGAGTCAAGAGCGCGCCCATTTGGCAATAAAAAAAAAAAGTCCTCACTGACTGATATATCAACGCACAGCCTAAACCGCTGGTCCTAAAGACATGAAACTTGGAGGGTGTGTTCTTTGTGAAGAGTAGGTATCCAGTAAGAAAGGGTTTTTCGAAATTTCACCCCCAAGAGGGTGAATGGGGGAGGGTGAAATTTTACACGGACGAAGTCGCGGGCAGAAGCTAGTTTTATTATGTTAGATGAATTGGGCCCAGTAGGTGGTCACGCCAATCGAGGTATCTATACCTACTAATATTATAAAGAGGAAAAATTTGTAAGTTTTTATGAAGGGGTAATCGTCGGAACTGCTGATCAGAATCCGAAAATTGTTTCACTAATGGGAAGCTTCATTAGGTATTACCGCGTGTTTTAAGCGAAGTTGGGAACAGAAGTCAGTTAGTAATATGGGTTGGACATTGCTAGAAATTAAGGTTCCTACTCACTAGCCAAGGTATTATACTTTTAATAAAAGATAAAGGTTCAAATAAACACTGCATTGGGTATGATTCGAACTCAAGCCTATAATCACTTGCCACTCAGACGCCTAAATCACACACACAGAAATATAAATAATGGTCTTTATTTTATATTTCTGTAGACTTAAGTATGTAACAAAGACTTATACAAAATAATTCAACAACGAACTCAACGGGAAAAGTAAATGAATTCTTAATTTCTTAATCCAGTAAACCAGTTAATTACTTTCAAATTCATTCAATAAATGAACCGAAGTGAACTGTTTAACAGAATCTTACTTCGAATTTGTATCTCTGTTTATTTATTTCTCAGTTCACAAATGGAACTCTAGTGTTCCATTATTCTCTTCTTTTGTTTATTTTAAACAAAGAACAGGATCAGTTTTATTTTTAAAACTAAGGGTTTATTTGCATAATCAGCCTATAACTTTCCTACTGCTGGGTTACAGGCCTTCACTTCACTCTGTGGGAGGGAGTGGACCGTAATCCACCACGCGGGCCCAGTGCGGGTCATATGTCTTCAAATTTTCCGTCCTAAGAGCCGGTTTCTCACAATCTTTTCTTCAAAGTTTTTGAAAGCAATGGTGATTGAGATGAAATTAATTACATAAAGAAAAGCGCATGCCTGGGTCCGAACCTTCGACCTACAACTCATAAGTTGGACCACCGCTGCTCTCCGGTAAACGGTGCCCGATATGCCAACGGATCTCGGCGCTGTCAAGCGCTGGTTGTGGACTCTGGTCAGTGCAGGCAGTTTTTATACTTTTTTCCAAATCATCGTGAACCTTAGTAAACGGTAGGCACTTATCAGCGGACCATACTCAAAATACCATACTCTTATGGGTATGAAATGTATCGATATCATTACGACAGATACAGGAATACGTAACAAATCATACCTCCGCAGTCTCATTAGGTTTCAATTTGGATACCAAATAACGCAGGAATTTCTGATAACAACATTGTTTCATTATATTTAAGGTACCATCGAGGCCCTTTTCGCACGATCACATAAAAAAAAAATCGCCTAAATCCTGCGGCGGCGCCAAGCCATGCCCCCTTAAAGTTTTCGCCTAATAGGAAAGCGATAACGCAATTAGTTGCAACCTGCACTGCGCAGATTAGTGACGCATCACGTGTACTCCTTTTGTGAAATTTACGGACGAACTATTTGTCCTTGGCGGGCACACTAGAGAGCACTTCTATTTTTTGAGTGCAAGCAAAAATTAACTTAGTGGTGGTCAGGCGGGAGTGTCCGCCATAGTACACTCTGCCGCCCCCATCAAAGTTCAGAGGTCGGCCCGTGGATGGGTGACCATCCATTACATATCGAGACCCCTCCGTGCCTCGGAAAGCACGTCAATTTATCCCAGCTGTCATTCGTAGATCTTTGACAGTCGTTACGAATGCTTACGCCAATCAGCATTGACAACCGCGCTTGTCAGCGCCGAGAAGCGCTGACATATCGGTTCCGGTTACCAGCGTTCTATATGAATACACCCTTTTGTTTTTATTTTAAGAATAGTATGCTTGTTTTGTTTTTCTTTTCCTTGTTTTTATGTAGTGACAAGACAAAGGAATGAAGTCAGCCAGGGGTATGGTTTTCTGAAAAAATTAGTTTTTATAAGTTAAAGTAACTTTAAATGTTTGCGACAAGCCGACGCTATACGGTATAGCGTTGGCTTGTCGCAAACATTTACCCCCTTATTCATAATCCTATTTTATCTCTATTTTAGCTAAAATAGGTTTATAGAACGTTTGTCTTTATCTGTCACGTTGTCATTTCTGTGTGTAAGAAAGAGACAAACCCGATTTTAACTAAAATAGGTTTGATAAGTTTTATGAATAAGGGGGTTAGGGTATAGCCTATACCCTGATGTACGAGTACTTTCCTAGGTAGGTACTTTTCGTGGCCCGGTGGTCTCGTGGTCGCAAGCGCGACTGCTGAGAGTGGGGTCCTGGGTTCGATTCCTAAGTCGGGAAAAGTGTTATATTTTTCAAAGTATTTTCCATTGGACATTTTTCTAAGTTTGGAAGCCCAGAGTTTGGAAGTTGGCGGTGTGATACCCCCGTGCCTCGGAAAGCAAGTTAATTCGTTGGTCCTACGCCTGATCTCTCTCCGGTCATATTGGCTTGCAAGTCGTCCCATCGGACTATGAGAGTGACTCAAGAGAGGGTAAAATCTTTTTGAAATTATAAACAAAAACGTTGCTGATTTCTAACCCCTTACTAATAAACGTATTACATCAGAAGAATAGTTACAAACCGATTTCTCTCTTTCAGCCGTCAGTAATTTGACTTTAAAAAGAAGAAGACAAAGGTTTGTGTAACTATACAGACGCTATACAACGTTTATTAGTAAGGGGGTAAGAGTGCCTGCCGGGTCGCGGGTTGTTCGAAAGAGATATCTCTTTCGTTTCGTATCCTGCAGTTGCAGGAACACGAGTGGGTTTTAGGGCCAAAGCACACACGCTACTTTTTGCATCGGCGATCGGCGATTCAGCTGCTTTTTAGAAGCTAAATGCAGCGACCAAGCATTCCACACCGCACACTTAAAAACGCCAAACGCGACGATTCAGTCGCTTTTCGGAAGCTCGATACAGCGGCTGAACGCTACACTCCGCACACATTCGGATGCCGGTCGCAGCGATTTGGCATTTGCGCCAGCATCGGGGCAGTTGCTAAAACGCGCGATTCCGATACCACGTCCGAACGCAGAGAGTCGCCAAAACGCGATGCAGCATCGGAGCAGTCGCTAAAACGCGCGATTCCGATACCGCGTCCGAACGCAGAGAGTCGCCAAAACGCGATGCAGCATCGATACAGCCGCAAAATCGCCGATCGCCGATGCAAAAAGTAGCGTGTGTGCTTTGGCCCTTAGTGAGTAAAAGTCTGACACGTCCTCTCGCTCCGCCCAGAGCGGGAGAAGTTATTTTATAATTTCCCACGAAAAAAAAGGGGGTAAGAGTGCAAGTCGTAACACGTGATTATAACTTGCTTCCTTGTGTAGTCATGATAGCCATTATCTAAAATCTAGCTCACCCAGTTAGATCGAACGCTCTTCCTGATACTGATTAGGTGAATGCCTTAGACAGTAGTATAATAGCTAGCTAAAGCCACAAAGCACAAAGCGGCAAACAATAGGACATTTGTGTGCATTGGCTGAGGGTTATGCAACTGGGTAAGGGCATTTGAAACACGTATTATACAAACACATTTCAATACCTACTGCAAATCAATTAGCCTATTGTAATTGTAACATTTACCGAGCCCTATCAGAATAGCTGGTATTCTGCAGCATTTATTTTTTAAATATAGCAGCTTTATATATTTACTAGCAGCGCCCCGCGGTTTCACCCGCATAAGTTCCGATCGAGATAAAAAGTATCCTGTGTTTTATTCTGATGTATAAGCTATATTACTGTAAAGTTTCATCAAAATCCGTACAGTAGTTTTTGCGTGAAAGAGTAACAAACATCCTCACAAACTTTCACATTTAGGATACTAGGATAATATTAGTAGGAAGTAGGATATATTTAATACTTCAAACACATAAATGTACCGAGGCGAACTTAATGCCATAGGCATATTATACCAGTGAACCCTTTGGTTGATGCAGAGACAAACAGTGGAAGGTGCAATCATGAAAATTGAGGAATAAATATTTTAAACATAAAGATACACACATCAAAAGTGTCTAGGGATCAACATATATTTTTGCAATAACTTTTCTCCTGATTGATATTAATTAAAATTTTCTTTAAGGATTCATCAAATAAAGTGTTTTCGTTTGTCACAGTAACGATAAACCAAGTCACCTTTGCATTAATAAAGAAATTTGCCATTTTCCTAATAAAGGGATTTTTGACATTTGAACCACTAACACAAAAGTTCGAAAAAAATACTGAAATAACAGTTTTCTTTAAAATTTTATTGGGTAACTTAAACAATTAATAATCCGTGTTTCTACCGCGAACACTAACAACACAAGAACATCGGTTTGGCATACTCAAAATGAGTTCATCCAAATCACGCTGTGGAATGGCCGCCCATGTTCGTTGCAACAACAAAAAAAGGTCTTCTTGCGACTGGATACCCTCCATATTCGGCAGAGCTCTTCTCTGTAGCATATCCCATGCATGCTCAATCGGGTTCAAGTCTGGCGACTGAGCAGGCCAGGGCAGGACATTGATGTTAGCTGCGGCGAGAGTCTGTCTTACAACTCTTGCGGTGTGCGGTCGTGCATTATCATGCATTAACTGAAATAAGGGACCGATTTGCACTTGTAGAGGAACGATGACGTCTAATACAATCGTCTCAGTATAAATTTGAGCGTTGAGGTTGCCTCTGATCCAAATCAACTCAGTTCTTCCGCCGATCCAAATACCCGCCCATACCATGATGGTTCCACCACTATAAGGATGGACTTCCTGGCAGGATTTTAATCGCTGTTGGCGTCCAGGGGTTCTCCAGTGTCGTATACGTCTTGTATCCGGTCTCATACCAAAACGAGACTCATCTGAAAAGCACACGAAACGCCATTGTTCTTCTGCCCAATTTCTGTGTTCAAGAGCCCATTGATATCGAATCCTACGATTGTGCATTGCTATAGGTGGTACCCGTAGCGGTCTTCGGGAATGAAGGTTCACTTCATGCAAGCGGTTTCTGACTGTTTGGTCGCTAATTAAGTTCCCTGAAGAGTGATGAAGCCTCACGGCTAACATCATGGCGGTTATTGTTGGAGCTCTTCGAGTTAAGATTTGAATGTATCGGTCTTGTCTCCGTGTGGTGCAGCGATACCGTCCTCCATGGCGCTCAGCCACGGTACCAGTGCTTCGGTAACGTGTCCAAAGTCGACTGATAACACTCTGACTTGTATTCAGAGCTAAAGCCACAGTACGTTGCCGGGAACCAGCTTCTATCATTCCCACGGCTCTGAGCATTTCTTCCCTGCTTAAATGACGTCGCCGCTCCATAATAACCTTGGTTTTAATCAGTAGTAGGGAAACAGTAGCACTAATAATGTCTTCAATGCGTTGTATGTTTTTATAGGGAAAATATTGACAGCTGATTTTCATCTTTTACTCGAATTTGATTCACAGTTCCTGATTCAAATTATGAAATGCACCAAAAAGGATCCATATAAATTTATAAAATCATAAATTTATTACAAAGCCACATCTCAATCTCAAGAAATCCGCATAAAAATGCTTGATCCCTAGACACTTTTGATGTATGTACTTACGCATAAACCTATTAAAACTACATAGGTACATTATGCTCAGATAGGAGCCTTTTTCTTAGTATGAGCCGTTTTTTTTTTTAAATATTCGTTAAGGCCAACATCTTCAACATCCCAAATCATATTAGATCTTCAAAAAAAAATCGTAATATCATAATAATGAAGAGTATTTTAGGCTTAAATTTAGAAGGCCACAAAACTTGTCCCGAAAATAGCACTTTAAAATTAAATGGCCTGATTTTTGTAATTAGGTCACTGGTGGAAACCTCAGTGACCTTTGAAATGACACAACATGGATACCTCAGCACAGGTACGCATGGACGCATTTTCCCCGCGGCGATTTTTTTTCGCGCACTAGAATTTCAACGCACTGCTTAGCGCCGAGAGTTGAAAATCTAACAGTGTATTTTTTTGACGCGCTGGGATGTGCTTTGTTCGATTCTCAATTCTCGGCTCAACACCTAGAGTTGAAAATTCAGTGAGCGAAGAATTCCCGCCGCGATATTTTACGTGGACTTACTACCTACATAATGCTGGCTTGATACAATGAGTGATAACGCACACACACAGACACGCTTGACATGTACGTCAAGCGTGCCATAAATGCCATTAACTGTCATTTGTTCGAGATCATAGAAATGTAAAAAAAACCGAGTGTGCTTATGACCACACGACTGAAGTGAAACTTCAAACGTATTTGGCTATGAGAGGAAGAGAGAAAGAAAATGTGAGCGCGCACTGCTTTCTCTAGCTTATATCCCCCACTCAACTCCCGTTCGCCTCGCCCGATCACACTTTTCGTAACGCTTACGGTCACGCGTTCGCCAGCTTACGCCCCCAGTCAAGCGTGCGTAAAGAAGTTTCACTTCAAAAACAGAAACTTCTTTCATATATCTATGTTCGAGATAGTTTGAGATCGCTATATACATACATATAATATAATAGTCTAATAGTATGTTCCAAAAGTAGATGAAAAAAAATGTAAAAAATGGATCAGAAAACCTACGTGTGGATGCCACTTGGTAAACACAAGTAGGTAAAACGCACCTCGCTTCGTGAGAGAAAAACCTCTTTCGAACAAAAAAAGAATTTTGCAAATCCGTCTATACCATGTCCGTGTATATGACGGAGTTATGTCCGAAACATAAATTAAAAAAAAACATCCAAATTGAGAACCTCCTCTTTTTTGAAGTCGGGTTGTTTCGACCCTGAATTTGCGATCTAGTCATTCTGATGGTATCAGAATGACTAGATTGCAAATTGACCACGTCGCTCTTAGTCCAAATCTCAAAATATCTAAATCTCAAAATACCTAAGTCGCAAAGCAAAAAGTCCGAACAGTTGTGTATTCACCTGTACAGGGTTGATATCAGAATGACTGGATACATTAAGGCAGGCCGCATACGTCCGGTTTCCTGATTCGGAATTCAGTTTCGGAATTCAGATTCGGAAACCCGAATGCACGCATTTCATACAAAATGTTCTCTCCAGCGCACACGTACTTAAATTTTCCGTTCTGAAACCCTGACGGAAAATTTAAGTACGTGTGCGCGAAACTGAATTCCGAATCAGGAAACCGGACGTTTGCGCCCAGCCTTAATAAATAATGTTTGAAAAAGTAAGTGCTATGGGTTGGTATCAGAATATGAATTATGTATCAGTATGTATTATATGTCTATCTATCTAGACCCAAAATAGGTGATTTTTTAATTTTTTAAGAGTAAAAAATTACATACATAATTAATTACATAGAACCGTTTGGTCTGTTCCGAAAGTATAGACTTTTGGAACAGACCAAACGGTTCTATGTGTGCGTGCGTTTGTTTTAGCTCGTTGTGTGAAGTCAGCTCAATAAGCTTTCTGTATCTACCTATTTTGTGCCTATTCTATGGTATTAATGACGCTAATGGGCCTATTGATTTTGGTATCAATTAGCTACCTCTGAATAGATGATAATTGCGTAAAGTAGGTACTTACCTTCCTTCCTATTCAATTTTATTGCTAATTAGTGAATGAGTAGTATAATCATCTCTGATTTGACATTACATTTGTATATGTAGAGATTCTGCAATTCAACTCTGAAAGCCCTTGACTATAAAGGATGTACAAATATTGGTGTCGATTCCCTTGTTCACAAACTAAATTAAATTTAAGTTCAGTGCATCTCTTTCTTTCTATTTAAGTAATAATAAAAAGCCAGTGGTGATAGATCGATTAGCGCGCCGCACAATGATTGTCGATGTTACCATTGCACATGACGGGAACCTCGTGAAAGCTGAGAAAGAGAAACAAATTAAATATCTTGACTTAGTACACGAGGTTTTAACACGTGGAATGTGAGCTCGGCTATCATTGTGCCGATTATCGTATCGGCCAATGGCCTTATGGCCGAAAGCCTCGATCAACATCTATCGAGGCTCTCGTAAGGCGGTTGAATCAAGGGCCCGATTCAGAAGGCAGTACTCCTCGATACGGCTCGCATTGTGAGGAGGTTCCTGTCTATGAAGCCCTAACCACCGGTAGCTTAGGCCCTACTCCCGATACCGGCGGACTACTATTTTTTATATTTTTAAAAGTGTTTATCCTAATTTTTTTTTATTTTAAGAAATATTTAGAAATGTAATGAAATATGTAAATAGATAAATAAACGATTGAAATAATAAGTTTACAAAAAGTATACATGCCCATATAATGGTTCAGTATTAGGTATATAATAGGGTTATAATAATCTGGATATAAATTATGGTATGACAAATATGAGATTACAGTCAAAAATAGAACTCTGAAGGTAATGTAGTGCGTTGCCTGATCTAGGTTTATTTAAACCTGTGTTTTAGGCCAAGTAATTAAGAAAAGGACAGAAGATAAATTTTAGTTTAGTCCTGTCAAATTAATCAGCGCCCGACACTACTCCATACACGTTTAGACGTGATTAAAATTTACATTTGAACAATTCCACTGAACTTTTAGTTTAGTTTGTGAACAACAGAATCGGCGCCATTGTGTAACAAAACATTACATCATTAGCGGGTTGAATGTTGAATGCCGTAATTACAGAAACAATTAAAATGCTATTGTGTCTCGCGTGGATCCACCTTCGTGGGTGGATACGAAGGGTTAAAGGGTTTATAATTTTATAAGAACACAATACAAATATTATTTACATTAATTAATGATTTGTTTACCGACTTTCGAACAAGACCGGAGTCAAACTCAAAACTCAAAGCATTTATTTCAATTAAACCAATTACAGGCATTTTTGAATTGTCAAGGGGTAAGTCGGTCAGAAAGATGAAGCTAGTTGCCCATTCCAAAGCGTAGGTACCTATGGATAAAAACGGGCAAGAAACTCCATGGACACTCTTGTAAATCAAAATAATATGGTTACAAAGTCTTGGTTACATCATTTATGTTAAAAATTATACATGTGAGAACGATGCAGAACGTTAAAAGCGTCCATAATGAAAAGATGAGAAAAAACAACAATTCAAATAATAAATTAAAATAAAATAAGCCATGGCAGCAAAGAGATGACCAGTCCCTACTGACGGCACCCGTTCACCATTCAGCTCAACCATTTTGAAGGGAGATAAATAATCCAACATATGCTCCACCATCAGCGAGACACGTGTACTATAGAGGCTGGCTGTGAAACCACACCTCTTTGTGGGACAGGCTGGTTATATCTATACTAATATTATAAAGAGGTAAAATTTGTAAGTTTGTAAGTTTGTATGTAGTGGGTAATCTCTGGAACTCATAATCCAATTCTAACATTTTTTTAACTGGCAGAAAGCTACATTATTCCTGAGTGCTATAGGCTATAAATTGTTTCTATAGCATGTATATTAACCGAGCTATCACAACTTTTGTCTAGCAAGTCGGAAAAAAATACCACATAAAACAGAATTATTTGCGTGCGCTGCCTAAACAGTTGCTTAAAATTAAAAACAATGTATGGCTACCTGGTTCGTCTTCATTATTTCTACAAAAAAGTCCCCGATACCATATCTCTATCTTTTATATTTTATCTTTTATACTTCTTTTATTGCATTAAAAAATTTTTTTTTGCCATACTTACGTTTGGTTGATTATTTGAGCAACAAAATATTAATTCTTATGACAATAAATTATTTCAGTATCACAAGAACATCATACAGATAAGATTTGCCATTTACAGTATATCAATTGGTCATACAGTTTCGGAGATAATATAAAATTACTAAAACGCAAAATGCCCCTAGCATAACTTTCATTGTGCAGACGTTTTACCTATTTGCCCATAGATGTATTAAATATTGCAAAATTGACTTGCTGCAGAGTATACCTTCCAGCCGGACCACACCCTATGACCAATAACTCCTTAACTAAAGGGGTTTATTGGACCATATTTGTCGTATGCAAGGTACTCTTTAGGTAGTTTTTTTCGGGATATTGATTTATTAATAGTTCATTATAACCTATTTAATTTTAAGGTGGCGCGGCCAGAGAGCACTGCTTGGCGGCCGGACCACATAAATTGTTAATTAAAAAGATATCTCTTGAGGTACTAAAAATATTCATATATCCCGATAAAAGTAGACTTTAGGTAGGTATTATTTCGAACTATAGCATCTGAGTACTAAACTGTGGTCCGGCCACAGAGGAACACACAAATTATCCAGAAAGGAATCGGAGTTACCGACATAGCTTGCAGAGTAAGCAAACTGAAGAGGCAGTGGCCTGGCCATGTCTGTCGAAGGACCGGTGGCCGGTGGAGCAGACGAGTCCTGGAGTGGAGACCACGTATCGGCAAGCGTAGTGTGGGACGGCCCCCAGCTAGATGGGCGGACGGCCTAAAGAAGGTGGTTGGGGTAGACTGGATGCGGAAGGCGGAGGACAGGGTGCTGTGGCGCAGTCTGGGAGAGGCCTTTGTCCAGCAGTGGACTACGATAGGCTAAGCTGATTGATTGTTGATTGGTCTATACTAATAATAGAGCTGAAGAGTTTGTTTCTTTTTGTGTTTGTATGTTTGAACGCGCTAATCTCTGGAACTTCTGGTCGGATTTGATAAATTCTTTTTGCTTTTGATAGCCCAATTCTTGAGGATATAGGTTATAGGACATGGCATCACGCTAGCACCCTTAGGAGCCGAGCAAAAAGAAAAAGGTCAAAACGAAAGTGAAAACGAAGTGATAGCGCGGGCATGCGATGTGATGCGACGGGGTGGTAAGGGCGACTAGAAAAAGAAACGTGACGCGGACGAATCGCGGGCAGAAGCCAGTTGTTTATGATAATCTATACATATAATAAAACTGTAGAAAAGAAGTTCTTGTACATTTAAAAAAAAATAAAAAAATATAGCCAGGGTGTTAAAGGACAACCAATAGAACCCATTTCCAGCATTTTTAGAATTTTTGTCTGTTTGTCTGTTTGTATGTTTAGTTATCCGAGCATCACGTAAAATGTACGAAATCAATGTAGATAAATTTTATACACAACGATTTAGCGTAACTTGAAGTAACATTTAGTTTTTGTTTCATTGCAATCGGTTCAGTCTATCAAAAGATTTTTGGATTTAAAGTGTTCCAGAAGAAAAATTAGTTAACGTGTGTTAATGTGCACTTGGTCTCACAACTTCACGTTTATATATATTTGCGTTAATAATTATATGAATTGAAGTAACATTGAGTTTTTTGTTTCATCGTAATCAGTTCACACCTAAAAAATGTAAATTAGAAAATTATAAGTGTTTCAGATATAAATATTAAAACAGCGCCATCTATGGACAAAATGACTAACTAACTTACAATACAAATATATAAAAATAAAAAAAAAACAAAGGACACTTAGGCGTCGAAGTATTCATCCGCATCGCTGTCATCCGGAAACGTGCCCAGAAGACTGGCAGCATTGCCACGTTGAATGGCAATGCTAATTCTTTGGCCAAAGAACGACCCAGCCCTCTGGTCACGTGAAGTATCGACCTGCCGGCGAGAAATTTCCTTAAAAAGGAGACGCACGCTCGGGCCCCATGACCCGAGCGTTTCGACCCCGAACGGCTCAAAGCTGTAGTTGCCCATAAGGTTACAGTATTTGCGCCGCTTGAGGATCTCAGCAGCTGCAGCAGCGGCGCCAGCACAGCCCGCAGTGCTAGGAACATGAGATGGCGCTAGGGTATCGACACATGTTGCGTCCCACACCAGAGGCCTACCCACCTTCCAAGGCATCAACGTCATGCCCTGTGGTCTCTTCCCATCATCACGTACCAAGCCGTTTGGTTCTAACACCGCTGGTACGCCGGCGGTGACAAGAGCTCGACGAATAATATCGTTGATGCTGGCGTGCCGTGCTATGCGACCTGCGCTCCTGCAGCAGGACAGGCCATGGTGTCCGAGACTGTCGACAGCTTCACCGCAGTGACATCGATGCGGAGCAACACAAGGTGCGCCCAAGCGGAGACACGTAGCGAGCCGAAACGATGAGTTATCCATCATTGTGCCTATGGTGGATGACGGGAGCGCCTGAAGGCATAAACCTGACTCTCATTCTCCCACAGCCAGCAGACGGGCACGCTCAACAGTATTACGTGACGTGTTTACAAGGGTATTCCGTATAATACTGCAGAGCGGCACGTCCCACCGTCTCTGGGAAGACGGGTTATCAGGCAAAACCGTATTGGGACAAGCCATTTTCCAAGCGTTCAACGCATCGGTCAAAAACGGCACTTCAAAATCGACCAGTGAGGAAGATAAAATGTTCCTGGTTAATTTATTGGTACTGTGGACCGAGGAGAGGAAGGCTGGTAAACTAATACTTGAAATTTTGCGGACGCCGAGACCGCCCAAGCGAATGGGTAGTGTGGCTTGCTGCCACGCACGGTCGTCCAGGGCCACATTTAGGATGGAAGTTAATGTGTTTCTAATAATTTGGTCTAATTTTTCTAAAAGTTGTGGATGTTTCCATAGATGAGAGGAGCGAAGGCTATAAGTAAATTTTGGTCCAAAACAACAGTACCGAATGAGTGTGAAGGCCGAATGAATATTAATTTTGAAAAGTCTTTCCGAGACGTCATTAAAATTTTGTATCTTCTCCTCAATGAACGTTGGAAAGGATTCGTCAAAAATTGGGGACCCTAGAAGGTGAAGAGAGTTTCTTTCCATAATTTTGATATTTGGAGCTATTGTATTAAATTTTGCAATGGTTGTATATCTGTCAGTCGTTTGGGGAAGATAAATTTCGCATTTTGAAAGGTTAAGGTCTAGGCCAATGGAACTGAATTTTTCTTTTAAAAACTGTAAATCTTTTAAGACTGTGTCTACATCACCTCCTAGGGTTCCGTCATCCAAATACCATACGTTGAATTTAGAATTTAGTTGTCGAATAATTGGATTTATTGCCAAACTAAAAATGACTGGCCCAAGAGGGTCACCCTGTTGACAACCAACTGCTGATTTCAAAAGGTGGTCTTTATAACGTAATTTAGAGGGTTGCCTGTAACATTGATAGAGAAAACTGTAAATTTTGGACAAAATTTTAAAGTACGAAGTAAATAACAACTTGCAATTGGAGTCAAGTAGTTTTATTTACTTCGTAGTTTGAAATTTTATTTGTCTTCATTCTCATTTTGAAAGTTTGTGTTTTGTTCAATATTTTATTTGTTTGGTTCAGTTCTTTTTCTGAAAATGCCTTCTAGAAAAAAAAAACAAACCTTTCGCAGCGTAGCCGAGATGCGAAAAGGGCGAGATTAAGTAGGTCCCAGGAATCAGAAGAAGAACATGAAGTGAGTTGCGGGGGTGGACCTAAGTATTGGATGCTTTTCTCATGGTCGGTCAACTATACGTAGCTCTTTCACGCGTAAACAACCCCAATAACCTTTTTGTGTACGCTCCAGATGGTTCCACAGCTAATGTTGTTTATAGAGAAACACTAGCATAAATAAAAAATAAAGATTTGAATCGGTATCCTCGCAGGATACCGACGCATATATATTGTTAAGTTCCGACATCCACGCGATCGAAGTCGCGGGCACAGCTAGTTAAATATAAAATTCAAAGTCCTGACTGACTGATTGATATATCAACGCACAGCCTAAACCGCTGGTCCTAGAGATATGAAATTTGGAGGGTGTGTTCTTTGTGAAGAGTAGGTATCCACTGAGAAAGGGTTTTTCGAAATTCCACCCCTAAGAGGGTGAATGGGGGAAGGTAAAATTTCACGCGGACGAAGTCGCGGGCAGAAGCTAGTTAACGATATTTTTGAAGGCATGTTCCATTCGAACGTTCAAGCGTGTGTCAAATATTCTGTTAGTTTTTTCTTATATTAGAAGCAGGGTTGGTTTTATCATTGTACAATAAGCTTCTCTTAAAATAAATGCTGTTCAAAGCTTAACGCCTTTTAATAATAAGTCGTAAGCACGTCCTTTGCTACGACCCCCTCTACAGTACCTACACATAGAACGATATACAGGGTGGCAGGGACTAGCTCACCGTCCGATCATAGCTCACCGTCCGATCAGCCGGACGGCGCGTACGTGTTCCACGCGCGCCTCAAAGAGATGTCAGCATAAAGGAAGGGGCCTGTCAAGGCCGAAGCCTGCCGGGGGTGCGGGATTGTCCGAAAGGGTTACCGCTAACCCGGAACATAGAGGGCTAAGGAAGGAACACGGATGGGTTTTGGTCAGTAAGAGTCTGACACTGCCTTCCGCTCCACCCAGAGCGGGAGGGGTCATTTGATGATTTCCCATCCATAAAAAAAGGTGGCAGGGAAATCGACTCGCAAACTCTAACCATGAATTCATCAAATGATTCTAGACCCCAAAAAAAATTTTGGTTGGTTATCAAAAAAGAAATCAGCTGTTTCATAGAAAAGTGCGATACCTACGCGACTAAAGGCGGATACAAAGTTTGCGAGGTATGCGCAGCGCACGGCGCTCATCGCATGGCACTCATCGCATGATTCCCAATGTGTGGACGTTCATATTCGTGGTGAGGCATGTGCTTTCACATGCCTCACCACGAATGAACATACATACATGAACGTCAACACATTGCGAACACATGCCTCACCAGTTCACCACGAATATGAACGTCTACACATTGCGAATCATGCGATAAGCGCCGTGCGCTACGCATGCCGCGCAATGTCTGTGTCCGCCTCAAAATGTATGGCAGAGCAATTTTTGAAGTGAAACTTCTTTACGCACGCTTGACTTGGGGAGCAAGATGGCGAACGCGTGACGTTACGAAAAGTGTGATCGGGCGAGGCGAACGGGAGTTGAGTGGGGGATATAAGCAAGAGAAAGCAGTGCGCGCGCACATTTTCTTTCTCTCTTCCCCTCATAGCCAAATACGTTTAAAGTTTCACTTCAGTCGTGTGGTCATAAGCACACTCGGTTTTTTTTTTTAATAATCGACGAAATATTATTTAGCAGGTTTAGAATCATGTACTGAATCCATGGTAATAGGTTTCGTGTCGTTGTACCTGCCACTCAGCTTTACAAGACCTGTTAGCTAGCTAAGCTTATTTTATAATTTCATAAAATATTCCATATTTTAATTAAACCAACACAGATTAAACTAGAAAATAAACCCAAAACTATTACCATTCCGCTAGATTTAATTAAAAGTTTTCTCGCCTGCATGAATTAGTACCGTTTGGCATCAATAGATGGCGTTTACTTAAATTGAACGCGCAGCTGGACCACCTGTGAAAACAGTTAGGATAGTAGGTACTCTCTAAATGGTTCAGTTCGAGGGTAGTTAAAGTGTTTAAGGATTATGTGAACGGGTAGAGCAAAGTTTGTGCAGTGGACGGATGAACACTAAAATGCAGAGGGGTTTTAGGATATTGATTTTGGGAAGTAAATTGTGCTTGCTATGTGGGTAGTGTATAAGTGATGAGCGTTAAGAGGGGGGTAGTGGAAATAAAAACATTCGAGTTGCAAAAACGACACCTCAGATAATATTCTTTTAATTTTTTTTCTTTTTTTTTGTTAATCCTAGAGGTATGCTAAAGAGATAATTTTTTATTTGTGACGGTCTTTATTTGTTACCCACCTGGAGCATCAATAAATAATATTTTATTCTATTAATTTTATAGTTTTTTTTACACAGACGACACCTCACAATAGAGAAAGAAATAAAACATCTTATAGGTACAAATGAAACTGGGCGTATCGTAGGTACGTCCAAAAACCTGCGACCAGAGGGTAGACGTTAATTTTTTACGCCTGTACCCAATCTGATTATCATGTGGGCATAGATCAGTGTTATCACTTGATCAGTGTTACCAATTTCCACAAAGTAGACACATATGTGGTTCTTTGGACACATAGCGCTACAAGGTTCTTTTGACGCGTGGCCAAAATCGGAACTAACGCCGCCATCTTGTTTTTCAATACATTTCAAAAAAAAATTGCACAAAATGTTCACCAACAGCTTTCCCCTGTCAACGTCATTCGAGCGCTAAAAGGTCCTTCTAGGATAGGAGTAACATGCAAAATAATTTTAATTGATGCAAATGCCGTGTTTTTATGATATTATAATCATTCAATAGGGCAATTTGAGCGTAGAGACTTGTATTCATGCTTTTAATGATTATACTACCTTAGTCGCATCTCCCATAATCGACGTCACCTCAATATAATTTATTTATCTAAGAAACAACGTAATATTTAGGAAGGTAAATACTCTAGCTAGTAAACTAAGGCATTAGATATTTCATTAAATTTACCTGCTGCTGTGGCACCGAAACGTGATGAAATATGCATGTGCTTATGTAAACAAGCGACACGTGTAAGTAGATAGATTACACGTGTACTACCGGTTTCTGTAATATAAAAGTTCTTCATTCTTTTGTTTAAGTATTCTTTTTGGTAGACAAATAAATTGCGCAGACAGCCTTTGAGCTCTAGAGAGATGAAACTATCATAGGTAAATAACCAAAGTGATGTATAGTCAACAAAAGAGATAAGTATGCAGGATCGTCGGATATAGTTGAATTTTAGTAAGAAATCGATGGATGTTGTCGATTGAAATTTGAAATCATCTTTTACACAGTCCATCGATGGTTTTTTACGGTTCCGTACCTCGAAAGGAAAAAACGAAACCCTTATAGGATCACATTTTTGTCCGTCCGTCCGTCTGTCTGTCTGTCAAGACCCTTTTACTCAGGAACGCGTGGAGGTATCAAGCTAGAATTTATATCAAATACTCAGGTCTACTGTCCCTTGGAGCTGTGAAAAAATCAAACTTTTAAGCCAACGCAATCAAAAGATACAGCCGTTTATGCCGCAAATTTTCGACACTCGTAAGGGAATCAAAACCTACAGGGTACTTCCCGTGAACTCAGAATCTTGAAATTTGGTACGAAGCAACGTCTTATAGCACAGATAAAGGAAAAAATCCGAAAACTGTAAAGTGGTTACATACCTACAAATTTGTGCGGAACCCGCGGTGCGCGAGCTCGACTCGCACTTGACCGGTTTTTGCTCTTCTCCTACTCTTATAGCAATCAACATTCATGTTCAAAACATTCCTGACGACATTTTCCTCATTCGTCCGCATCACATGCCCTACCATGACAACCGATTTCCACACAACTTTTCAGTTACCGGTGCCGCTTTCAGACTTCCTCTTATGTAGTCATTTCTTATTATATCCATTCGCGTATCATCAATATCAACAATCATAAGTAAAAGTACCTTCTAACAAACATGAAAATACATAAAAAAAATATTACACAGTACACAAACATAAAAAACTCATCAATAAAGGTACTATAATATTTTGTTGGTGCGATTATTGCTTGACAGTTAAACCAATAAATACTTTTATATCTTTGGCTTGCTTAACTTGATAGGTACTTCAAGGTTCTACCGTGAAAAACAACTGAACATCGGATACTATCAGGGTATATTTTTCCCCACAAATGACTTTGTGGCTTCCAATAAAAAAATATTAGTTTGTTTTGTGTATGTAAATCTCGAGAGAAAACAAAAGTAAAGGCCAAGCGCGCACTGCGATGCGATTTTTTTTCATCGCAAGCCCATGCGAAATAAAATCGCAAACGCAAATAATTTTTCAAGCAATTTTTTACTGCAGGGCGCGGACTAGTATATTGATATGATTCACAGATTGGCGGTTATTTATCGCAACTATTAAAGGGGATTGAAGATTTTTATATGGAGTCTGACATACCTACTGTCACGCCATTTTGTTTTTTTTTTTCAAAATGGCGGCCACGCCTGAAGCCGCCCATATAATATCGTATTATATTTTCCATTTGCATTGATGTCAGCTATCGACTTATATAGAGGTTTTATGCGTAGCCACCATTTTGAAAAAAAATCAAGATGGCGGACAGTTAGGTATGCCACGGACCTTCAAAGCCATTTTGTGGTGCGCGTTTAGCCTAAGTACCTACTTGATTTGTATTGAATCGTCTTAGAGCTCTTACACACGAGCGGCATGTTCCCAACGGCAGAGGTAACTGCAGCCGTCGACGCGCGTCGACGGCTGCAGTTACCTCTGCCGTTGGGAACATGCCGCTCGTGTGTAAGAGCTCTTATTTGACCTTTAGAATAAGGTTGGTTACCTCAGAACCTTTTCGATTAGATTGAAGCAATTATAGTAATGAGACGTGTTTATTTACATCCAAAATTTTATTACATTTTCTTTTATGAAAAATCTGATTGTAAATAAAATATTGCTTGAAACTTTTTTAAACTCAACAAACACCTTGATAAATGTATGGAAAAGGAGTAAATAGATGGGCCTTCATTGGAATAATAAGTCAGTATTTTTATCTCGACTCATTTTTTTTTGACGGCACGAGCTGGACAAAAAACACGACAAGTGGTCCACTTTAGCCTTGGATCGAAAGAACTGAAAGTCACGGGGAGAAGCCTTTGCCCAGCAGTGGGATAATGCAGGCTCACAGTAACAGTATTTTTATCTCACGAAGCGACGCGCGCTTGACTTGTGGTAACCAGGTGTACAAACACGCTGTGCTGTGAATCTGTGCGTGAAGACGAGTAGCGTCAGCACATAACACACACACGCACGCACACACATACACTCACACTTCCGACGTCACCATTGTCTCGGACGGTACCGATAGCTCCTGCACTAACACTCACATTCACAGCGAATCTGTATTACCCGGTACAGTCACGAACCGGATAAGAGTTTCGTTGCGAAAGTTTTTTATAATGACGAGTACAATCATCCCCTTGACGGATGCAGGTAATTAAATCGCCACCCTGTATTAAAAGATTTGGCTTGTAGGCAAAAAGGTCGTAAGTATGAAAATGGTCTAAACCTCAGAATGACGTAGGTCGAAGTAATAATTTGCAAGCCCCACTTAATTTTAGCACAAAATGCTAAACAGGCTAAAATTCTCGAAGAAATCTTTCCAAGTAAATTCAATAGGAGGCCGGCAAACATTTATTAATGTCCAAACAAACTGCTAAAGCGCTGGTCGAATTTGCATAGTATTAGATAAAACCTTTGCTCTTTTCCGTTCACGTACACTTGGCAAAGAAATTTGGTATGCAGGCTACATCTATTATACTAATTCTAGAAAGAGGTGAAATTTGCGTGTTTGTATATAGGGTGTATTCTTCAGAACTACTGATCCAATTCCGAAAATTCTTTCACCAATGTAAAGCTACAGTATTGCCGAGTATAATAGGATAAACAGGGTGGCAGGGACATCAGCGCGCAAACTGTTACCACAAATTCAGCATATTATTATAAGAAGCGTAGAAATTTTTCGTCGGTTATCAAAAAATTTCCCCTGTATATTATTGTAAAAAAGAAAATTTCTCGCGGACGAAGTCGCGGGCAGAAGTAAGTCTAACATGAAATTGTTGTTGAATTAGTACTTTAAGTGGTCTTTACAATCATTTACCAAAAACCGCAGAGGATATTGTCTATATCACGATTCTCTCTTCATCAAGATAAGTGAACTACTAGAAGATAAGAGAACGCTCTCCATTTGTAGTTATTAATAGATCAGAAGACTACCCAAACGCTTAATTGCCTTCGGTCAGAGTCAAAGTCAAATCATTTATTTCAAGTAGGCCTTTAAGAGGGACTTCTGAACCTCAAGGTATACGGAACTCGTGGAAACGATTGGGCCTTTGTCGATGACAGCATATACTTTTAGGCTTTTCTATTTTTATTAAGTACCTGGTACTTGTGGGCCTGACACACTGTCCTCCCATACCTATTAACACTGTAATTTGAAAACATTATAAAATCCAATTATTTTTAAAAGAGTAACCGTGGAGTTTCTTGCCGGCTCTTCTCAATAGGAAATGACCGATGGAAACCGTGCACCTAGCTTCTGACGTTTCATAAGTGCCCGTGTAGGTTTATCTATACTTATAATAAATCTGTAGAGAGGTCAATTCTGTACATGAAATATATTTTCAAAATAACTATCAGGGGGTGATTAGTGATCGATACTGATGCCAAAAATGCAATCAGTAAAATTTTTGTCTGTCTGTCTGTCTGTCTGTCTGTATGTTCCTTATAGAAACAAAAACTACTCGACGGATTTTAACGAAACTTGGTACAATTATTCTTCATACTCCTGGGCAGGTTATAGTATACTTTTCATCACGCTACAATCAATAGGAGCAGAGTAGTGAAGGGAAATGTTGGGAAAACGGGAGAAGTTACTCCATTTTTTAAGCTTCCGTCGCGTGTGCAGCCTTAATGGTTAAAGTTACATAGAAATCATGTATGACGGAAATATTCTACATAAAATTGTCTAAAAAATATCCCGCAACAGCATATGTCTATCTTTTATGGTTGACTCACAATAACACGTGTAACTCCTGATAGCTTAGCAGTTCGGAGCATTCTGATTATATTTGTTTACTCTTACGTTTATAATACTCTCACTCATCCCTAATTTGAAAAAGTTAACATTATTACCTATTCAATAAAAAAAGAATCATAGAAATCGGTATAGAAACACCAAACTTATACATGAAATAAGCCATCGCGCCGTCGCACGTCTGAATCATGCTATAAGGATTATTTTTGTGTAACGGTTGCCGCGCTCGACACGGGTCGGGTCGGTAGGGTATAAAAAGGCGGGAGGTCCGAGAGCGAGCTTCAAGCCCTGGCTGGAGGCCTTAATTTTGAGGCATCCACAGGCAAGCCCGGTTAAGCAGACGACAACCTCATAGGTTGAACTGCGAGATGCCATTGTGAAAAAAAAAAAAAAAAAGAGCGAGCTTCATTCAATATTTGACTGTTGATGCGTTCAGAGCGTTCGACCTTATTGACAGACAATAATGGATATTGAGAAACCGTGCTTATCAGCGCGACTTTTAGTCTTTAAATAGTTTATTTGAATTTCTTTTGTTGTTATTTTGTAAAATAGGTTGTATGAGTTGTTTTGGTAGTGTTTAAATATTCGTTCAAATTAAAAATTATTAAGCGTAGGTACTTTTATTAATTAAAGTAGTTATAAGTATTTATTTTTAAGTGAAGTAGGTATAGGTAGATAATATTGCACAGGCGTTTCAGCTTTATTTTCATTTCTTTTTTGTTGTGTAGACAAGGAATAAGGAAGGGTTTTTTGAAATTCAACCCCTAAGGGAGTTAAATAGGGGATAAAGGTTTGTATGAAAGTCCGTCAGTTTTAAAGTTAGGATCATCAAATTTTGTGTTTAGGCTGACGACTAAAAATTAATTTATACATGTCTCAGCGTTTTTGATAATTCTACCCCCAAAGGGTTAAAAGGGGGGATGAAGTTGTGCATAAAAGTCCGTCAGTTTAATAGTTAGGATCTTTAAATTTTGTATTTAGGCTAACAATTGAAAATTAATTTATACGTGTCTCAGCGTTTTTGATAATTTCTCCCCCAAAAGGGGGATGAACGACCTGACTGAAATATCAACGCACAGTCTAAATCGCTGGTCCTTCCTAGGGACATGAATTTTGGAGGGTGTGTTCTTTGTGAAGAGTAGGTGTTGAATAAGAAGGGGTTTTTGGAAATTAAACCTTTAAGGGGGTAAAAAGGGGGGATTTTTTTGGTATGAAAAATCTTATTTCTTGAGTTAATAACCTTGAAACTTGGCACGAATACTTATGTAAGTAAATTATGAAGTTTGGAATTTTTCGTTTTTCTAAAATACCCCCTAAAGAGGTATTGGGGGGTGTCAAAATTTGTATGGAAGAATTTTAACGCCCTGTCCGATTAACTTGAAACTCAGTATTTATACTAAGGACTAAAAATAATTAATAACATGTATCAGGGTTTTTCGAAAATCTACCCCTAACTGTGTGAAAAGAGGTAGTTAATTTTAAAGGGGAGGATTTTACCGCGTGGCTTGATTAGCTCGAAAATTGGTATAAATAAACTGAGTCAAGTTATAAAATTCCACCCCTGTGGGGGTGAAAAGCGGGGATACAGTTTATTTGAAAAATCTGATTCCTTTGTTCTATAAACTTAAACATTGGCCCGAATACTTATTTATCTAAATTAATTATAAAGATCATACCAACATACCTTTTCGAAACTTTTAGAGGAAAGTACGAATTTCACGAGGACGAAGTCGTGGGCAGAAGCTATAAATAGAATAAAATAAAATTCGTTTAATTCAGACTAATGTTTGTCCATAATGTTGTTAGTATTATGGGGTGTCACTGGTCCCAGAATTCGTCATTAGTAACTATATAAACTATATTGTATATAAAATTCAAAGTCCTGAGTTCTGACTGACTGACATATCAACGCACGCACAGCCTAAACCGCTGGTCCTAGAGGCATGAAATTTGAAGGGTGTGTTCTTTGTGAAGAGTAGGTATCCACTAAGAAAGAGTTTTTCGAAATTACACCCCTAAGAGGGTGAATGAGGAAAGGGTGAAATTTCACGCAGACGAAGTCGCGGGCAGAAGCTAGTGTAAAATAAATTATTTAGATTTTTTGGCTACACTATCATTCTAAAAGCATTTCAAGTCGATGACACGTTTAATTGGAAGACCAAATCACAGACAATCTACCTATACGTAATAAAGTTCTATACTAAGGCCTGTAGGCGCCTGCACAATTAAATATTTCACCGTGTGTACAGTCAACAAAAGAGATAAGTATGCAGGATCGTCGGATATAGTTGAAGTTTAGTAAGAAACCGATGGATGTTGTCGACTGAAATTTATTTTTCATTTCTCATACTCGGAAAGTAGTGTTTGTTTGATCCAAATAGCGGGTGGGAGACGCTGCTTCCCACCACAGGGCGGGAAAGACTCATAGTAATTACTTCCCTCTTTAGGGTGGGAATGAATTTTAAAAATAGAACTGTAGTCAGCTACGAAATTTTTTACATAAATTAAGAAAAATGCTGCAGTCTTGTGAGTGTATAAACAGCCAGTGTGAATTAAAAAAAAAAACCTATTAAGCGGGACAGCCTGCGGCGATGACGCGGTGTGTTCTATATTTAAAATAAAAAAAGACAATAGTTTATTTGGTGGGATACTAACATTACTAACCCTGTAAGCTGTACCGAAATTCAAAAACTTGATTTTATGTTATCAATAAATATTTTAGAAAAACTACTACTTTTTACTTTCCTAATATTCGAAATGAAAAGTAGAGTGTTTAACACGGGTGAAAGTCATCAATTCCTACTCGGACTATAGCCGCCCTCGCTGCGCTCGGGCGTCTAAATGCCTCGTATAGGAATTGATTCCTTTCGACCCTTGCATAACAATCTACTATTGATAAATGAGCTGTTTGTTTTCTATTAATAAAACTGCTGCTGTTTGTTTGTTTTTGTTTATTTTTTTTTTGTTGATGTTAATCAACTGTGCAAGGAAGACAGGCAGACGTTTTTTCCTAGTTGTTTTTAATCACTAATATTTTATTCTTATTTCTAATTTGCAGTCCAACTGCAGCCTAGCTGCTTTAAGTCGTGGTTGTCCACTGTGAACTCAACTATTCTAAAACCAACCCACTTTCACAAACTACTAAAGCTTAGCATAATTATTGAGGAATTTCCGCCACAACTTACAGTTTATGGTCACTTGTGTCGAAAATGTTCTAGAACAGCTGTAAAACGGGATGTTAGTATATATAGTTAGTATATAAGTTTATATTTTAACTAAATTAAAAGTCAGTGTATGGTATAGTCTAAATAAAATTATTATTTTGTGTATAATTTTAGTTAAAATAGGATTTATTTTTGTTATGTATTAATTAGGTATTAGTTGTTATTTGCATACTTATTATTTTAATTTAACCACGCTGCATTATGTACGGTCACCAAAGAAGATAAGTAACCAGGGTCGTCGGATATAGTTAAAGTTTAGTAAGAAACCGATGGATGTTTTCGAATGGAATTTAATTTGATAAATGAAGTGTTTGTTTTCTATTACCTAACTAAATTAAATTTTATTCGAAAACATTCATCAGTTTCTTACCAAACTTCAACTTTTAGGTACAGTCGTACCTAAACGTAATTAGCTAATAATGATATGATAGCAGTGGTGGCCCAGTGGTAACGGTCGCGACTTACGAGTTGTAGGTCGTAGGTTCGAACCCAGACAGGCGCTTTACTTTGTGTAAATTATTTCATAACCACTGCTCTCAAAACGGTGAAGGAAAACATCGTGAGGAAACCGGCATGTCCTAGAACCAAAAATTCGAAGACATGTGACATCTACCAACCCGCACTGGGCCCGCGTGGTAGATTACAGCCCGCTCCTTTTCACAGAGAGGAGGCCTGTGTCCCAGCAGTGGGAACATTATAGGCTGATTATGTAATAATGATATCGTGTCCGACAGGGTCCATAATTGTTTTTTATTGATCAATACTTACCACCTGTATGCGTACATTATGGATTGCAATAAAATTAATTGAATTAAATTGAATAAGTATCTTGTTTCCCAAACAATCTTCTAAATGAGCAATATTGCCCAGACAAAGTCAACAGTGCGCCGAAGTCAATATTGGGCGAGAGTAATATCAATATTGCAGCCGTGGAGATATTCAATCACTGTCTAGAACTCAGTTAAATCCGGACGGAGTTGAACTGAATACTCACAAGGGCATAAACGTCTTAAGATAAGTCGTTGCGGTCTTAAGACTTGCAAACTGGAGATAACGTTTGAATGGAACTTAGCTAAGGCTTTATCCTTCAAAATGGTTGCAGGTTATTAGATTAATATAATACCAGAAGATTATTGGCTCACTGCAGGGGCCTCTTCTGATATAGAGAAGGCACAAGCATTGATCATTAGAGTATGTGTTGGCGATTTCAGTGTTTTTATACAGGACTAGCTTCTGCCCGCGACTTTTTCCGCGTAAAATTTCAACCTTCCCCCATTCACCCTCTTAGGGGTGGAATTTCGAAAATCCTTTCTTAGTGGATACCTACTCTTCACAAAGAACACACCCTCCGAATTTCATGTCTCTAGGACCAGCGGTTTAGGCTGTGCGTTGATATATCAGTCAGTCAGTCAGGACTTTGAATTTTATATATAACGGAGAAGGCATGTGTGTCTCGTTATTATCAGCCATATTACAACTACTGTGGGCGAACTATGGGTATTATGTTGGTTATTACGCAATAGAAAAACGGTTTGCAGTTCAAATCAGATTATAATTTCATGAACAATTTAATCACACTAGCAAATCACACACTATAGGTACACGATACAAGATACAACCAGATACGGAACGCGGGACAGTTTCTGAGCGCATGTTGTTCGTTTGATGACCGATGTCCAAGAGGGCTCCAATCGTTCTGTCGCGCTGTTGTCGACCCCTTCACGAACTCAGGCTAGACTCTGTCAAGCGCCGCCAGATGGCGCTGGCGTTCCGAATAGTCAAACGAATGACCGGTTGCGACACGGCCATCCTGCGATACACACGTCCTCGTGTGTTAATCTGTAAACAAACATACCCGCAAAGTATCACATAGCTCGGTCACTCCTGACCTTCATGGTTTCTCACGAAACCCCACACAACACAAACAACTTAATCTCTGCTCTGTCTGTAATACTCTGATCTCTTGGCCTGTGCCGTGGCATGTGCCTTAGCCTCAAAAGCGTACTTGATTCTACCAGAGCATTTAATCACACTTTAATCAATCATAGCAAAAAAAAACATCAACCAGAGCCATGTAAACAAACTTCGATTATCTAATCAAAGCTAAAATCATCAACCAGAGCCATGTAAACAAACTTCGATTATCTAATCAAAGCTAAAATCATCAACCAGAGCCATGTACCATCGTTATCCACATTAACAATGAACTTTTTCAACTAATAGCCTTAGACACCTGGGAAGTGGGAACCCACACACGAGTAAGCCACTCTAACGCCACGGCTCTCTTAGCCGACCAGCAATCGCATTGCTATCACACATCCTTCGCATGGATCCGTGTGCATCACCCCTGTGACTACACACAACCTTACTACGGCCGATAGAGAACCCCTACTCGCGTGGTTACCACTACTTAGGCTTGCTCATCACCACTGTGATCACCATCTACTTCGACTGGTACATAACCTACTGGCATCATTCTTAACTTAACGTAAGCGTATTTAAAAAAAATGCATTGCATACTAGACTGGGCTATACCTAACATTGTAACCATTTTTGCTATTGTTTACCAGGAAAGCACTTAGTACCAGAGTCAAAACAAAATGAAAATGGCTCTCCAGATTCGGCAGACAACAGATCTGTAGCTGGCTTAATGGTACAGACATCCACTCGCTGTCACTGCCTCCTTGGCAGAAGTCGTGAAACTTCTTGCACGGAAAGCACCGTCCTTGCTCAGCGATTACTCGCACAGGAAATCCACCGAGTGCAGCGCCGTCTCACGCTGCCATCCCGCTGGTACACGTCCTTGTGTGTTAACCTGTAACCAAAAAAATCAACAGCAGTGCCTGTTCCACTCGGCCAATTCTGACCACATTGTTATTGAAATAAAAACAATAACAATCATCGATAAGAAAAGATTCCTCTAAGCCTTGGTAATAATTGGTCGGGAACTGTATCAACTTACGAGTAGATCACATACTACTCGTATCATAATATTACTTTGCAAGTAAATGTCGGGTCGGGTAGAAACGTAATAAAATCTCAAGTTATTGCTCGCTAATCGTTACACTACATAAGAATTATTCTGTGCTGAATACACGTGTTTGACCAATACTAGTCAACACAACAACGTTATTAACACGTTTGCCACTTAACCTCTCCTTTACTAACAAGCATTCAGCACCACAATCGTGAACAAAACAATACAGCTCACCTGTATTTTCTAACGTGTCTGGGGGTAGTTGTACGACGCAAACATCCACTCGCCGTTGCTGCTTGCAGCAGTTGCAGCACGTACGCCACCATACGTTTGCACTGCTTGGCTGCCACTGCACGTGCACCGGGCCGCGACATGTCCTGGTTTCCCACTCGCAGCACGCGAATGGCTTCGCTGACGGCTGCGCTGCTTGGCTCGATTCAGTCACTCTACGTTGCTGGTAGCTCCACGCCACGTCCTTGGTATGCTATTTACGATGGCCACGTTGATGCTGCTCCTTTATCCACCTTGCAATGAATTTTCAGCAAAACGCAAATCAGCTGTCGTGCTGTGTGCTGTTACGTTTGCACATGCGTCCTACCACGTGTTCTAATTACGGGAACGGGATACGACGAACTCGAACGCCGGTTAGGGACCCGCTTGTTTTTTTCAAACATGTCGGCAGACGCAACTGGAGCGTCCTTTGGCAAAGGTATTTCTGCATACAACCTACGACCAAAACAACATGCACTACGATCGCGCATCCGTATCTGGTTTATCTGGGTTCAACTCGAACAGATCCACACGATTATTTAATAAGCATTCGCATGTATGCACTTTGTTTTTCAAATGTCAACACGCGGTTACTTTCTGATTTTGCGCATAAACCAACATTTATCCCACGCCTGATAACGGAGAAGGCATGTGTGTCTCGTTATTATCAGCCATATTACAACTACTGTGGGCGAACTATGGGTATTATGTTGGTTATTACGCAATAGAAAAACGGTTTGCAGTTCAAATCAGATTATAATTTCATGAACAATTTAATCACACTAGCAAATCACACACTATAGGTACACGATACAAGATACAACCAGATACGGAACGCGGGACAGTTTCTGAGCGCATGTTGTTCGTTTGATGACCGATGTCCAAGAGGGCTCCAATCGTTCTGTCGCGCTGTTGTCGACCCCTTCACGAACTCAGGCTAGACTCTGTCAAGCGCCGCCAGATGGCGCTGGCGTTCCGAATAGTCAAACGAATGACCGGTTGCGACATATACATATATAGATGGTCAAAAAGTCGTAAATAAAACGAAATAGGGAGATAAAGGAGGTTATTTCCAACAAAAAATCTTTCTACAGCATGGCTATAATTAAAAATTTGCCATAAAAGTTATGAATATTTTTGTGTGCCGAGTTCTTTTACAATTAAACTAATTAAAAAAAAAATGTGATATAAAACAAACGGTGTCGTATTATTACTAGATAATTTATCAGCACTACAAAAGTTCTCTTGCGGCTCTGGGTAGGTACCAAATTTCAAGAGCAATTAGTTTTTTTTTTCCAAAAATTTTGAAGCGTTACCAAAAATTATTTCTCACTTCTATTCTACTACTACACTTCTATTCTACTACTACACTTCTATTTCAATATTTTAAAAGCATTGGAAACTACCTTTTTTATCTCCTCATTACGTTTGATCCACGACTTTTTGACCAACCTGTATAGGTATGTAGGTTTTCGTATATAGTTTACCTGTGTAAGAATACCTTTAATTTTTATATTTTAACCCAGACAGGCGCTTTACTTTGTGTAAATTATTTCATCACCACTGCTCTAAAAACGGTGAGAGGAGGCCTGCGTCCCAGCAGTGGGAACATTATTGGCTCATTATGTATGTATGCATGCATTTATTTAATACCTCGTCACCTCTCACGCAACATTTGAAGACTAAGGTCTTCAACCAGTGCGTACTGCCCGTTATGATATACGGTGCTGAAACGTGGACACTGACGGTCGGGCTGGTCCACAAATTCAAGGTCGCTCAGCGCGCTATGGAGCGGGCTATGCTCGGAGTTTCTTTGAAGGATAAAATCAGGAATGAAGCTATCCGGAAAAGATTCGGAGTAACCGACATAGCTTGCAGAGTAAGCAAACTGAAGTGGCAGTGGGCGGGCCATATTTGCCGAAGGACCGATGGCCGGTGGAGCAGAAGAGTCCTAGAGTGGAGACCGCGTATCGGCAAGCTTAGGGTGGAACGCCCCCAGGTAGATGGACCGACGACCTTAAGAATGTGGCTGGGACAGATTTGATACGGAAGGCGGAGAACAGGGTTTTGTGGTGCAGTTTGGCAGAGGGCTTTGCCCGGCAGTGGACTGCGATACACTGAGTTGACGGTTTCCTCACGATGTTTCACCACCGTTTTGAGAGCAGTGGTGATTAAATAATTTACACAAAGTAAAGTGCCTGTCTGGGTTCGAACCGTAAGGCGCGGCCGTTACCATTGGGCCACCACTGCTCTTCTTTTTATTTTATTAAGTACCCTGAATTCCTGATTTAGCAAATCGTTGAGCAATGATGGTAGGTACTTATGCAAAAAGAAAGTTGCAAAAATACCGAACATCGTTAAAAAATCGTACCCAAACAAAAATATTTAAGGTGTGCGCAAAAAAAAAACTTTATCAATTTACCGGCTGTTTTCTTCCCCCGTACCCACTCGAAAATTTAGAAAGATGTACTATTCCACAAAAACATCAATTTATTTTAAGATGAGCCGAAGGCAATGGCATAGAATAAGAACGAATAGAAGCGAAACTCGTCGCCATTTTATATATGCCTACCGTTTTGGGGGCGTTAAACCGACCAAATACAAGTTGGTTTTGGGCACTGATGGTTCCGTTTTGCAAGTCTAATTTCTGTATTTTTTTACTTACTTTAAGAAGGGAGGAAGGCGATTATGCAATTGGTGATTTTTTTAACTGACTTACAAAAAAGGAGGAGGTTTTATGTTCTGTGTTTTTTTTTTTAATGTATGTTCGCTGATTTCTCCGTGGGTACTGGGATGATTTACGTGGTTCTTTTTTTCATTTGGCAGAAGACGCCTGCGCGGTGATCCTATATAAATTTTAATGACGTTGCTTGAGCAGTTTTTAAGTTAGTTTCATTAATAGGTCTTAATCTAACTATTAAGTAAAAAATAAACTCAAAACGGTTGTCTTTCTTTGTAAAACAGTTTTTTTTTTAAACAATTTTGTTACACGTCGACATCATTATCATTTCAGCCGAATGACGTCCTCTGCTGGACATAGGCCTCCCCCAAGCGTCGCCACATCGAGCGGTCCCGTGCTGCTCATATCCAGGTGCTTTACACGTAGGTAGGTAGCTATACTCTGTAAAAAATTTAACAACTACGTATACCTATACACATGGTTAAAAAGGTACAGTCCTGTGACATACAGACAAACGGCTTAGACTTAGTGATAGGGTTCCTTTGCCACACCCGGTGGGTACGGGACCCTAAAACACGTTCCATTGTAATTTCTTCCGGTGTCTGTGTCAGGCCTAAACAATATTACTACGCTAGTATGTAGAAGGGGGTAAGTCATTATTTTGATATTACTTTCTATCACGATACACTAGATTCAGGGTTAGCGCCCAAAAATGGCCCGAAAAATAGGGCATCGTGGCCTGTATGTTGTGCGATCAAAAATAAAATAAGCATCAATTACCAACAGTTTTTCAACCTATTTGCTTAATTCTTTGAATAAGTATTTTTGTATTTATTTTAAAATTATTAATTTTCAATGTTCAAGCGAATTTGTTTTTACATTTTCTCCGATGACAGAGACTTAAACATTAGTATACTGCAAACATAATTTAACCCTAAGTTCGAGTTTTAAGGTTGATAATAATCAGTAGTTCATGATATTAAAAATACTTTAACTAATAAAAAAAATATATAAGGCCCACTTGCACCACCAATCACTAAATGCATTTAGCGCTAAACGTATTTAAAACATCATTCTATATCTGTCGTCTTCAAACGATTGACAGAAATAAAAACGATGTTCGAAATTCGTTTAGCCCTAAATGCATTTAGTGATTTGTGGTGCAAGTAAGCCCTAATGCACATAATTATTATTTCTACATTCGCGGCCAGTTGAGCAATGAGTGTTGGTTCGTTTTCATGAACATGAACTATACAGCATGTATCAGAAAGCTGTGGTGTATATTTAAGGGTGTGGTATATACCATAAAACTGAACAACTTTCTACGTACAACCAATATCGTAATTGCGAAAAAATAATCAGCCGTCCCATACATTTGGGTCGAGTAGGTATTGAAGTTATATACAGGGTGAAATTGAACACATGCGACAAATCGAAATGGGAGATTGTACCTACTCATTATTATGAACAACTTTTACTATGGGACCAAACCTGAAATCGCGAAAAAAAAATCAGTTGTTCCCTACATTTTGATGAGTTATGCGAACATAAATGTAGGGAACAGCTGATTTTTTTTTCGCGATTTCAGGTTTGGTCCCATAGTAAAAGTTGTTCATAATAATGAGTACAATCTCCCATTTCGATTTGTCGCATGTGTTCAATTTCATCCTGTATTATGGACTTTTAAATCAATACAGAAAATTATAAAAGTCTTCTATACAATCAATTTCGTGATTTTCGCGTCTACACAGTATCCTTAATCTATGACAAAGCTGAGATTAAGGTCGGTAAAGATCACTTGAGTGGGAAAAGATAATTTTGAACCCACGATCAAGAGACGTCTAGAGTGCTTGCGTTTTAGAATTAGGGATTGGTTGTATGAAGTGCGGTTCCTTTTAATGTAATAAAGATTATGTGGGTTGATTTGTTGATTGGTAGTGCTTGAGAATTTAATAGTAGGAACTCTTTGTAAAGAAGCTCCTCTGGCGAACTAACTTTTTTTGTTTTTTTAATTTCCGTGGGGAAATCTTCATGGATACCCTCCGTCTGGGGAGAACAGAGGGTTACGTCGGATGCCTACCGAGTAAAACCCCCTACTACTATAAGTCGAAGAGATCCGCAGAAGAACCAAGGTGGCCGACATAGCCCGAAGAATTGCCAAACTTAAGTTGCATTGGGCGGGGCACATTGCTCGTAGAACAGATGGCCGATGGGGCCGAACGGTTCTGGAGTGGCGACCGCGTAATGGAAGACTTAGCGTTGGAAGGCCTCCCACAAGGTGGACCCACGACCTTGTGAAGGCCGCAGGAACTCGTTGGATGCGAGAAGCACAAAACCGGTCGAAGTGGAGGTGCTTGGGGGAGGTCTATGTCCAGCAGTGGACGTCTTTCGGCTGAAATTATGATGATGATGACTACCGAATGGCAACCGACATCGCGGCATAATATTACCAAGTGGAAAATTACTTTTTTTTTTTCATTAAAAAAATCACTCACGAAAATAACCAGCCTTTATCAATGGGTCAAATATAATATTGTCCGGGTCCAGTCTATAGATTTAGTCCGGCAACCGGAGGCAAACACTCTACCGTCATTAGGGACATCAATCACTATTACACAACTATATTCAGGTCAGACTCCAAACCCAGATGTGGCTGGAAAATTGAAAAAAAAAAAACCTAAAGTCCGGCCACGCCAAATTTGCCAAATATGTAAACAACAATGGACGCTCGAAATTGAATAAAATCGATGTACAGACGCCAGCACATCAACCTACTACAATCTGTCAAATTTCTTTAATAGATTTTCAACTTTATTACAAAAGTATAAGGTTCAAAGTTGATTGGGAAAATCTGACAGTTTCGGGTAGGTTGATGTGCTGGCGTCTGTACATCGATTTTGAAGAACATTAATTTTAAGTAATGTTTGTTATCGTCTAGTTAGCTCGGAGATTTAGACGATAACAAACATTACTAATAATAAATGTTCTTGTAAACAAATCAAGTATCTTGACTTGGCTCGCAAGGTTGTCGACATGTGGGATGGTTCACTAATGTTTCACCAAAACTCCATTGACAAATTTTTAGTTTACAACCAACGTTTCGTATACTATTTATTTCACAAACAACTCATTCCGCAAATGTTTTATTTTATAAACACTCGCTTCACAAACATTTATTTAGCAAATGCTTCTCTTTACAAATGTTACGGATGATATTTAATCATTTATACATTTTTCATTTAATATTTAGATTCTTTTGGAAAAATAACGTTTATACAAAATATAATTTTATGATACACTAGCGACTGCATTAAAAACTGCATTAAAATCCGTTGCGTAGTTTAAAAGATCTAAGCTTACAGACAGCGGCAGTGACTTTGTTTTATACTATGTAAAGATTTTCTAAACCAGTCACAAAGTGATCATGACGGTATTCTCCATTTGGGTCAAATAAATTTCAGGCAAGTATTTTTGTCTATATAATCTAGTCGTTTCTGGCACTCGCCGGCCGCTACCGCGGCACCGCTCGCTTCGCTCGCTCGGCTCGTGCGTAGAGGGTCACAGTTTTAACCTAACCTAACCGAACCATTTTTTTTTTTATAATTAACCTAATGTAACTAGTTTGGTTCCGGGTAGCCTACTAAAAATAATCTCTTTTTTTTCTACTATTAGCGCAAATCGTTTCTGGCACCCATATTTTGTGTAAAAGTAATTTTTTTCTATATAATCTAGTCGTTTCTGGCACTCGCCGACCGCTGCCGCGGCACCGCTCGCTTCGCTCGTTCGGCTCGTGCGTAGGGGTCACAGTTTTAACCTAACCTAACATTTTTTTTAAATAATTAACCTAATCTAACTAGTTCGGTTCCGGGTAGCCCACTAAAAATAATCTCTTTTTATCTATTAGCGCAAGTCGATGAAAGAATGAGTTTCATTTTTAGGAAATTGCGTAATGATAAGTCAATATGTAAAACGTTTTTATTCCAAACGTTGTTTTATGAGATAAAATGAATGTAAAATGAATTGCTTGTTAAATAACACGTTATTAAACAAAAGTTTATCTGGTGATTATTTTGTAAAGTGAATTATTTGGCAAACTTGTTGTTGTATAATGATGAAATGACAAATCATGTTTTTGCCAATCGTTGTTTGTCAAGTAAAAATTTGTAAATTAATTTTTGGTGAACTGACAGGGCACCCATATCGCAGTGTTACCTTTTGTTCGAGTACATCCTCGAAACCCAGCGAAATGGTTAACACCTTTAATAAGGTAACCACGTGAAGGGGTTAACCCCTTCAATGACTTAAGCCTTTGAAGAGGTTACCTTCTCGAAAAGCTTTTTTTCGTGTTACCCTGGAATTTACCTAATAAACTTGAGCTGCATGTAGGTGGGGGGATACTTGCACCCGTGCGGTGCCTTACAAGTTGCTCGGCAAGTCGGTACACGCAAGATTGGCGGACCGCCGGGCGCGGTACGATGTCACGTGCGGTCGTGGTTATGCAATTTTCAAACTAATATAGATTGTAAACAGTGCATATTACAATGTCTTGAGTTGGAATGGCTTACCCTGTTACAGTGTTACAGGGTGTTGAAAGGGTAACCCGTTCGTAGCGGGTTAACTACACCCGTTCGAAGGTGTAACATGTATCATAGGGTTTTTTTTCGAAGCGCTTAAAAAAACCCCTTCAAAAACCCTTTCAACGAGTATCCGGCCGGTCCCTGGTCAGGAGGTTCCTCTCAATGTCTCATGTCTCAATTTTGTACTTATATTTGACTATTTTTTTTTTTTTTTTTTTATGTAACACATTCAGACACAATGTAAATTGTTATTGAATAAATGAAATTAAAAAAAATGAAATGAAATGGAGTCGTCACCGCCGGTAGCTTGGACCCTGTTCCCGATACCGGTGGGCTACTATTTTTTATATTTTTAAATGTTTTTATATTTTTTTATATTTAAAAATATAATTTATATGGTATTTAATTGAATAAAGGAGATAATAATGTTCCTGTATATCGATTTTATTCAATTTTGAGCGGCCATTGTTGTTTACATCTTTGGCAAATTTGGCGCGGCCGGACGATAGCTTTTCTGAGTTGTAAATATTTTAACATCGCTTCTAGTTCATTATTTATTTTAGTTGAAATTGTACGGTCGTTGAAAGGCCATTACCAAGGGGTATCGTGTTACCCAGTAACTGGGTTGTGAAGGTCACGTAGACTGGTTCTATATATTTACTAATAATAAAGCTAAACAGTTGTTTGTTTTTTGTTTGTTCGTTTTAATGCGCTTATCTCTGGACCTAGCATTTGATAGCCCGATTTTTGAGGAAGGCTATAGGCTATTTAACTTTTCGCCCTTAAAAAAAGCAAAAAACACAAAAGCCAGAAAGATAGCTAAGCGAAAACGAAGTAATAGCGCGAACGGGTGATGCGATGCGATGGGGAACAAGAAATTTCATGCGGACGTAGTCGCGGTCAAAGCTAGTGTAAAATACTCATGTTCAGCTGCATCCGGTTAGACTAGAAGCGGACCCCAACATAGTAGATAGATAGATAAAACGTTAATTTAGTTCAACAAAAGACAATACAGGCATTAAAAAAACATCAAAAAAGGTGAGAAAAAAAAACAAAGATTAAAAAGATAAATTGACCCATAGACACCTCATATGACATTTATAACGGTCGATCACTACAGCGGTGTGTGTCTCATGGTTGCACCAAATAGGAGTCCAGCTCAGCATATGCCTGGTACAATACCTGACGCTGGTATTCTGCTGCATCCCGTTAGTGACACACGGGTGTCGAGAAGACACAACTGAGTTTCAACAAAATGGTACCTACATAGTGCGGCAGTATCTAGTAGGGAAAAAACTAGACAAATTGAGTAATTGACTGAAAGCCCTGAAAGTGTAGGCTTTAATCTTGTTTAAAACTAATCAGCATAGCGGGAAGCGACCGAGCGGTAATCACTTAAAAGTAATCGCTTAAAATTGAAGTTGCTTTTCGTGTCAGTCTGTGTGACCGCGGTGTTCTCCTAAACTACGCAACGGACTTTAATGCGGTCATCGCCATCACTTAGAGAATTTATTCCCGTAGTTTTATGTGTAAACTAACATCTAGTAAATAAATCTTGCAGTTTTTTGAAGTTTTGATTTTTGGCTTTGCCTGCATCGAGATCGGAAAATATTAATTAAACGCTAGTCCATTCTATATACTATAATATTACAAATTCGAAAGTAACTCTGTCTGTCTGTCTGTTACATTTTCACGCCTAAACCACTGAAGAAATTTCGATAAAATAAGATAGATTACATACCGGGGAAAGACATAGGATAGTTTTTATCCCGATATTCCCACGGGATCGACACTTATGCGGGTGAAATCGCGGGGCGCAGCTAGTGAGTTAGTAAATGTCTGCACTGCAAATACGTCTAGAACATTAAGCCACCTGTTCTATTGTTTAATTAATTAACTCTGACTTCAATAAACAATATTATTATGACCCTATAACAGTCCCAGGTCAACAACCTCATCTCACAAAGACAACCAATAAAACAATGACAGAAAATAAAACGGAACAAAATGAGGTCGCAACGGATTTTCGGTCCTATAAACTTGTCGGCGCGTCTAGAGAATTGGTTCGGTGATGCCAACCTCTTTGGTTAATATTGTTTTTTTTAGAATATATGTCAACTGTCAATTTGACGTAACACCATGGACTGGGGAGGCGGCCCGCCATTATAAGAACAAGGGAAAAGTGAGGGATACATTCACATGGGTTGATCGTAAATGACGATATTGATTGGAGGAATTGTGCTATGATATCCAATTGTGTATAAATTGATTGCGCTCGCGCCCCACGTACTTGGTGGAATGTCATTCATACATTATCGTTAATTAAATAATTGGATTAGACATCCTGTGATTGTTCATAAAGACTTTCATAATACTTTCAACTCCTCGCCCGCAAACCCACGCAACATAGCCTCTTCTGATAAAGATGATCTATTCCCTTTAAACTTATTCTCCTCTTATCAATCAATAAACACTCTCAGAACTTTACTAGGAGGAAACAAAACACACTCGCTTTGGTGTATAGTCTGTTCCAAAAGTATACGACGAAAATGTAAATAAATGAATCAGAAAACGTACCAATTTGTTGCAAAGTAAATTGTACATTTTATTTTGTGAATTTTATTATCATCGAATAGTGTGTCTACTTAATTAGTTTACAGCTATGTCATTACATAAATCAAAACTTCTTAATTATTTTCGTATTCGTTTATAGGTTGTTTTAGAAACAACGTAAGTATACCAAAAATTCTGAAATTAAAATATTTTGCCACACTAATATTATAAACTCGAAAGTTTGTGAGTGTATGTGTGTGTGTTTATATGTTTGGGAAAATTATACGCTGATTATGCTTATGCTAAAAGTGAAAGAAAATAACTTTTATTATTGCAATGCGAATTTTCAGAATAATTCAATTTATCTACCCTAACAATCTCCAATTCAATTGTCAATAACTAAGTTAATATTCAGTTAGTTTCGAAATAAAATGCAAATTAAAATCCAACACTCGGTTCCGATTGAATTTAAATGAATTATTTGCATTTTATAAAATATTCTGAACTCTGAATAATTTACGTGTCAATTAGTCTGAATATTAATTTATTAGAAGTGTCGTTAATGAGATTGATTATAATTATAAACGGTTGTGGTTACATGAAGGTTGCGGATACCGCGGTACCCGCAATTACATAATTAGGCATCTTCAGGGCACGCTCGTTCCATCATAGACCTCATCCATCGCTTTCCATCAGGCGTGATCGAGGTCAAGAGCACGCTCTTTTAGCAATAAAAAATATGTAATAAAAAAAATACTACTGCGCACACACTTACAATGGCAATGCATTTTGACAATTCTACAACATTCATTGCGTCATATAAGTTGTCACGCCAATGAATTTTGCAAACATAACAAAGCTATGGATTAGCAATAGGTATCCTTCAAAATCATGCGGATTGTGATTGAAAATGTATTGCGCAATTGGGGTGCTGGTTGATTGGCAGTTGAAATTAGCAAGTTGACGGCTGGATTCATCCAAACGAAATATGAACTAACACCCGGTTTCTGAATTGACAAATTAAAGTTGAGATCTTGCCAAACTCTTAACGTAGGGTGATTCGTTCAATGTAGCCCGCAAAATCAAAAATTACCTACGTTTTTACAAAATTCAGCAATTTTAAATGATTTTATAGTAGGTAATTAAAGTATCATAATTTTAACGTGCCTAGGTATTATTTTTTTACAACATGCTATGTAAAAATGCGCTGCAACTCGCAAAAAACGTAAAAAATTTAATTTCGTGGGATATATGAAGTAATCACTTTCAATCTACCTAACCTTTTCCCAACTATGTTGGGGTCAGCTTCCAATCTACCCGGATGCAGCTGAATACCAGTATTTTACATGGAGTGACTGCTTATCTCACTGACCTTCATTACCCAGTAGACTATATTTGGTACTCCGTGGAACTCATAAATTAGTATCGGTTAATAAGTAATATCGGTAGGAAAGTCAGATTTTTGGGCTTCTGATTACTCGTAACAACTGTCAAAGATCTCCAAATTACAGCCGGCACCAACGGCTAAATGTGCTTTCCGGGAAAGCGGGAGGTGATGCCAACGAAACTAAAAAAAAGGCTAGGAAATCAAATAATTCTTCAACATACGTATTTTCATTGCCAAGAATTTAGTGTCCGAAACTGTTATTCATATAAACGTCTCTCTTCAAAAGATTGCCGAAACAGATATCAAATACGATACTGCAGTGCCAAAGCTTTCACGATATTGCTATTGGATAACATGTACTCATATTTGGACCATCTGGCGCACAGAATCTGTCAAACGTGTCTATTATATATGAGTTATTATGTCTTAATTTATGTGTTTTAGAAGATACTATTAAACAGAGTCAAGTTCTTCTAAAATTAAACCGACAGCTGTTGTGCTGCTGGGCAGTTTGTCCGGTTATTCCGTTTATTCACCTCAAAAAATCCACCTCAAAAAATCCACCCTAAGGCGGATATGCGGTAGGTGACGCATGTCTGAAAATCCACCCTTAGAGCGGTTCTACACTACATCCGATCCGAATTCGAGAAATGTCTTTCCAAGTATTTATATGAGGGATTGTGCACTAGACCCGAACTCTGTCCGTCCGAATTTAGAACATTCTCAATTCGGATTGACTTCGGAACTTGAATTCGGATTTGGATCGGATGCAGTGCACAAGCACTCTTAGTCTATAAATTCCGTCTACCCAACTAGGCCTAGAGAGGATTCTCGGACATGCGTTTCCCTGTAACCACCTTAGGGTGGATAAACGGAATAACCCAGTTTGTTGTACCACTTCTTCCCAGCTAAAGAACTAGAAAAGTGGTTAAGGACGAGCTTTTGATTTTCGGCCTAAACTGTATAAATGACTTTTTATTTTGAGTTTGAGTACTATTAAGACAAAACTTGAACATTGTCAAAACTACTTTTGAGTAATATCTATCCATTATTAAAGTAGTTAGTACTTTAATAGGTACCTACAAATACCCGTGGCCAAAGACCCTTCCATTGATGAATCAATTGAATAACTGAAGCTATCTAACTAATAACAAAATAGTTCAAAGTTTAGTCCTGATAAAGAATTTTGGAAGGAAAATTCATCCTTCCATTATTAAGTCTTCTTCTATCTTATACACGAAGTTCTAACTACATTACGTTTTAATCTTCAGCTTGAATTTCATCATAGACGCGGTAGATCGTCGGGATTAATTTATGCAACGAACTTTTAGTTCCTGTTACAAAATTCGTGTGATGGCTTGTGAAATGAAAACCTAAATGTTTAAAAAAAAATTGAGATTGGAGTTCTGTCTCACATTTTTCTAATTTTTGTGGTTTTCAATTCGCATGTTCTAGTAATCCTCTTAACTATTTATTTAATTGCAAGAATTGCAACAGCTGAGCTACATAATCAGCCTATAATGTTCCCGCTGCTGGGACAGAGGCCTCCTCTCGGTGAGAGGGAGTGAGCTGGAATTCACCACACGAGCCCAGTGCGGGTTGGTAGTTGTCACATATCTTCGAACTAGCTTCAGCCAGCGACTTCGTCCGCGTGAAATTTCACCCTTCCCTAATCACCCTCTTAGGGGTGGAATTTCGAAAAACCCTTTCTTAATGGATACCTATTCTTCACAAAGAACACACTCTCCAAATTGCATGTCTCTAGGACCAGCAGTTTAGGCTGTGTGTTGATATATCAGTCAGTCAGTCAGGACTTTGAATTTTATATACATATATAGATTTTTGGTTCTAGGACATGTCGATTTCCTTCACCGTTTTGAGAACAATGTTGATGAAATAATTTACACAACGCAAAGCGCCTATCTGGGTTCGAACCTACGTAAAATAACGGGCTCATTATGCTACGAAACAAAACGCCTTTCACAAAAGGACCAACACGTGAACCACGGACTGACACTCCACCACTTTATTCTATTTTCGTAATAAATTCCGTATCTTCTGCCAGATTTTAATATCGTTAACCTGACAATTTTAAGTCAAATCGAAATGCCAACGTAATAAATTCCGCCGTAATTTCGTGAATTACAACGTCTCTTCATAAAGATTTGTCCTGAAATTTTTCAATACCTTTGTTGATTCAATTGTTCGTTTCAAGGGAGTTTTTTGTACGGAGAATAATTAAGGTTGTATATTAGGATGGATATTTGCGGATGATATTATGTAATGTCCTATGGATGTATAATTTGTGACCTAATATGACGGAGAAGGTACGTATGTCTCATTATCATCAGCCATATTTTAACTATTGTGGGATACTATGGGTAGTGTTGGTTATTGCGCAATAGAAAAACGATTTCCAATTCAAATCAGATTATAATTTTACGAAGAAGGTAGGTACACAACTCAACGATACGGAATGCGGTACAGTTTCTGAGCACATGTTGTCCGTTTGATGTCCGATGATCCAGAGAGCCGCTCCACCTCGCTCTGTAGCGCCCTCGTCGAATCGCACGAACGTCAGGCTAGACTCTGTCCCCGAATAGTCAAACGAACTGACGTATTTCCGACTAATAGATATAGAATTCTGATTATAGGTAAAAAAAATTAATATGTGGAATAACAAGTGTCTTTAAAAGTCGATGCATTTTATTCTTGTACACATTTGAAAATAAGTATTTGTATTCATTTAGTTAGTTAATTTTATTATAGTGCCTATAAGTTGTTATTTGGCGTACCTATACCAATATTTTTCGTGTTATTTAGCCTATACTGTCCCACTACTGGGCAAAGGAAGGCCTTTGCCCTTTGGGAAGGTCCCATCTTCGGGCGCTTATTGTGTGGAGACTTGCTCAGCGGCCATCCTGCATGCGGCTGATGTGCTTTTAATATACACATATCGAGCCTTTTCAGGAAGAACATCGTAAGCGCCAAAAATCCCAAAAAACTGTTTCCATATTTACAGCCAGATCAACTGATTATATATTATATATATATATATTAACCGCCAGATCTTAACATTTAAATTAATAGGGAGGTGCCCTTAAAACACTAAGTAAAAATTTCATATTGATGCTATAAATATTTTGAAAATGTTTAAAAAAAACCTTCTCCTGTAAAATATGCAAAATGTCCGTTACGATCTTCTTCCTGAAAAGGCTCGATATATATATATATATCATCATCATCATATATATTCTATTGTATTAATAAATTGCCTTATGTGAACGGCAGTACAATACAAAATTAAAATAAATAAAGTAAAACAATATCCACACAGCTGCTGTTACTGTATTAACATTATTAAACAAAAGAATGAAACGACAAAAGGATTTACGGAATACGAATTCGGAATTTGAATAATTTAAAGGACAATGAGTAATGGTGGGCGTACCTCTCAATAGAAATAAGATACTCATGAATGAATAGGTATTTTTATGCAGAATAAAACTTAGTATTGCGACTAAGCTTAAAAGTCAGTACATTACTAGTTTTATTAGGTTAATGCATCATATCTTTATATTCAAAATTCCTCAATTTTCATGATTGCACCTACCACTGTTTGTCTCTGCATCACCCAAAGGTTGACTGGTAGAAAATGCCTATGACATTAAGTCCGCCTCTGTACATTTATGTGCTTGAATTATTAAATAAATAAATACATAAATAATTTAGGAGTTATACTACCTATTATTGGAACAGGGCCGAGTCACAATACTGTATAGATAATATTGCCGCGGTCGGGGGAACAAGAAATTTCACGCAAGACAGCATTATAGGTATAATCGCGACATGATAATGGATGTAGCGTGAACGGGACGTTATGGAAAACTTTCATGCGTTAGTTTTATCCATTTTAGATTCTACTGGAACCATAGTTCATGGGTAATCAGAAAATTAAATCTGACAATGCCCAATCATCTAGCCCTTTGACTACCTGTTGACCATAGATATAGATATACCTAGATAACGCAAGTATCACGAAACTGTATGAAAACTAAGCGTGCCACTTTTTGGCTACCTACTATGACGTCACAAGCTCGCTTTCTCTCGCTCACGCTCACCCAGCCAGTAGTACGCAGGACTGAGCGCGAAAGTGGCGGCTTACGATTTTCAAACGTCAGCTGGTGCGATTTTTGGCACGCGAAGTAGTTGCTCTTGCGTTATCTAGGTGTATCTATATCTGTGCTGTTGACCAATAAACTGTTCCAAGCGAGTATCAAAGTGTTGGCAAAGTTTTGGGCCAACAAGATATAAAATTCAGTCGTGCCAGCGACACCAAGAAGAAGAAGAAAGCGGGTATCAAACACCGTTTATGCTATACTATTATTATTTCACGTCGCGACGCGCGCTTTACTTGTGGTACCCAAGTATGCAAACACGCTGTGAATGTGTGCGTAATGACAAGTAGTGTCAAAACATAACACACACACGCACACACACATACTTCTGTCTTCGCCAGTGTCTCGGACGAAAACTCTTGCGCTTACACACAAATTCACAGCGTATTTTACACTCGGTAACCACAAGTAAACGACGCGTCGCTTCGTGAAATAAAAATACTTTAGGTAACTGACGTACCCCACACTGCGTAGGTTTTTCTCCTGTATCAGACGTTCGTTTACAAATCTTTATCGTGCATACACCTGAATCTGTAGGCTATGCAAAAACATATAATATGCTCCGAACGAAAATCAAAACTTATCAAGCAGCCACTGCAGCAAAGAATAGAATAGAAAACTCTTTATTATGTACACCATATAAGCGATATCGCTGTCGCGCTCGGTAGCGATACCGAATCGGTACGCGATATCGCTGTGGCGCTCGGTAGCGATACTGAATCGGTACGCAATATCGCTGTCGCGCTCGGTAGCGATACCGAATCGGTACGCGATATCGCTGTGGCGCTCGGTAGCGATACTGAATCGGTACGCGATATTGCTGTCGCGCCCGGCAGCGATACTGAATCGGTACGTGAAACCGCTGTCGCGCTCGGTAGCGATACAGAATCGGTACGCGATATCGCTGTCGCGCTCGGTAGCGATACCGAATCGGTACGCGATATCGCTGTGGCGCTCGGTAGCGATACCGAATCGGTACGCGATATCGCTGTGGCGCTCGGTAGCGATACCGAATCGGTACGCGATATCGCTGTGGCGCTCGGTAGCGATACCGAATCGGTACGCGATATCGCTGTCGCGCTCGGTAGCGATACTGGTCCACCTTCTGGGTACGGACCAGTATCACGAGAAGAATATCACTTATAACTGAAGTATGCCCTTAATATTTATGCCTTCTCTCGTTGTCATGACCTATACGAAAATATGAGTTAATGTTATTTGGTATAAGCTTAAGTATTTCTGATTCCATACAATCTCCATCAGCCAGCCCGAGAATTTCTATATACATTAATCACATTAAATTAAAATAAACAAAACACATTCACAACCTCAGCTACAGGAGTAATCCAAGGATATGTGCAGACTAAAGATTAGGAACACAAAACAAGTCACAACACATAATCCTTGTTTTTAGAACCTATTTATTGTTCGTACGTAGGTAATTTAATTATGGGATTTAATATATATTCGTTTGAAAATTATGTTTATACTAGCAGCGCCTCGCGGTTTTACCCGCATAAGTGTCGATCCAGTTGGAATATCGGGATAAAGAGTATCCTGGATGTGTTATTCTGTTGTAAGCTATATTATTGTAAAGTTTCATCAAAATCCGTTCAATGGTTTTTGCGCGAAAGAGTAACAAACATTCATTCATACGTTTCATTTAATAAAATAAGCGATAGACATAACTTTAATACAAGATAAAATACATCAACCATTTTTCAGATTAGCCAAAGTACATACATCTTTTATGGGGTACTGTGTTAAATGTTACAATAAAAAACCTTGTGATATATTGCAATTAAATGAAAGAAAATTTAAAACTCACATTAAATGTACACTTTGTAAACAAGCATACTATAGATTAGAAGATTATATCCAAGATAAGAACGCTTGGAAACATGCTGGTCCTGCTCCATAGGACAATCTAGAGTCTAGCTAGACTAAATCAAGCTGGTTGCTAATTTAATTGTAATTTTTTTTAATTCTTTTTTACATTCATTACTCACACCCTGACTTAGTACTTGTATTTTTTTTTTAATTAATTTTTTTTGCTTGTACCATGTTTGTAAATATGTGAGCACCATGTATCTATCAGATAATTAATTTATATGTCATGGTTTCGTTTTTAATTCTTTTACCTATTGTGGTATAGTAATTTTATTTTAGGTGCATCGTCCTCACATTTTATTATATAATTAATGTACCCATGCAAAATATTGTACCTAAAACATTTTAAAAGAGTACCTAACGGTGGAGTTTCTTGCCCATTCTTCTCCATACGAAAACTACCTTTTGGAATGGGCGACCAGAATCAATTCTATTTTAAGCTCATTTTTGACGTTCAAAAGTGCCTTTTATGTGCCTATTTGAAATAAATGCTTTGACTTTTGACTTTACACACACAAACTTTCGCGTTTATAATATTAGGAGGTTTTCTGATAAAACAATATTTTTAAGGGCCTAATAAAACCAATATTATATCTAAATAAAATGCAAAAAAACTTCGTTTAGACAAGAAGTAACCAAACCATCAAATTCTATGTACTCAGAAACTGGATCGAAAATCAACTACCTACAATATTACACCTAGAAGGTAAATACTATCAGAAAATGAGGGTACTACAAAAATACGGCAAATGTTACGAGTATTACGTCGGCTTATTGAACATTATCGCTACGGCCGCAAGACTTCATTTTTAATATAGGTAAGTACTCGTAGGCAAAACTTCCAATTTTCTTTGGTAATAACGGTTATAATCGCGTAATGGAAAGGTGTCGTACCTTTTGGCCTTTGAAATGGTATAGTTTAAGAAACTTACTACTACCCGCCAGCAGTCATTATGATTGAAAATCTATACTTATAATAAATCTGTAGAAGTGAAAAATCTGTACGTTGAAAATATCAAAAAAATTAATGGCAGGGGGTATACTAGACCGACACCGAATCCAAAAATGTGATTAAAAAAATTTTTGTCTGTTTGTTTTTTCAGGCATCACGCAAAAACTACCAGTTCGATTACGATGAAACTTGGTATAATATTATTCTTTAATATCCTGGGCACCACACCGGGTACTTTTTATCCCGGAAAAGTATATACAGTAAAAAACAAACTTAATTTTGCGGTTCGATCCCTAGACCCGATTACTGTACCAACCGCAAATAATAAGTTTGTCGTAGGTTACGTCACCCGCAGTGGAGTTATTATTATATATAGCCTATTTAACATCACGCTGCGACTCTTCGGAGCCGAGCAGAAAGAAAAAAAAAGTCAGAAATAACGCCAAGCGACAACGAAGTAATAGCGCGGGCAGGCGATGCAATGCGATGTGTCGGGGGAACCAAACATTCCACGCGGACGAAGTCGCGGGCAGAAGCTATACAAAATATAATACATAATCGGCCTATAATATTCCCCCTGTTGGGACACTGGGACACAGGCCTCCTCTCTGCGAGAGGGAGTAGGCTGTAATCCACCAGGCGGGCCCAGTGCGGGTTGGTAGATATCACAAGCCTTCGAATTTTTGGCTCTAGGACATGCCGGTTTCCTGACGATGTTTTCTTTCACCGTTTAGAGAGCAGTGGTGATTAAATTATTTACATAAAGTAAAGCGCCTGTCTGGGTTCGAACCAATAACTCGGAAGCCCATAGAGGCACCACTCCTCCTCTTCAAGTAGGTAAATCCGCGTAATGAAAACGTGGCCTTTGACATGTATAGTACTACTATCATCTGCCTAGCCTTTTCCCAACTATGTTGGGGTCGGCTTCCAGTCTACCCGGATGCAGGTGAATACCAGTATTTTATTTCAAGCGACTGCCTATCTGACCTCCACAACCTCGTTACTGGGTAGTACCATAGCCTTTACCCTTTAGCGAGACTGGTTGTCAGACTTTCGGGCTCCTGACTACAAGTATCGTTTGTCAAAAATATAAAAATGACAGCTATGAATAACGGCTTAACGTGCTTTCCAAGGCATATTTAGTCTCTACGCGAGATCCATTAAAGTTTGTTTTTTACTGAAGCATAATAATTTATAACTGTCATAATTTCCACTCATAAAATACTTTTGACGCCGAACACATTCAAATTCGCACCCCTCGCTTGAAAAGCCGGAAAACTCAGTCTGTCGGAAAAACATATAATGCTACTTATATTTGTTCGCAAAATAAAGGCAGGCCTGCAAAGGTACATTTATGTTGTTATCTCATTTAAAATACAGGATGTGTACCCTCGACTTTATGTTGAAAATAAAACGTTTACGGAGTTTCTCGTTATTGAAAGTATTTTTCATATTTGAACTGTTTTATTTGTTTATACTTTGACTGATGGAAAGCTTCGCACCACGTGTAAGATTTGTTTGAATAACGGAATGGCGTCAATCAAGAGGGAAGCGCCAGGATTACTAGTGATTGGTTGATTGTGTGGCTGGTTCATTCAAATTTTCTTACGTTTTTTTGCAATTTGCAGGTCAGTGTTGTTCGTAACCAAATCGGTACGCGATATAGCTATCGCGCTCGGTAGGCTCGCTAGTAACCAGAAGGCGGACCAGTATCGCTACCGAGCGCGACAGCGATATCGCGTACCAATTCGGTATCGCTAACGAGCGCGACAACGACATCGTTTATACCTGAATAGGTCTTCATTTGCAAAAAATGTTGATAATATGAGTGATATAACGTATCGATACTCTAATCAATGAAGGTGTTTTAGTTGGTGTGTGAATAGACTAAATAATTGAGTCATAGTCAGTCGCCAGTTTCTTGGGTACATTTCCAGTCGACAGCGATGCGGATGAATTTTTCGACGCTATATTTTAGGTTGTGTATAGTTTTAGTTAAGTTAGGTTTTAATTTTGTTATTTAAGGATATATGTATTTTTCGAAACAAAATAAAAAATCTCTAATAGTTGAGCAATACTGACCTTGTCAAGGCTGCAGGAATTCGCTTGATGCGGGAAGCACAGAACCGGTCAAAATGGAGGTGCTTGGGGGAGGCCTATGTCTAGCAGTGATAGTCTTTCGGCTGAAATGATAATCATCATCTCCCTAGCCTTTTCCCAACTATGTATATTGGGGTCGTCTTCCAGTATATCCGGATGCAGCTGATTACCAGTATTTTACATGGTGTGACTGCTTATCTGACCTCCACAACCCAGTTACTGCGTAATACGATACCCCTTGGTAAGATTGGTTGTCAGACTTTCGGGCTTCTGACTACCCGTAACGACTGTCAAAGATCCACGAATGACAGCCGGGACCAACGACTTAACGTGCTTTCCGAGGCACGGAGGGGTCTCGGTATGTAAAGATGTTCCCATCCAGAGACCAACCGCGGCAAGCGTAGCTTCACCTAATCGATCGACCTGTACAGCTGTTATTATTTCGGCTGAAATGATAATGAATGAGTTGAAGAATAAAATTTGGCCGGTATTAGAAATTATGGCTGACAAAAATATAAATAGATCCGCAATTCCTATAATATAAACGGACTTAAATACCATCATTAGTATAATGAAATAGACTAAACTAAACCTCTGGCTTAACCTTTAATTAAGAGGTAACGTAATAACATAAATTGGAAAACCCAGAATTTTAAGATATGTCAAGCAATTAATATTAATGGGCAAGAGCCTCGACCAACATCTAAAGAGGCTCTCGTTAGCGGCCGGGTCAAGTGTCTGATTCAGAAAGCGGTGCGACTGAACGCGGAAAACAATGTTGGCATTCTCTTTTGGGGTACCCACTACTTGAGCCCCAGTAGTGGCTTGTTTCTTAAGCCGGTTGTACTAAAGTTGTAGGTAATTTGTAGTAGTGGTTTTGTTAAGCTAGTCGAAGAAGGTTTTGCTTTAAGATTAGTTTAGACTTCTTAAAGCTAAGTTTGTTTCGTAGCCAAATGTAAAATCAAAGTTTTTATTTGTAGGTGTTATTAATATATTAGGTACATAGGTCTGGAGATGTAGGTAATAGCACCCTAAGTGCGTTATATACTCTCAATCACAATCTAAATCATTTTGATGGATATTGCTAATCCATTGCTTCATATGTTTGAAAAATTTGTCTGCTCAACAACGTAAATAACGCAATGAATGTGGTTGAACTGTCAAAATTAACGCCATTACTACTGTTAGCGTGCTACACACTATACCGGCGGCCCAGCCGGCGGACATGCCGCCAATAAGGCCGGTGGCATTCTCGGCGGGTATTTGAGCCGCGCAACTTGCGATATCGCGATATTTCCACGGGATCGACATTTACGTGGGTGCAACCGCGAGGCGCAGCTAGTAGAATATAATGGCCAAATAATATCTAAAATATTTCAATGACATAAGCTGGCAACACACAAAGAAAAATGGAATCTATGAGGGAAACCTTTGCGATGCAGAATTTGTCGTGATTTATTTCCCAATTAAAGATGGAGATGATGAGAAGAGGTATTTTATTTCAACGACGGAAAATGAATGCCTAGCGCTGGTTTGGACATTGAATTATTTCATACAATTCCTGGAGTTTGAAATTGAAATATTCGTGACTGATCATAAGGCGTTATGTTGGCTGAGAGATAGGAAGGTCATGAATGGAAGGTTGGTTGGGTGGTTGCTATGCATCCAGACATAATATAATCAGCCTATAATGTTCCCACTGCTGGGACACAGGCCTCCTTTCTGTGAGAGGGAGTGGGGATCCCTTCTTTTCACATAATGTTCTTCTTCCTAATTTACTTTGGCATAACTATTTTGCTATAATTTGTTTTGCCATAATAATACTTTGCCATATTTTCTTTTGGCATACAGTTTACGTTGGCATAATTATCTTGAAGGCTAATTTGTTTTGGCATAAATTTAATTCGCATAATACTAAACGACGTCAGGGGCACCCCGAGGTTCGGTTTTGTTAGGTTCCTTTAAACCCTGCAGACAGAAATAGGAGCTCCGCGCAGCGGGGCTCCGTCGATCTGACGTCGTTAGAAATAAAACGAGCATTCTAAATTTATGCTTTAGAATAATATGCTTGATCATTATTATGATTAGAGAAATTATACTTAAAAAAATTATGCGTAAACTGTTATGCGTAAATAATGTTATGCGAATATATAATTATGAGAAACAAAAGTATGCCAAGTTATATTAGGTCTTAAAATTATATGCAAATGGATAGGGAACCGAGGGAGTGGGCCGTAATCCGCCACGCGGGCCCAGTGCGGGTTGGTAGATGTCGCATGTCTTCGAATTTTTGGTCCTAAGACATATCGGTTTTCTCACGATGTTTTCCTTCAACGTTTTGAGAGCAGTGGAGATGAAATAATTTACACAAAGTAAATCACCTGGCGTCGTAAAGCGTAGTAAAGCATCTGGGTTCGAACCTACGACCTGCGGGGCAACATTTTGACAGTTCAACAACATTCATTGCGTTATTTACCGTCACCGTCACCGTCACCGTCACCGTCACCGTCACCGTCACCGTCACCGTCACCGACACCAGCAGCGTCACCGTCACCGTCACCGTCACCGTCACCGTCACCGTCACCGTCATCACCGTCATCACCGTCTCACCGTCACCGTCACCGTCACCGTCCGTCCATCCATCCATCCATTATCGTGTCTCACTTGGTTCACTTCGGTTGGCGCCGCCGTAGAAAGAGGGGGGGGGGGGGGAATCTCTCCTGACGGTCACGAGTCCTGACGCGAGTTTAACATTTTTTCCCCATTACAAAAAGTGTGCAACGCCGCTAAAGAAGTTTTCACTTCAAAAACTCTGATAAGGCACTTTCATGATTAAAATTCCAGATATACCTACGTTGCTACCTAAAATCTATATTCGAAACCAAACGTTTTCCAGTAAATATTTAGTACTAGATCAGTTTGCTCTCAAAGGTCGGTTCGAATTTCGAATTACTATCGAACGATAACATCTATTGGGCTTTCAAATCGTTCAGTTCTTGACAATCGGAGTGGCCTTTTTTTGTCATTTACTCTGATAGTGCTTACGGGAGCGAATGAACGAGTGAACGGAAGATCATTTTGATTATTATTTGTGGATATCTGATCGAAGGATTCTGTGCACCGTTGCGTACTTTGGGATTTTTTTGGGTTCATTATTGGGACAGAAACCAGTCATGTGTTAAATTAATACCCAAAGTTATGATTGTGAATACCTCATCTCGAATGGGCCTCTCCGGCCATAGGACATCAAGTATTTAATCCTGGATAAAAAAAACTGTGGCTTTTGTTATATTTATTTTGCGATACCCTCCAACCTACTTGGAGTTACCTACTTCACCATATAAAAATGTAATATTTATTTATTACAGCATGGAAGACTTAAAACTAAAAAAAAACAAAAAAAAAGGAAACAATAGTCGATAGAAAGCCAGTTACAAGTATTCACATTTAGAAAAAAAAAATTAAAACATTTATTTAAAAAAATAATAATATTAAAAATTTATTAAAATTTTGTTTTTGATTATTATTAAAATATCGAATAGAGATTTGCTTAATTATTGCATATATGATGTTTATTGTATATTTTTACGTGTTTTATAAGTTATGTTAAATCATATCATCAATCAGCCATAATCGCGTTCCCGGATTATCACTGACATTAGGTCACAAGACGTTTTTAACATAATATTGTTTTGTCTCTCTCTCTCTCAAAGAGAGGAGGCCTGTGTACCTATGATATTACCACTGCTGGGACACAGATGCTCTTATTTTACTATTGAAAATATTCCCCGCAAATAACCCATATTTTCCTTTGGTCCTCAGGAGTAAAGTAGCCGCCCTTCTCCTGGACAAGCACCTGCAGATCAACGGAATCTCGATGGGCGAGGTCATGAGAGAGAGACAGAGCATACAAATGCAGCCTATGGCCAGCAGCAAGATGAAGAGAGAGAGGAAAGCGGCCAGGACACTTGGGATTATCATGTCAGCTTTCTTGGCGTGTTGGCTGCCCTTCTTTTTATGGTAAGAGACAATTTAAATAGAAGTTCTGTAAAGTTTATCCACTCACGTGTCCATTCACATTGGAATTGGGTGTGGGACATTGGAATGTCTCACATTTTTTTTCGGCGCGCCACAGGGCGCCTCGCCACTTCACACTAATATTATAAAGGCGAAAGTTTGTGAGTGTGTGCGTTTGTGTGTTTATATGTTTGTTACTTCTTTACGCTCAAACGGCTGGACCAATTTTAATAAGATTTGGTATGGAGGTAGCTGACACCCTGGATTAACATAAAGGCTACTTTTTATCCCGATATTCATACGGGATCGACACTTATGCGGGTGAAACCACGTGGTGCAGCTAGTATGATATAAAAAGGAATGTCATTCACGAGATATTTACTCACGTTTAAAATGATTATGTACGGTTTTAAGCGTGAGCATGTTTCGACGTTAATGGAGCATTATGCTAACAAACTATTTGCCCAATGTGATGAGAGGGAAAATGAAGAACTTCCATACTTATTTAACGTCTTTATGTATACATTTTCAATAGTCCTTCTTTACTCCTAAACTTCGTTATAACAGGAACTCCTGTACAAAATCGCTTTTAGTGACTGACTGCGTAAGAGTTTAACCTGAAAAGGGTTTGTTTATTTATATACACTTTCACAAGATTACTTTTTGAATAGACCATACACTAGTTTAATCTTCCTATAAATTTTCTTTAATATCTCCTCTTCCCCATAGGTACATTATCACAGCCCTCTGCGGAGACGCCTGCCCCTCTCCCCCTCCAGTGGTGGCCGCCGTCTTCTGGGTGGGATACTTCAACTCGGCGCTGAACCCCCTCATCTATGCCTACTTCAACAGGGACTTTAGGGCAGCCTTCAGGAAAACCTTGGATTCTTGCTGCAGGTATGTGTTTCTTTAGAATAACTGCTATGTCTAACTCTCCTCCGTATCTCACTGGGACGCCATGGCTGCGCAGCCAAGTCATCCTGGCAACCAAATGTATAGAGAATAGGCATGGGAGGGTGTTGTGTCTGGAGGGCAACTGCCCGATGATTCATGTTGGGCCATTGTATATATGCTAATTGCGTGGTAAACTCTGCTTGCGAGATGCAGGATTTTGCGTGACGTCAGTTTGACGCGTTGTTCGCATGTGGCGTTGTTGATACCGCTATAGTAGTGTGGGAATCTTCGGTAGAACGCACCAGTGCTATTAGGGAAAACAAAGTCTTGACATCCAATACCTTGTTGTCACCCTTGAAGATACATACATAAACTTTTTTACAGGGGGTAGGCAGTATCGCCACCGGCTGCAACCCTTACATACTCCTTGAAGACTTCATAGATAATAGGTTATTTATCCATTTTTTATTCCGCTAGGTCTCTCTGCGGTGACATTGCCCGCCGCTACTGCTGCCAGCGCCCGCGCCGCGAGCAGCATCACTCAAACGCATCCTCAGACATCCACATGAACAACTGCATCAAGTCAACATCCGCGGATGTTCTGCGTCATCATGCGTCCTGTTCCAGACCAGAGGAAATTGTCTTTGGGACGGCGTAGAGGACAAAGGTCTTGGCACTAAATTAATAGGTACAGAAAGTTGGCTCCATACATCGAGAGAAAACCAAAGATTGAAATTGTAAGATTTGCCCCGCCATGACAAAACACGCGTTTCTGTTTCGTTCTGACACTGCTGATACACACAATATGTTGCAGCATGTCTTGATTTTCATGGTAATGATTAGGTATAGGTATCTCCTTAATGTGTGAGGTCACTCAGTATTTGACACTTTTCGCGCGACATAAGTACAAATAAATAGGGCAAATCTAACGATATAAATCTTTGGCAAAAACGCACTCAGACATGCTTCATGCACAGTGAGTGAAGCTCACATGCGATTAGCATTCGACCGATACAGATCTCCTCACCGTCACCGTATGTACGCGTCTGTGTGTGCGTGCGCCTGTTTTTGCTCGGTATACGGATCCGATATTCCGAACCTATCTATTTTTTGCTCTTAGGTTGCAACCAGACCACAGCGGATCGGCACTATTGTAACATATTTTTTTGAGACGTAATGAGGTGACATTTTTATCAGTCGACTATCAACGTCAATCCACCGCCGTCTGTTTGCACCCTTAAGTTAAATTAGAAAAGTTTACTATTATGACCTTTAGGTGTAACAGTATTAGATTGCATTTGTATTGAGGTTTTTTATGTGCCAGTAATTAGTACGTTTTTTAAGTTCGAGATCACAAACTCATTTTCAGTTGGCACAGTGTGTCATTTCACGTTTGAGTAAAATATAAGGAGTTCATAAGCGTTCGTTCAGCATCACACAGATTAACTTTTATTTTTACTTAGCTAACAAATTGCTCGCAACTGACTTAAATACATACAGACATCTTTAATGAAAGTCAAATAGCTTTAGGTAGGCCAACAAGATGAGATAAAGAATGTAAACAAACTTTCAGGAGTTCATAACATTTTTATTTAAAGAAATTATATGTATACAAATTTTAAACTTCCTATTTATTTATTTATTTAATACTTCAAGCACATAAATGTACATAGGCGGACTTAATGCCATAGGCATTTTCTACCAGTCAACCTTTGGGTGATGCAGAGACAAACAGTGGTAGGTGCAATAATGAAAATTGAGGAATAAATATCCCAATAAAATAATTCCTATTCTAATCGTTAGACGACGATGAATCGTCAGAAGAGTCCGAATCAGTGGTATTGATCACAAAACTATTGTATCATCAATCATGTACTACCAGGCTGTGATCCCATGCTTAAAGTCAACAAGAAAGAGTAATAATAACGGATTAAGAACAAAAAAAAAAAACTAAGACTAAAAAATACAGAAACGAAAAAAATCGTATCACTTCGAACGCAATCCAAAAAGGAATGAACAAAAAATAAATTTTTAATGGCATTTCGCAGTTCAACCTATGAGGTTGTCATCTGCTTAATCGGGCTTGCCTGTGGATGCTTCAAAAATTAAGGCCTCAAGCCAGGGCATAAAAACCAAGCGACTACACGCTAAGGGCACCCCCTGTGGGATACGGATCTCGGCTTAGGGCGTCCCTAGGAGAGGGCAGCAAGGGACAGGCTGGATCGGAATTAGAATGAACAAAAAGTGCGGATCTTATGTTTATAGCTGCTATGCCAACCGCATTCCTGTACCACGAATCACACAACGACAGCCGTCGTCGATTAACTGACGTCAGTGAGTTCCATAGTGTCGAAATAAAAACTTGTCCTATTACAGTTTGTCGAAATTCCATAGTGTCGAAATAAAATCTTGTCGTATTACAGTTTGTCGAAATTTCATAGTGTCGAAATAAAATCTTGTTGTATTACAGTTTGCCGAAATTCAGTTGGTAAGTCCATTATTGCGTGCGAGAAATAAGTACGGAGATTGAATGTGAAATTTTTCAAGTAGCGGTAGGTTACATTATTTGTTTTTGTTATTTATATTGCTTCTTACTTTAATTTAGGCGATGTGTTTTTTGTTTTTGTGCTCACACCATAGATAATTATTACAAGTCTTTACGTGCGGATTTGTAATTGGCTTTCGGGTGACTACGGTTTCCGTTTGTGTTTGTTTTTATTAGCTGTAAGTCCTCCATGTACTAAAATGAATAAATAAATCATAATCGCTCGCTATCGTAATGTAACTCAGTAAAACGCCAGGTTGTTTACGTATATATCTCGTCTCGTTGGCTGCACTTTATATCGTGTTATTTACATAAGTGTGTGTGTCAACATTTCTAGACGTCTATATAATGAATTCTGTTTACTATAAACGCACTAAGTGCGTTTTCACGTCAAGGAAAATGTTTAGAAAATATTTATTTTTAAAATGAAAAGATGCTTTTTAAATAGTTAAGGTTGTGAAGGAGGTAAATACATAGTTTAGACGGTTGTGAAAAGATTATTTTTATTCCATTTTGTTAATATCTGCTGACTTTTATTTACCGACTGGACAACAACAGGGTTGAAAAGGTGAACGAAGTAGAAGCCTATGGAACAGAAATTTCTTTTTTTTTTCATAAGAAAATATCAGGTCCAGTTGAAAACTAGTATCAAGCTAGTTGTCTGGCATTTTTGCTGAACTGGCCCTTTTTGGCGCAGCCGTGAGGCATATTTTCCTGCTAATTTTTTGCATCAGACTTTACACTTTTTATTTGATTTTTGTTTTTATCTGATGTATGTACTTACTGGTGTATTATGTGTCTTTTAGTCTGTGCTAAATAAATGTATATTCTTTCTTTCTTTTTTTTTGACGCTACGAATTCATTGATAATTTCCGCGCGTAAGGAAGGGTACTTCAAGTTGAACTTTTATATTATGTGTCGATTTATTCGTTTTTTTTTTATCTGTGCCATAGGCTTCTACGAGTCTTCCGTTCATCTTTTATACTCTGTTTGTTCAGACGGTAAAACAGTCAGTCGGTATGTAGATAATTTAAGTTACATAGTTAAATCGAAAACCAAAGAAGAATGTATTATTTAGTGTATTACAAATAAGCAGAAAACGCTTAAAGCTTAGTTTAATGTAAATGGTTTAAAACCATAGTAATGTACAGTAGGATGTCAATGAATGTTTAAATGTGCCCACTGAAATTAATACAGAGTCAAATCAAATTAGTTAGCAAAACTCTGCATGATGGGTATCAATATTTAAACACGATAAAATAAAAACAAAAAAGATTTCATGTGTTTTTAGGGGTCAACGACCGCTGGTAGTGTTGTTACTTGAAGTATGAATTGAGTATATATGTTTTTGATGAATTATCGATCCCAATAATGTCTACGAAGTTAACAAAAAAAATTGGTTGTCTGTAAAGTCGGACGATAATATAACGTGATAACGTCATAAGAAAACATCAAAGGGGCAATTCTCGTAATTTTAAGAACGTTCACAGTCTAATCTCAGTCTCAATCTGTCAAAAATACCTCTAATTTCCCTACATTCAAGTTCAAGTTTTTGAAATTTGTTTGTCGCCGAGATGAGATTGCGACTAGATTTTGAAGGTTTTAAATAACGAAAATTGGCCTTCAGATAGATGCGTCACAAGCCAAACGCTTAGGCCGATCGTGCCTCTCTATCGCTTGTTCCGCGCTCTCGCTTGCACGCTCGGCTCAGGCGGAACGTGACAATGAGTCATGCGTTTTCGTGCGTGCAGCCGGCGTTCATTAATTTATAAGACGATATCACGTCAAAAAATCATATTTTTAATGAATACAGTGGTCAATGACCAAACAAAAAAACGAATTAGTTAATTTCGTTTTTGTTTTATAATGTTTAGATATCGATAGCCATCACGTCTGCGAAGTTTGGCCAGCTAACTTAATTTGACCATGTATATGTTAGATGCAACTGTAGAATCTATTTCACTTAGGCTGTGTATTACACCTGTATGAGACTCTGTGAAACCATCATCATCATTTCAGCCGAAAGACAGCCCATGCTTGACGTAAGGCCCCCACGCACCGCCGCATCGACCAGTTCCGTGCTTCCCGGTGTGAAAAAAATAACAAACTACAGTTTATATAACAGACGAAACTATTTGTTACTTTTGACAGTTTCATAAGCTGCCTGGTACGACATAAACAAATGATTGTATTCATCATAACAAACAACTAGTTGTAGCCCGCGAAATTCAATTTTTCTTACGTTTTTTGCAATTTTCAGGTCAGTGTCAGGTTGTATCTTGATCAAAATATGATTCGCGACTATAACCGATACGTATTTACAGAATTATAATAATTAGAATCATTAATACATCTTTCTAAGTTAGATTTCTACCGTTAAGAACAAATCTCGTATGGAAAAGTGTTTATCGTAGAAATCTAACTTAAAGAGATATATTAATGATTCTAATGACTATGATTCTGTAAATACATGTCTATTATAGTCGCGAATCATATTTGGATCAAGATACAACCTGACACTGATCTGCAAATTGCAAAAAACGTAAGAAAATTTAAATTTCGCGGTCTACAATGTCACATTCACCTTGAAACGATTTTGTTATTCATCAAGCGCATGTCCCCATTGGGTTTGATTCCCAGGTCGGGCAAAGTGTTATTGGATTTTTTCTTAGGAATTTTTCAGCAGCAGCCCGGTTTTTAAAAATTGGTGGTGTGATACCCTCGTGCCTCGGAAAGCAGCGTTAAGCCGTTGGTCCTGCGCCTCTCTCCGGTCGTATCAGATTACCGTCCCATCGGACTATGATCTAAAGTAAAAGCGTGCAGTGCTGCACACCCTATTTTAAGTTAAACAAATATCAACTTTATTTCAATGAGCATTAAGTTGATTTCAGAGCGACTAGCACTATTGACAAAGTTATAAAAATATTTGAAGTTGTAGCGTAAACTGAACTTTATTGTGTAGGAATTAAAGTTATTTTTCCATTAATTCATTTTTGTTTACATTTTTGGCAAATTAATCGCGAATGCATCCAATTATATCTACTATTATAAAGCTTAAGAAGACCTGAAGGCCAATTCTCGTAATTTAAAATATTCAAAACCTAGTTGCAGTCTCATCTCAGCGACAAACAAATGTCAAAAACTTGTCAAAATGTAGGGAAATTAGAGGTATTTTTGACAGATTGAGACTGAGATCAGACTGTGAACCTTCTTAAAATTACGAGAATTGCCCCTCTGTACTCAGCAATGGGCATGGTTAAATAACGGCCGGACCCTATCACCAGTTTTGGCATACTGGAGGTAGAAAAACCTAAGTATCTATATCTGGTGTTAACGTCCCAATAATCTATTATCAGTAGCGACACAGATTACTAAATAGTTACTTCGGTAGCGATCTGTATGATCATATTATACTGACAGTTATAATTATACTGGCCACCATCAGTAGCTACCTATCTGTCAATAGGTTATTGGATTCGGCCGTATATCTACACATACAACCAGTGGCATACGTTGCATATAGGCATATAAGCCGTGCCTTCCTCGATATATCAACATAAACCTGTCAATTACATTTTAGTGTGTGTCCCACAATTAAGAAACTCACTAAATTGTCACACCTAACAAAAAATAAAATCTTCATACAAACACGCGCGGCAGTTGGCAGTCGCCAGACGGCCTACTCGGCTCCCGTACTATTCGCACATTGTCATTGGTCTTTACTCGTTCAAGTTAATACGACAAAATTAAAAATACGTACGTCTCACGCGTAATACCATGACGTTCGACCTTCGCAATTTATCACCCTTAAGTAGGCATGCCTATTCAAATAACCACACTTTTGACCTTACTTTTTTTTTTGATTAGTGACCGCGTTTGCCTAGACTAGAACTGGCTTAGTGCCTACCTATTCTGAAAACCAATGCACGCCACTGCATACAACGGTATGTAGATACGTAAGGTCTATTCATATATATGTTTACAATTGTTGTTATTTAAAGTGAAACAAATATCACCTTTATTTTTCGCACTAGTTAAACCACAGGCAAAAGATGACTTGCAAAATTTGTATCCAACAACTCGAAAACTCCTTGCTTCAATCTTTATAAAAGCCACAAAATTATATGAAACAAATTTTCCACTAACTTTATAAGTATTTTCCACTCACATAATAACTTCCTCATTTTTCTCCGTAATATTTCATGTTGGTATGACGTAATCACTTCCATATTCCGAATGACATTTTTACCCTTCGAGGTATCTCAATAAAGTAGAGTAGTGTGGGGAAAAAGCGGGACACGGGATTTGGAGTGACTTTTTGATGGCACATCCCGGAATGATGTATGCTTGTTGGGAAAGTTTCAGGTCAAAAAACAGTGGGTTACTACGAAATTTAGCTGATTGAAAAATATACAAGGATTGTAAAAAAAATAAACAGTACTAAAATACCTTTGTTTTCGAAAAAAATCTTTGTTTAATTAAATAAAAATTAAGCTCTTAACAAAAAAGTTGTATCACTTGTATCAATCAATCTTCATTATAGAAAAGAATAGAAAACTTTTATTTCAGACAGGAGGACAGGATTATAAGGTCAAAGGTTAACAGTTCGTTTAAAGACAAAAATTTTTCTTCAGCGCTCCCAAAATAAACGACGGATGAATGTTTCGGCAGACAGAACACAAATTGACTAGCTATCGCGCTAAAGCCCTGTACCTGTACCTGTTCACTGATCAATTCGATGGCCGGAATCAATCACAAAAGGAAAAGGTCGTACATAAACTTACATCTATTCTCCTTGAGTGTAAGCAGAACATTGATTCGTATATCTGATTATGCAAACATGTCTGCTGCAAGTGATGACCTGACTTTTCTGCCTGACCTACATTCCTAGGGTATCTCACTCGATCCTTCCCAGGGGTTTTAATTTTGCTAGGTGGTCGGATGTTATCCCTCAAGAACGTACAATCGAGATAAATCCCAGGTCATGGTCTATCCGTATGCAAAATTTCATCTAAATCCGCTTAGCCTCTAAGGCATGAAAGGTAACAGACAGACATACAGGCCGACAGACAGACTCTCTTCTGCATTTATTGGATCCGAACTTATTATTATTAAGTATAGATTCAAGTTTATAGGTCAACTAGCCGCACCCCGCGGTTTCACCCGCGTAAATGTCGATCCCGTGGGAATATCTGGATAAAAAGTAGCCCATATGTTAATCCAGGGTGTCAGCTACCTCCATGCAAAATTTGATCAAAATTGATCCAGCCGTTTGACCGTGAAGAAGTAACAAACATATAAACACACACACTCACAAACTTTCGCCTTAGTCTGATTCCTTTCATGAATCCTCCCAAAATAACCAAAACTATCGAAACAAACAAAAAACCATAGTCCCGAGAAAAACGGGACATTTGCCAACACTATAGTCAAGATGGACTATATCATGAAATACCTTCACGAAATATTTAGTAGGTGGTATTATAGAACGACCTTTAGTCCTCCTTGTGTAATGTATTATGTCACGGTCAGCTGTAGTTGATATTGGAAAATAAGGTAGGTATTTGTGGAGAGGCATTTTGTGATTGGAGTTCTAAATAAGATGTTTGAATTGTTTTTTTTTTCGGGATTAAATTGTTAATTCGTGGCTAAATGATACTAGCCGCACGAATCGATCGAAGGTTAAGCTACGCTTGCCGAGGTCAGCTCTAGGATGGGTGACCATCCATTATCGAGACCCCTCCGTGCCTCAGGAACCACGTCAAGCCGTTTTTATCGTTTCCTATGGAGGAGAGCCGGTAAGAAACTTTTTAAAAGTAAAGTAAAGTGTAAAGGTTACTATTTTAAAAGTAAATGGCTTTTACAATGTTTTCAAATTAAAGTGTTAATAATAGCTCACTAGTCGTTGGTTTTGTCCAGCTCATCCCGCCATCTTCTACAGGGTCTACCCCGACATCTTCTAGCTGTGTCAGGGCTCCACATAGTGGCGTATAACTCATTGGGCATACGACAGGTTGGCCAGCCCAGTCCCACTTCAGCATAGCGGATTTTTGAGCAGCGTCAGTAGTCTGTGATTTCGACTACAGTTTGCGAATATTGTCTGTAAAATTGTACCCTAAACAAACTGAAAAACATTTCCATGTAATCTTCTATTTAATTTACCTCTAAGAAAGGTTTTATAATTTAATTACGGTGCCATATTAATCAAGCGTGACACGGTAGCGTTAAAATTAATAGTCTGGTTGAGTGCTATAATGAAAATTCCCGGCGAGCCGCGCGAATGCACTTTGTCGACTAGGTATCTATAATGGGAGCAGAACCAAGCTAGGGTCACATTGCTTCTATTATTAAATATACACACATCAAAAGTGTCTAGGGATCAACATATATTTTTGCAATAACTTTTCTCCTGATTGATATTAATTAAAATTTTCTTTAAGGATTCATCAAATAAAGTGTTTTCGTTTGTCACAGTAACGATAAACCAAGTCACCTTTGCATTAATAAAGAAATTTGCCATTTTCCTAATAAAGGGATTTTTGACATTTGAACCACTAACACAAAAGTTCGAAAAAAAGACTGAAATAACAGTTTTCTTTAAAATTTTATTGGGTAACTTAAACAATTAATAATCCGTGTTTCTACCGCGAACACTAACAACACAAGAAAATCGGTTTGGCATACTCAAAATGAGTTCATCCAAATCACGCTGTGGAATGGCCGCCCATGTTCGTTGCAACAACAAAAAAAGGTCTTCTTGCGACTGGATACCCTCCATATTCGGCAGAGCTCTTCTCTGTAGCATATCCCATGCATGCTCAATCGGGTTCAAGTCTGGCGACTGAGCAGGCCAGGGCAGGACATTGATGTTAGCTGCGGCGAGAGTCTGTCTTACAACTCTTGCGGTGTGCGGTCGTGCATTATCATCCATTAACTGAAATAAGGGACCGATTTGCACTTGTAGAGGAACGATGACGTCTGATACAATCGTCTCAGCATAAATTTGAGCGTTGAGGTTGCCTCTGATCCAAATCAACTCAGTTCTTCCGCCGATCCAAATACCCGCCCATACCATGATGGTTCCACCACTATAAGGATGGACTTCCTGGCAGGATTTTAATCGCTGTTGGCGTCCAGGGGTTCTCCAGTGTCGTATACGTCTTGTATCCGGTCTCATACCAAAACGAGACTCATCAGAAAAGCACACGAAACGCCATTGTTCTTCTGCCCAATTTCTGTGTTCAAGAGCCCATTGATATCGAATCCTACGATTGTGCATTGCTATAGGTGGTACCCGTAGCGGTCTTCGGGAATGAAGGTTCACTTCATGCAAGCGGTTTCTGACTGTTTGGTCGCTAATTAAGTTCCCTGAAGAGTGATCAAGCCTCACGGCTAACATCATGGCGGTTATTGTTGGAGCTCTTCGAGTTAAGATTTGAATGTATCGGTCTTGTCTCCGTGTGGTGCAGCGATACCGTCCTCCATGGCGCTCAGCCACGGTACCAGTGCTTCGGTAACGTGTCCAAAGTCGACTGATAACACTCTGACTTGTATTCAGAGCTAAAGCCACAGTACGTTGCCGGGAACCAGCTTCTATCATTCCCACGGCTCTGAGCATTTCTTCCCTGCTTAAATGACGTCGCCGCTCCATAATAACGTTGGTTTTAATCAGTAGTAGGGAAACAGTAGCACTAATAATGTCTTCAATGCGTTGTATGTTTTTATAGGGAAAATATTGACAGCTGATTTTCATCTTTTACTCGAATTTGATTCACAGTTCCTGATTCAAATTATGAAATGCACCAAAAAGGATCCATATAAATTTATAAAATCATAAATTTATTACAAAGCCACATCTCAATCTCAAGAAATCCGCATAAAAATGCTTGATCCCTAGACACTTTTGATGTGTGTATATTGGTGAGGGGCCCGTGGTTAAATAATAAAAGCCGCACAGGTCGATCGATCAGGTTAAGCTACGCTTGCCGCGGTTGGTCTGTGGACGGGTGCCCATCTTTACATACCGAGACCCCTTCGTGCCTCGGAAAGTACGTTAAGCCGTTGGTCCTGGCTGTCATTCGTGGATCTTTGACAGTCGTTACGGGTAGTCAGAAGCCAACCAGTCTGACAACCAGTCTTACCAAGGGGTATCATATTACCCAGTAACTGGGTTGTGGAGGTCAGATAGGCAGTCGCTCCATGTAAAATACTGATATTCAGCTGCATACGGTTAGACTGGAAGCCGACCCCAAAATAGTTGGGAAAAGGCTAGGCGATGATGTATTGGTAAGTGGAGATTACCGCGCGGAGAGCATTTGAATGGCGTATAGCAAGTGTTTGTTCTAAAAAAAAAAAAAAAAGTTTCTTTGTTAACTTCAGTTGTACAAAAACACTCATCTAAACACTATGCAGCGTTACAACAAAGGAAAAATTTTGTTTAATTCTAATTCCTCAACATGATTTTCCTTAGCAAAAGTTATGTTTTTCTTTCAAATAACTTCTTAAGAATATCTATAAGTCTCAAAGTGGCACTGGTGATTGAAAAGTTGTGTGGAAATCGGTTGTCATGGCATTACAAGTATATGATGTGAAGAAATGAGGAAAATGTCGTGAGGAAAGTTTTAAGTAGGTATGCATGTGAATGGCTGTGAGAGTAGGGTAATACCAAAGAAACAATGGATGGACTGTGTGAAAGATGACCAGTGATCGGAATAGGCTGAGTATATTTACCTAAACTTCGGAGAACAGAGACATAAAGTGGAGACTTCCTTACGACGACATTTTTTTTTTCCCGGAATTCAGGAAAAATCTTAAATAGGTTGAAAATAAGCTTTATTTAAAATGGGTAAAGGATATTTTTTTTTTTAACTAAACTTGCAATTACCAAATTTACGGGATTTTCATGTAAAATCCCAAAATAAATAGTCTAACTTTAATTAATGGATTAGTATGGATGTTAAGGGCCAAAATATGTCGTACAAAAAAGAAAAGGTACATAGTAAAAATACCTATCTACTTGTAAAAATGGTTAAAGAATTTCATTAGTCTGGATTTCTGGAGCTGGCTTCAAAACAAGTATGTCAAATAAAAATAACTACAAAAGACAAAAATTCCGAGAAAAATTCTTCAAGAAATGTTTTCTACTATTCTTACCCAAACACTTTTCGGTATACACAATCGAATTTATCGTGTTGCATTTTAGAAGTGCAGACGAAATATTCGATGTTTCCTTATTTCCATTTCGCGTGCCGGTTCCGTCTGGCATCCGGTACGGTTCCGGGCCACAAGAGTGCTTCAACGGTGTTGTGTATTTGCATGCCATTTTGGGGCATTTTACTGTGTTTTTGAATTGAAAACTTCTTTAGGGCGTTGGGCATTTTGTAAGATGGGAAAAAACCATTGAACTCGCGACACTGTTACCGTTACCGTAACCGACACCAAATGAATATTTCCTGACAATTAAAAAAATACACACGCAATTGTTCAAGTTTTCACTTATGTCGGCACTCCCGGAGTGCCACTGTTTTTTCTTGTGTTTGATTTTGAAGTGAGTTTTATTTTTAAGTGTTAGAGGTAGTAAAGTGTTGTGATTGGCATCACACTAATATTATAAAGGCGAAAGTTTGTGTGTGTGTGTTTATATGTTTGTTACTTCTTCACGCTCAAACGGCTGGACCAGTTCTGATACAATTTTGTATAGAGGTAGCTGACACCCTGGATTAACATATAGGCTACTTTTTATCCCAAAATTCCCACGGAATCGACACTTATGTGGGTGGAACCGCGGGGCGCAGCAAGTATTGTATAAAAATGAGATAATTCTAGACAAGGTGGTTAGTTAGGGGTGGTAGTGGTCATGTTGAGAGGTTGAATGAAAGGCGATTAACAAAAGGTATTTACAAGGAAGACGTGAGTGGAGACACCGGGAGCGGACGCCTTAGGAGGAGATAATTATAATGACCTTATTGATTATAATGATGATGTTCTGCAGATAGGTGAGGTGCATAGTACTTGCAACCGTCGTGCGTGTATGACCAGAGGGGTGATTCTCGTAATTTTACGAGTAAGAACGTTCACATTTGAATTCGTATTTAAGGATATTTAAACAGATACTCTCAAGATGTTTTGGTATTTTTTTCTGTGACTGGATCGTCTGGTTAAGGGCCGACGCATATCTGGCGAGGCGCAGCGCACCGCGGTTGTCAGTGTCAAACAAAATTTAACATTGCGAGCCTTAAAATAAAGTCGAAAATAAATAACCTGAGACGCTCGTCTTTTTCCGCTTAGATACGCTCTCGAGCTAATAGAAGTTTATTTAATCTCAACTTTATTTCAACTCTCGCAAGGTCCGCGCTGCGTTGCGCTTCGCCAGATGAGCGCCAGATGTAAGGATCGGAATAATAATAAAAACGAAATTTTTTTACAACTATTATCTAGTAAAAACATAATGAAGTTTTACCGATTTATTCCGATCTTGTGGTTACATTCCCCATCCTGAAAAAATAGATTTAAAACCTCTTCGGCATCTTACTGCTTCAAAGATTTAACTCATTTTCGTCAACAAAAAAGGTCCCAAGAAGAAAAGACAAGTAGTAAAAACAACCCATTTTGAGGTTTGAAATTGAAATGAAACCCTTTCTAAGATTAGAGAGGTCTATTGTTAACCCTTTGACGGGCACAACCGTGTTTATTTAGGCAAAGGACTTTCAATTGTTCGTGAGTAATCACTAGCAATCAAGGGGATGCTTTGTGGTTGAAAAGACTCAGAGGAAATCTGCTATTTAGATATTCCGGCTGTCATTTTTTTTTTTTTTTTGTTAAAGGATTCCACCAAATGAAACTGAACGCGACCAGCATTTCTAAACCGCGTTCAGGAGGTTTCTTTGTAGATATTCCATTGCAATAATGACAGTGAGAGCTTTTGAATGCGGTTAATTTGTTATTTTGTTTTTATTTTGGTTGTGTTTTTTTTTTGTGCGTCATGTTGGCCACAAGTGAACGTATTTTCTTTCTTTCTTTCTTTTGGTTTAGATGTACTGATTGCGTTCAGTTTGTTGTAAACGTCAGAGGCCCTAGCACGAAGGCGTTTCTGACTTCTGACTGCCCATAACAACTGTCAAAGATCTAGAAATTACAACCGGAACCAACGGCTTATATTCTTTCCGAGGCATGGAGGAGTCTCGATATAAATTGGATGGTCACCCATCCGTGGACCGACCTTGGCAAGCGTAGCTTAACTTTCGATCGTAAGGCTGTAAAATTGTAATTTTTAATAAAATATTGTTCACATTTACGTTAAGTTTACTTCGCGCGTTCGCGCTAGGTCCACATCTTAGTTATCCAATAAAAAGACGAAAATATTAAAAGGATGGATATATCTTTCGAGCTCCGCTAATGTGACACAATTGATTTTCTATTGTTTCGTCGGCAATAGGCGACGCGCGCCGCTTGACCGGTTAAAAAAGTCTATTACTAGAAGTCCTTCAAATATTTGAGTAGCCAGTATTTAAACATCTTTCTAACAAAAAGGTCTACATTATAATACCGATTTATTTCGGTTTGATCGCCTAAACCCCCTCCACCCCCTCCCCCTCGATCCCCTGCTACTTCTTCTGTTTTAATCGGAAGCCTATTTTTAGGGATGAAAGTAGGTTGAGTAAAAAAATACTTTATACTAACCTCCTTACTAATAAACGTTGTATAGCGTCTGTATAGTTACACAACGCTTTGTCTTCTTCTTTCGAAAGTCAAATTACTGACGACTGAAAGAGAGAAATCGATTTGTAACTATTCATGAGGTATAATACGTTTATTAGTGAGGGGGTAAAACAAAGCAGCCTATACTTAGCACAGTAGGGTGATATAAAAATATAAAAAATCAATATGTACCTATTTTCAGAACTAACCATTGTTTAAATTTCCTCACATTAAAGAGAGTGTGACATCATCCTTTGTTGTGTTCTCATATTTTCAACATGTACAAAATAATAACAGTATAAAAAGACTATTTAGAAACCTCTTCCTTATTTAAAGTCGGTTATAAAGCCTGAAGGCCAATTCTCGTAATTAAAAACGTTCAAAATGTAGTCGCAGTCTCATTTCGGCGAAAAACAAATGTTAATAACTTGTCAAAATGTAGGAAAATTAGAGGTATTTTTGACAGATGGCGACTGAGATCAGACTGTGAACGTTCTTAAAAATTACGAGAATTGCCCCTCTGGTATTACAGTGACAAATACAAGCGAAAAATGTTGAACTGTTTCTACGTCGTAGCTGACGGCTACGCGAGCTACGAGAGCTACGCTGTCGTAGCAGATAAGCGCCCCGCTACAAGCCAAATCTGACGTGTACTTTGTCCGCTGTTGTTTCATTTCAAAAGTTGTAGTAAAGTATTTTTATTTAAAAAGTGTATTTGATTAAGTATGTTATCTATATATATATCCATTTATATCATTGTTTTGTGTTAGTTTTGTTAGTCAATCGGCTTTCACTGTACATTGTTTAATAAAAAATGTATCTTATAACAACGCCAAATTAAATTAAAATGGCAATTATTACATTGTACGTAAACGACGTATGAAATGAAATTATATTTTTTACGACTTTTGAGCTTCTGAATACCGGTAATGACTGTCAAAGTTTTACAAATGACAGCCAGGACCAACCGCTTAATGTGCTTTCTGAGGCACGGAGCGGTCTCGGTATGTAAAGCATGGTCACCCATCCACAGACCGACCTCAACTAGCGTTGCTTAACCTTGAAGATCAATCAGTGCAGCTGTTATTATTTAGCGACGAGCCCCTCTAGACTATTAATAAAAAGAAATATAAAACCACAAGTGAAGCCCTTGATTTCTAATACAATAGTGAGTAGGTATGTTATTATTTCCACATAATAGCCCAGATATACAAGGTCCCATCAAAATAGATGGACAAATTTTAACACAGCGCTCAGTACGTCTAACCAAAGATATCCAAGCAAAAAAAAAAACTGATTAAAGTGATTTTATTTTGACCTAAAATAATAAATTGCCGGCACATTAGTGTATTTTCCTTAGCTGATTATTTTTCTTGTAAGTTTCTAATGCGTTTTTCTTATGTATTTTTTGCCATCATCCTTCTTTTGGTGGTCGGAATGATTTCTACAAGTTTGTCCATATACAGGGTGTTACGGAAAGGGTATATCAATACAAACGGGTTGAAGAGTGTATCTGGTCTAGAATCTTTGTACAAAATTTCAGCTCAAAAGCAGTAACTTTGAAAATGTTTAATATTTTTTTACTTCGATAGTTTATTAAATTGAAATCATAACAAACGTGTCACCGCACTACGAGGGTCATTATCTATTATCTATAGTGTGTCTGTGCGCCTAGTACACGCATATCACGCCGCCGCGCGCCAGTGCAGCGCCGTGATGTCGAAATAAAAAAATATTAAGCATTTTCAAAGTTAATGCTTTTGAGCTGAAATTTTGTACAGAGATTCTAGACCAGATACACTCTTCAACCCGTTTGTATTGATATACCCTTTCCGTAACAGCCTGTATAAAACCACAAATCAAGCTCTTGATTTCTAATACAATAGTGAGTAGGTATGTTATTATTTCCACGTAAAAACCCAGACATATTATTTTCTAGTTTGCCATAAGAACGCAACAGCTTTCCTCAATCGCTAGTAAATTACACCTACCAAGCTAACATACTATTATAGACTTCACTGCGGAGAATTTACCACGTGAATAACCTCAGATGGAATTTCTACCTTTTCTTTTGTGAAAAATGAAAGCCTTAACTCAGCAAAGGGTAGTTATTTGGGCTCAAAAGATTTGCGTACGAATATAAAAAATGATTTTCTGAAACGCTAACAATACAGTTGTAAAAGATTTATAACAACCAGCACTGCAATTAACACTACAAAGGATTTTGAAAGAAATTCCTAATCCATTGCTTCATAAACTCGAAACTCAAACCCAAACCATTTATTTCAAACTAGCTGCGCCCCGCGGTTTCACCCTCATAAGTTTCGATACCGTGGGAATATCGGGATAAAAAGTAGCCTATATGTTAATCTAGGGTGTCAGCTATGTCCATACAAAATTTTATCAAAATTGGTCCAGCCGTTTGAGCGTGAAGAAGTAACAAACATATAAACGCACACACACACACTAACAAACTTTCGCCTTTATAATATTAGTGTGATAAACCAATTACAGGCACTTTTGAATTGTCAAAGGATCGGTTAGTCAGAAAGATGAAGCTAGTTGCCCAATCCGAAGCGTAGTAGGTACCGTCGCGGGCACTGGCGGTAGACCACTTTTCAATTTTATTACCAAGGGCATAAAGGTGAAGGGCGTGTATTTGAAGACGGTGCTCAAATACATGAGCTGCATGTTGTTGACGTGTGTCGCTCGTGTTTATGAGCACTAGGTAATATTGAGCAAAAATCATTTCTGGGAAACTCCTTTCATTTTTGGTGTGAAATATCGCTGTTTACAGCAGTGAAAGAAAGAAGAAAGAAAGAAGAAAGAAAGAAAGAAAATACGTTTATTTGCGGTGAACATGACGCAAAAAAGAACATAAACACAAAAAATAAAATAAAAAAGAAGGTAAGGGAAACACGCGTCACATCCACGTAAAACGGCTATTGCTTAGCATAATGCTGCCACCCTATGCAAGACAGAGCCCCAGCGCTGGTTTTCAGCGACAGCCGGCGCTGACGTCATGACGTCGTCCGGTGTAGCACACAATTAGTATAACACTGTACCGACACAGCGCGCAATATAACGCACGCAAAACATTGTGCTTACGGGTGGGTGCATTTACGAGTTTGACTCATCACCTAGATTAAAACTCATATTTAATTTATTTAATGTCCAGAACACAAAAGGCTTTTAAAAGTCATAATCAGTAGTAAATGCAAGTACAACAAGAATAGACAATATTAAAACCAAAATGTATTTTTATTTTAGTTTTTATTTTCATAAATGTGTGTTATAAAAATCGATCAATTATAAATAATATTATAATAGATGTATCTATTTATTAAACTAGTTTAAAAATGTAAATATTAATAAATTTATTAATGATATTTAAATGTTTGTATTGTTCTTAAATTTTAAAGAAATGTATTTTGAAGGGTGGTTTGTGGATTTTATACAATTTTATTATATTTTTGTCTGCGGATACTCTTTACTTGTTTTACAGGTATTCCTTTAACTTTTTTTTTCTACATAATAAGAATAATAAAATTACTCCTAAAACTAATATTTAATTTGTATTTTTATACACAAAATATTTCTATAACTGATCATCATTAAAATCACCCTTTGAAAATACAAAATTGACATAAAATGTGAATTTAAAAAATGTAACATATCTTTAATGCGGCAATAATGTGCCAAAATAAATAATTATTAATAAAAATAATAATAATTAGATCACGTTCCTTGTACATAGTACCTTGAGTGTTTTCATATAGACCCCTATTTTGAGATATGTGTATGTACATTGCATTCAAGTAGTAGATGTAAATCCTGAGAAAAAGTTGGTGTTAAATAGGTATAGATATTATATTTACGTGTGTGAAGGTTTTATTATTTAAAAAAAATCTATTTTTCTCGATGGCAATGCCGCCGATCACCGATGTCGACAATTCTGCCAATGTCAGAAAATATTTGGTATTTAGAAAAAAAATACATCTTGTTTAATCCGTTACATCAAAAAGCATACACATAATCCTAAAGAAGGACACGAGTCCTTGATTTTTTTTGTTAAACTTTAACAATAAAAACAAAAAAATTTATTTTTTAAAACAATGTTAATATTAAAAAAACCGATACTTATTAAAAATTATAAAACATCGATACAAAATCATCGTACACGGTACATCTCTACAATGTAAATAATAAGTGTTGTATTGTTTTACATTCCACATCACGGGTATTAAGTGTAACTAAATTATTAGTTAGCAATAAATTAAGTTTGTAAATAATAAATGTAAGGACTGTATTAGCAGAATAAATTCATTATTATGCGTGGCTCTGTGCTTTTATTTTATTCATTTCCTTTTCATGTTCTTTGGTGGCACTGAGGCAAACGGTACAGACGCCAGCACATCAAGCTACCCGAAATTGACAAATTTTCCCAATCAAGTTTGAACCTAATGATTTAGCAATAAAGTTGAAATTCTATTAGAGAAATTTGCGCTTTGGATTTAACACACTACTCGTATTAAAATCCAGAGCGCGAAAAACATCGCCCGTTGGTACGAGGGCTTATTAACTAGTTCGTAATTGGGCTACTCATTTGTGATTTGAGTTTGTAACACCATAGTAACACGTTACTTTTTACCCGACTACGGCGAGGCAAAAAGGAGGGTTATAATTTTGACCGGTATGTATGCATGTATGTATATATATTCATCTGTTCCCTCATAACTTCTGAACTCCTTGTCGTAATTAGACAAATGAGGTATCGTTGGAAGCGTCTTGATCGTCCGCTGGTGACTGGCTATGTGACGTCACAATACATTGAATATGGCGCCCTCTATCGGACATAAAGTCTTGACCTTAAATATTTTTTTTAATCATGCCGTGTTGGATATCAAGTGAAAGGGCTTAATTAGCACATTTCAAAAATATAAATATTACTGAAATATGCCCCAAAATAATTCAATAAAAATAAGTTTAAAAACTAACACCATAAGTACTAAAAAGAATGAAACAAGAAAGTACCTTCCCGTGGTCGCATGCCACTGTACTAACATACAAAGCAATGGTAGCATGCGACCACGGGAAGGTACTTTCTTGTTTCATCCTTTTCAGTAGTCCAACTAGGCAATCCTATACATAACATCAGGCCTGTGTCCGCCGAGGGGTTAGGTAGAAGTGTACCTATAATACACCCACATTTCGCCAGTTATGTTTAAGTTATGTTTAAGTCCCATGTAACAGAGAGCGAGCCTATTGCCATCAACCGGGCACAAATCCAAGCTCTAACTTGCTACTAAGAAATTCCAGTTGGTAAAACCCAATAACACTTTGCCCAACCTGGGAATCGAACCCAGGATCTCACGCACGGTAGTAGCGCTTGCAACCACTAGACCAACGTGCGACGAGGCAGTCCAAGTAACTTTTTTCTCCAACAAAAAAAAAACTTAGGTGCATTGCATTTGCTCGAAAAATCTTGTTGTGCGTGTTAGTATAGGGTCCCGAATAAATAATATGCAAATTTGGTTTGTACTGAATATTATAGAAGTTTAATCAAGGTTCCAAATTACTCAGTTATATAAAAAAAAGGATCGCTACAATCTGTTTCCAGATAGGTAAATACAGCCAGCCTAGTAAATATGGATACTTTCCAACCTCTGCATAGTAATACGATATTTCCCCTGCAGCGCCGCAGTTACATAATATCACGGGCCTTTTCTACGCCGAACCGCAGCGAATGTGTTAATATAGGTTATACTGGCCATAGACTAAAGATGTATACAGGTGCCGATCTGAAGGCATTTTAACCTTTTAAGCGCTTGGCTAAATATCAATTGCCGTGCTCCTAGCGCGCGGCTACAAATCGATAAAATCAAGATAAAATAATACCTACAATAAATAAGGAGGAGAAATCGTTGTATCGATTAAAAAATTGTCAAAAAGTTTTTATATCTATTTAATAATGGTTTTAGTTATACCACGAAGTTAATAGGACGAAAAAAGATCGAAAAAATCATACATGTTCTCTGTCGCAGAAATACGACACGAGCGGTAGGGGCACGGAAATATATGTCGCATAAATGCGACAAAAGTGGTCAAAGGGTTAAATGGATGGAAGCCTAACAACGCAGTCAGAAAGGTAACGTTGCTTACCCCTTCATTCATAAACGTTGCTTAAAGTTATGTAGTGATTAGCGTTTGTTTAAACGTACATTTTAACTTTAATCATCGTTTATAAATAAGCCCCATAGTCACTCGTCCCACCACCGGCGATTAACGAAAAGCGAGTAGAACTAGCAACTAAAAACAACGTTGGCGAGCAACGAGCGGCGATTCCCGATAGCGATGAACGATACTTACTGATATACGTATGTATGTGTAAAAATGAGTCTCTCAGCGAGTGTTCTCATCGCAAAGCGAGCGTCACTGAGTGCGCACTCTCTTAGATAACGCTTGTCACTGCGACAAACGAGTACTCGCCAGCACACGGCTGGAGAATACTCGTTCGTCAGCATCCAACTAATAATATATGTATCTCTTTTACTTACACGAGACCTACAATCTTTTGTACGTTTCTTGGGCGAGAAAACAGTTGACGTCTTTATCGCGCGTCGCTTCTACGCAAAAAGTGGGACAGGTATAGCAGATCAATACTAGGCGATAGGTGACAGCATCATCGTACAGAAACCAACACATCAAGCTACTACAATCTGTCGAATTTCTTTAATAGATTTTCAACTTTATTGGTTAAGTATAAGGTTCAAAGTTGAATGGGAAAATTTGACGGATTCGGGTAGCTTGATGTGCTCGCATCTGTACATTCAAAGGAAAGCATTTATACGAGGTATTGCAGGCGCATTGACATCACAGATACAAAGCTGCAATGTCTCATATACGTGTAATTACTTACCAGCACCTATATCCATTGAACTGGAGCACAATAATACAGTTTGAAATAGGTACATATCCGGACGAGTCACTTCACAAAAGGCTTTAGTACTGATAGTCCGTATCTATGCGGTTATATTGTTCTATGCACATGCATTCCTCTCACTCGCAGCGTGAATATCGGAGCTCCTACTAAGGTAGTAGTCGTAAATAATCTGCTAGCTAGAAAGTAACACTGGAATTTCTAGAAGTATGAAGGAAAGGTATTTTTTAGTTTTATATGAAGGTGTTCAGACTGGCGAGAATAGTCGCGTGACTTCCTAATCATTAAAATAAAATCCGACTACTGAAAAGGATGAAACAAGAAACTACCTTCCCGTGGTCGCATGCTATATGTATCTCAGCTTATTATGTATCTTAGTATAGCGGCATGCGACCACGGGAAGATAGTTTCTTGTTACATCCTTTTTAGTAGGTAGTCGGGTTTTAGTTTTAAAACTTATTTTCGTTTAATTATTTTGGGGTTTATTTCATTAATATTTACATTTTTGAAATGTGTTAAATAAGCCCTTTCATTTGATACCCCACACGGCATGATTAAAAAAATCTTTTTTTTAGGTCATTACTTTATGTCTGCTAGAGGGCGCCATATTAAATTTAATGTGACATCACATAACCTATAACCAGCGGACGATCAAGACGCTTCCAACAATACCTCACTTTTCTAATTAGGACAAGTAGTTAAGAAGTTATGAGGGAACAGATGAACATACATACTTACATACCTACATACATACCGGTCAAAATTATAACCCTTCTTTTTGCTTCGCCGTAGTCGGGTAATAATCGACGTGCGCAGTTGCGTCTCACGTCCGGCGTCCTGCGCGGGATTTACCTCAATATGGCCTGCGCTTGAAATAAGCTTCGACACTCAGTCTGCCTAGCTTTTTCACAACTATAATTATTTTACATGGAGTGACTGCCTATCTGAGCTCCACAACCCAGTTACTGAGTAAAACGATACCCTTCGGCAAGTCTGGTTGTCAAATTTTTGGGACTTCTGACTAACCGTATCGTTGACAGTCGTTACGGGAGATCTACGAATAACAACTGGGTCTAACAACTTGACGTGTTTTCCGAGGTGTGGAAGGGTCTCGATACGAAATGGATGGCCCCATCCACCAACCAACCATGAAGCGTAGCTAAGCCTTCTATGGCTTCGACAAATGAATTTTATATCTGAAAAAACTGTTTAACTGACTTCCTGTATGTATGCAGTTACCCTTTGATTATGGCGCCTTTTGAGATGCTAATACCGTGCAATTTCTCAAGTATTTTCATTTCTTTTACCTCTCTAGCAAAATTTTGATTAAGGAACTGGCTGTATTTATGCGCAGGTTATACGTCTGATAGGCGACTTACAAAAATACGATACCCCTTTTGCTATTATGATATACTAGCTGCGCCCCGCGGTTTCATCCGCATAAGTTTCGATCCCGTGGGAATATCGGGAGAAAAATAACCTATATGTTAATCCAGGGTGTCAGCTACCTCTATACAAAATTTTATCAAAATTGGTCCAGCCGTTTGAGCGTGAAGAAGTAACAAACATATAAACATTCACACGCACACACACACACAAACTTTCGCCTTTATAATATTAGTGTGATGTGTATTATAATTATTTTATTTCTGATTTTGTTATTTTTATCTAATCGTATGCTGCACCGGTTGACGTCATCACGTTAACGCCATTGTAAATCTATACGAACATATTTTTCTGGATATCGATACTCATCGCGTCTGCGAAGTTTACTTATACCTAGTCAATTTTAAAGAACCCTGTATTGTGCTAATCCAAAGAATATTCTAGCCTAAAAAGGCCAGAATATTAACTCAGTACATGTTAGAATACCCACGCAGAGGCGTGGGAGTTCTAAAATGTGAAAAGTTATATTGTCATGAAAAGATCGCAGCTGTGTATTGTACACGATAATAAATACATTAAAGAAATAATTTGAATGTATAACATTCACGCACATTTTCCCCGAAGGCGTAAGAAGATATTTATAGTATAACACACCCACATAATTGTATTTATAACTCCCGTGGGGGCGATTCTTTTGCCATCTTCAGGCGGGCACAAATCCAGATAGCTGAAAAAAAATCTTATAAAAAAACCCTCCAGCATCGAATCCAAGACAACTAGTTTAACTAAATTATAAATAGAGAATTTCTGAATGACTCATAACAATAGAGTTAAAACTACAGAAGTTAGAAACAAGATATTTGGAAAATGGTTCCGTTAAATGATAAAATGAATTGGATCCGAAAATTTCCCTTTAACACGTCAAAATTAAATCATGTTTTAAAACTAGGTGAGGTGATCTAACTAGTCTGAGAAGAAAGGCCGAAACAAACTCAGAGGTCACAGTCTCTTTTAAAGTCCGGACATAATCTTGATTAGATCAAGAGCGGACCAAGTAGATTAGTGTCTGAAATGACTCTCGAGGTCAGGTCAAAAACTGAGGGGCTTGTGGCTAAGCAATATCAGCCGCACGGATCGATCGATCAGGTTGCCGCGGTTGGTCCATGGATGGGTGACCATCTTTACATACCAAGACCCCTCCGTGCCTCGGAAAGCACGTTAAGCCGTTGGTCCCGACTGTCATTCGTGGATCTTTGACAGTCGTTACGGGTCGCCGAAAGCCCGAAAATCTGACAGCCGGTCTTACCAAGGGGTTTCGTATTACCCAGTAACTGGGTTGTGGAGGTCAGATAGGCAGTCGGTCCATGTAAAATACTGGTATTCAGCTGCATCCGCTTAGACTGGAAGCCGACCCCAACATAGTTGGGAAAAGGCAAGGCAGATGATGATGTTTAAAAACTAGATGATTTCGATGTTTCCTGGGAAGAAAGACCGACCGAAAAAGAACCGGAGTTACAGATATAGCTTGCAGAGTAAGCAAACTAAACTGGCAGTCGGCTAGCCATGTTTGTCGAAGGACCGATGGCCGGTGGAGCAGACGAGTCCTGGAGTGGAGACCGCGTATCGGCAAGCGTAGTGAGCTCCCCAGCTAGATTGACCGATGACCTTCAGAAGGTGGCTGGGACAGGATGGATGTGGAAGGCGGACAGGGCGTTGTGGCGCAGCCTGGAAGAGGCTTATGTCTAACAGTGGACTACGATAGGTAGAGTTGAACCTACTAAAGGAGTAAATAAAAACTATAAAACCCGACTACTGAAAAGGATGAAACAAGAAAGTACCTTCCCGTGGTCGCATGCCGCTGTACTAATATACATATAGGCTATGGTAGCATACGACCACGGGAAGGTACTTTCTTGTTTCATCCTTTTCAGTAGTCGGGTTTTAGTTTTTAAACTTATTTTTAATTTAATTATTTTGTGGCTTATTTCAGTAATATTTATATTTTTGAAATGTGCTAATTAAGCCCTTTCATTTGATACCCAACACGGCACGATTAAAAAAAAAATTTTTTTTTAGATCGTGATTATGTGCGCTAGACAGAGGACGCCATATTCAATATAATGTGACGTCACATAACCTATAACCAGCGGACTATCAAGACGCTTCCAACGATACCTAATTTGTCCAATTATGACTAGCAGTTTAGAAGTTATGAGGGAACAGATGAACATACATACATACATACCGGTCAAAATCATAACCCTCCTTTTTGCTTCGCCGTTGTCGGGTAAATAGGATGAAACAAAACCAATAAATTCGTCAAAGGCAGTGATAAAAAACTGATTTCCAAATCGAGATTAAAACCGATAGTAGGTACCTACATATGAAAGCAGAGGAATGTAAAATGAATCGCATCGCTTCGACGTATTTATAACAGCAATTTGCAGTATTAAATCGTTGCAGGTTTGAATAGATTCTTTAGTTTGTGTTCTGGTTTCAAAAGAATGTTTGCATTTGCTATTTTCCGATATTGAATGTGTTTTTTCTTTTAATCTGTCTACGGTAATCATTAAAATTATCAAAACAACCCACTAAGTTCATAATTATAATGATTTTGATTTTAATGATTATACGAGTAATTTTATAAATTCATATTTATTACGGTCGCGAATCATATTTTATTCAACATAAAATCTGACACTGTCCTCGAAATTGCAAAAAATACCCTAAGAATATTTGAATTTTTCGGGCTACCTAGGCCCCTTATAAATAACTCATAATTTTTACAACACGTAACATTAGATAATCCATTTGACAAAGAACCTCTCGCTAATGGTGCATGTTGAGCAGGTGTAATGGTCGGAAAATACTATAGATAGGTAAGTATCCCTGCCATATGGAGTGTGAACTTACACGTTTATTTTAAAACTTGCTGTCGTAACTTGTCTCATGCCGGGGCCACACCAACGGGAAACGCCGATAATTATCGCGATAAGTTGTGGCTGCACCTACGATTAACAACCCCCCAAGTGTCATTGCGATAATTATCGGCGTTTCCCGTTGGTGTGGCCCGGGCATCAAAAATATTCTTTTGGCAAGAATTAAGGCATGTTCAAACCTAAGCGGTATTCGCTGCTGCTGTGGGTAGAGGTACAAGTTCGCGGTATGTACCTCTACTCACAGCTGCAGCAATTACCACTTAGGTTTGAATAGGCTTTTATAAGCAGATTATGTGTGCTCTTTGCTAGACAGTGGTTGTTGACTTAAACTAAGGTTTATCTCATTAAGAGAGAACAGCCAACCTATTCTGTAAAAAATTGTGGGCTGAAATACCGGTATTTTTGGGAACCGGTACCATTGGCCTTGGTGTGATACCGGTACCTGTACTATTGGCACCGGTACCAGAGTAGCACCTGTGTTGCATTGGTATTTCTAATTAGTATCGGTACTACACGGGTACCAAAACCGGTACCAAACAAATATTTCCGTAAGTTACAATATAATAGAATACTCTTTACTATGTACACCATATAAATTACAGACATAAATAAAGAAAGAAAACAACAGCAAACAACAGATTTAGAAAACAAATACCTAAGTATAGTAAGTAAAAAGGATAGCTAACAGGCATTACAAAAATAACTTCAAGTTTGCGAACCGTACGAGGTTCCTCATATTTGTACGACGCCGGTTACCTAAATTTAGTACCGGTACTTGTTAAGTATAGTACCGGTACCTACCCGTCTGGAACCGGTACCTAGGTACCAAAATGGGAAGAAACGCTAAGTACTGATACAAAACCTGTATACACGTGGTACCGGTTCCAAGCCCTGCTTGGGATGATTGTTTAATAATACCATGTAGCCAAATAGTACTGCAAGAAATCAAACAACGTTAATTTTATTGTTTGTTCCAAGCGAACGTCTTTATATCACTCCCGCTATATTAACACTGTTTTCTTCCAAACTAAAACCTAATACTAATATTTGCCACCTCATTCTAAACTCGCTTGACTGTTCGAATTCAACCAGAGTTACTTTATTGCCAGCTTGCACTACATAAGGTCGACTTTAGTAGACAAGCTTTAAGGTAGCAAGCTACACGGGCAACTCAAATTGCTCAATCCTGGTCAATTCTCGTCAACTATGACGTCACGACTACGTCCAGCAATTTAGGGCGATGGCAACATGTAGCAACTTGTTGCCAGAGATAGGGCCACACAATACCATGAAATATGGAGCAACTTAAAAAAACTAGGCAATACAAGTCATGTTTCGCAGTACATCCGATCCGAATCCTAGAAAAGCCGGTCCGAAGGGACCATTGTCCTATTTGTATGAGGGGTTGCGCACTAGATCCGCACAAATAGGACTATGAACTATATCTCCGATTCGGATCGGATTCGGATCGGACGTACCAAGTGAAACAGACCTTTTCAACGTCATAACAAGGATAAAACCTCTAAAAAATAAACAACAAGACTATTAACATAATTAACAAGACGACATAATTAAAGATTCATTCCTAAAAACATCACTAAATCCCAGCAATTAATGAATTCCTGGAAAAACGGTTTTCATTAAAAACATACTTTAAAGATATCTTAGAAAGAAATTAAAAAAAAAACAGTTGAAGATATTTTTCGACGTAAATTGAAAAAACAATTGAAGGAAAATTTTATTGTTGTTTGCAGATGCAATTATATAAGAAGAATTAATGCTAATAATTGATGTTGGCAGCATAACGTTTTGCAGCGCTGGATAAAAATAAAGAGGTATTTTTCATACTAGAAAGAGTCGAATGTTTGGAGCAGTTAAAAGTTTCCTTGTCAAAATTGTGTTTTTGAAGATATTTAATAGGTACATACGTCGCAGATGGATCGTCGAATCCGCTGTTTTACAAAACCGTTATTGGTTTTACAAAACAGCTCCGTTATGTAAAATAGCTGAACAAAGTTTAGCTGAATTTTCATTGCGCTCTTGGTAAGACTGATTGTCAGACTTTCGGGCTTCTGACGACCCGTAACGACTGTCAAACATCCAGTACGAATGACGGCCGGGACCAACGGCTTAGCGTGCTTTCCGAGGCACGGAGAGGTCTTGGTATGTGAAGATGGTCACCCATCCACGGACCAACCTCGGTTAGCGTTGCTTAACCTTGAAGATTGACTCGTGTGGCTGTTATTATGTAGCGACTATTAAAAAGAAATATAAAACCACAATTCAAGCCAGCAATTTCTAATACAATAGTGAGTAGGTATATTATTATTTTCACTTAATAACCCAGATATAGGTATTATTTTCATTTCCTCAATCGCTACTAAATTACACCTACCAAGCTAACCTATTATTATAGACTTCACTGCGGTGAATTTAACACGTGAATAACTTGAAACGGAATTCAAAAGTGTCTTTGTTGTGTCATTATGCTGAGCGATGACTGTTTTGCGTAGATGTGACGCATGTTTTCTCCCAAATTGTTATTTTGTTTGTATTTTTTCATGCGTCATGTTTGCCGCAATTAAACGTATTTTCTTTCTTTCTTTTTTTCTTTCTTTCGTTCTTTCTTTCCTTCTTTCTTTCCTTCTTCATATATTTCCATACATTTTCATAATCATCGTCATTCATAGCCCGTTCTCACCCACTGCCGAGCATAGCCTCTCTTTTTATGTGACAATCCCCACGTTCCTGTGCCAGCCTTATTTAGACCCGCGATAGTAACAATATCGTCCGCGAAACTCGCCGCCCGACGACCGACACTTCGTCACCCAGTTCTTGGCCGCCACTCGGTCACTGCTGTGGATGGGAAATCATCAAATGACCCCTCCCGCTCTGGGTGCAGCGGAAGGGAGTGTCAGACTTAGCCCTTTATGTTCCGGGGTAGCGGTAACCCCTTCGGACAATCCCGCACTCCCGGCATCGGTCACTGCCTTCCACCTGTCATCGTTGCGTTTTGCCACGTGTCTTGCCCAACTCTGTTTAAATTCCATAAGGGTCAAGACACTTTGATCGACGGCCTTTCGCACATTGCCGATTGAGAAGGAGCACACTATGCCGGAGCACGTTCGTCGCGTTGATGCGAAAGGATGCGTACGTCGTTCCATACTTTGCTCTCTTTTTGTGTGGACAAACTGTCGAACGCCGTCGATCAACGTGTCCTGACCCTTTTTTTACCCTTTTTTTTTTCGTTTTCTGACATCGAAAACCTTCGTACATCTGTGGATCTAGACATCTAGACGTTTAGCCTTATGCCAAGCATGGAACGCTCCATGGCTCTCTGTGCGAATCTTAACCATGGACTTCTAATAATCTCACCGACGACCGATATTTCGTCGCCATATTTTTTACTTCCCTGTATTATCGTGATGCCGAGACGTGGACGTCCACTATCACAGATAGATGAACCTAGATAACGCAAAAGCAACTACTTCGCGTGCCAAAAATCGCACCAGCTTACGTACAAAAATCGTAAACCGCCACTTTCGCGCTCAGTCCTGTGTACTGCTGGCTGTGTGAGCGTGAGCGCTGGCGCTAGCCCTGGGGGTGGGGCGAGACGGGTGCCGCACGCGGCGGCGTCTTTGAATCGATTTGATTTTGCCATCACTAAATAGTGCTTAGGTAGTAGGTCAAAAAATGGCACGCTTGGTTTTCATACACATCGTGATATTTGCGTTATCTATACTCCATTTACTATAGGATTAGACAGAAGTTAAAAAAGGCTCTTTTAGGGGCACACTTTGTAATAAAAGTACAATAAATATTATTACAGTCAAGGTTGATGTGGAGTTAAATATAATCAATTTAAATAACAGCAGTCACACTTAATTGTACTTATTTAACCTATCTACCTTCTGAAATTACAAGGCTTACATTTAGGGGCGGACCAAGAACGTTTTTCATGTCACTATAACTCTACCAAATCTAAAATATTCCCTATTCCCTTCATAAGTTGTGGCAGCACTTGGTTTTTTTTATTTTGTCGGTTTATATAAAGTTGTTTTTAAAATAAACTGATTGTTACTAAAAATTGTTTCATTTCATGTACCTATCCAGGCATCGTGACGAGTAGATAGTTAGAATATGCTTTATTGTATGCCATACATTGTTACTTACAAACAAAAAAAGCACATAGATTATTTATTAAAATTGTTTGAACTTAACTTGAAAATAAAAGGTTTTTTACTCCTGCTTCTGCAAGCCTCTTCTTTCTAATGTTATAATAAATGGAGTAAAGGACTATCTATATCTGTGTCCACAACAGTACCATCATGTTAGAAATAATAATAGCGTTCATTGTAAAGTTGTTTGTGTGAGTTAATCCCAAAGCCTTAACAAGTGGGACGGTGCAATCGGAAAGCGATCAAACGGGATCCTCATACTCAATTGAAGCGAACAATTCTTCAAGAGGGATTCTTCCTCCCACTCGGGAGATTAGGCTAAGTAGTATTGTTTGATTGTTTTTAGTTATTTCTTTATCATCATCATCATCATCATCATTTCAGCCGAAAGACGTCCACTGCTGGACATAGGCCTCCCCCAAGCACCTCCACTTCGACCGGTTTTGTGCTTCTCGCATCCAACGAGTTCCTGCGGCCTTCACAAGGTCGTCGGTCCACCTTGTGGGAGGCCTTCCAACTTCTTTCCAATTTCTTTATTGTAAGGTAATAAAGGTATTATTGATAGAAAAACTTCCGCAGAATATTGTGACAGGTAATCCGTTTTATATGTATACAGGGTGCGCTGAAAGAAATAAGCAGTAAATAAAAATTAAAAAACATTACAGTTCCATATGAGCCTAACGTTTAAAACAGTATTTTTTACTGATCCGAAAACAGTTAAATAATAATAATCATTTTATTATCAGGCAGCTGAGGTCCATAGATAAAATACACAAAATAATCTTATACTATATTAAACTAAAGCTTGAGGCAAAATTTTACCGTCATGTCAGTAAACTTTAACGTTTTCAGTAGCTAAAAGTTCACAAAATTAACTGTATTATTCATTTGGTGATATCGTTCAAACCATTGTTTGAGTGTTCCAGAAGCCGTAGTTATCCTTCTTATTCCCGCAAACACCAGGAAGTGGTGAAGGGTGGGCGTTTCGAGGAACTGTCTTACGTAGTAACTTAGACGTTCAAAAAGTTCTGATTCTCTGAGTCTTGATTTTGCGAAATTTGAATAAATGATTTAGGTATTGCTGATTGCGTGTGTCAGAAGAATGGGACATCTTGTTAACTAACAAAATAAATTAGAATAAGAAATAATACTTTAAATACTCGTATAATATAAAGCAAAATATTCTTTAAAAATATCGCTCATTAAAACACGAACAAACAAAAATAAAGCCGTCCACACACCCACAAACACTTCCGTACCCAAGTCCGCATCCCACTTTCCAAATCATAATAAAACCGAACGACCCGACCTATCAAGCGAAGGAAAACGTCCGTTTAAACAAACTACCTGTGTGGAAGCGATAACATTGTCATAAAAATTAAATGCAGCAGTGACCTTGTACTGGGGATGACCGCTAATGTTTGTGTAGCTTCATGGTCAAGAAAACAAATTGAAGTTTTTATTAGGACGGTTTTAAAGTGGGACACTTTTTTGTGGCGTAACTGTTGCGATGCAGTTTTAGGTAAGGGTGATGTAGTTAAGATGTGTTACTGTGTAACACGTTTAGTTACGTGTTACCCAGTAACTGGATTATGGAGGTCAGATAGGTTTGATTGGAAGCCGACGCCAACATGACTATGTAGTTGGGGAAAAGACTAGGCAGATTAATCGATGTGGTTAAGGTGCAGCGCAGACGACAGACTATCCGTGACGCACTTTTTAGTCTGTGAAAATAGAACCCATGCAATTATATGCAGTAACGCACACGACGCGCAAAAAGTCCGGCGCACAAAAAATTCGTGTAATTCGGGCAGACCGCACCGCGCCGCGCCGCGCCGCTCGGCACAAAAAGTGTGTGAAAAAAATTGAACGTTTGCTTCAACGCGCGCTAACGCAGACGGCGCGCACTTTAGTCGGCAATCTGCATTTGCTAGGGGTGGACCTGGGTGGATTGTGTACCTACATTATTGTTTAAAAGTACAACATACTTAAAAATTTGCTGCCATGAAAATCAACGTAATTCGTATAAATTTTTATGTTTTGTTATTTTTTAAACAAGTACTTCCCTAATTAATAAAAGAAAATCTTTGTTTGTTCATAATGTTTTGGTTTAAACAATAAGTACCTAAGAAACCTATTTGTCATTTGAATAATAAAAAACTTAGTTTGTTGCTGAGAGAAATAATAAATAATATAATTATGATTATATAAATACATATATATATTTTGTTTACTTACCTGAGTGTCACAGACAGCCTATTTTCTGGACCAATGCACCTCCTCATTGTTGTTTCTGAATGAGTCAAAGCAGGTCTTAAAATAAATGGCAACTCATCAAATGTAGTAACAGACATTTTATAAAATTTGAAAAAAAATCCGGATGTTGTTTCAGAATTGAATGTTTAGTATGGAACTGTCCCTTCAGTAATCTTTCCGAAAGTATAGGATGTACCCAAAATTCTCTATTTCTTCTTCTTTTTCTGTACTTCATGTACAAAATAATACTTCGCGATCTCTGCACGATTTCCATAGCGTCTACGTCCCTACAACTCTGCCGACAGAATGATCGAAGATTGTGCGTCGTGTGCGACTCGTTCGAGTGGGTCCAGTTGACCAAAGACTCCGTGTGCGTTGAGTCTGTGAAAAATCCGCGACCGACTTTTTGCGCGCCATGCAGACTTTTTGTGCGCCGCAGACTCGATCGCACAAAAAGTGTGCCGTCTGCGCTGCACCTTAGATTGCCATCTTGATTTCATTTGCAAAGTTGATTCTTATTGATATCGAGTTTAAAAAACTACTGTTGACATTTTCCTTGTAAGAAGAACTGGGTGGGGCGTAGGTTTTTTCGTCAAATCTTTTTTTCCTAAACTTTATATTAGAGCAGTTTTAAAGTAGTTACAATACCGAATTTAGTAATTAAAAATTCACAGGCTAAGAAATAAATATGTACCGTCGCGGACACTGGCGGTGGACCACTTTTCAACTTTATTACCAAGGGCATAAGGGTGAAAAGTGGTCGACCGCCATTGTCCGCGGCTGTTCATATAAGCGGCCTATGTGGACAAAGACGTGGGAAGCTAGCTCTCCGCGAGTACGTCACGTGAATTTTCTTGTTCCCCGACCCCTTCACATCGCAACACCTGCCTGCGTTATTACTTCGTTTTTGCTTAGCATTCATTCAGACTTTTTTTATCTTGCTCTACTCCTAGGGGTCCTAGCGTGGTGTTAAGTAGCCTAAAGCCTTCCTCAAGAATTGGGTGATGAAATGCATAAAGATGTTTTCAAATCCGATTGGCGATTAGAGATTAGCGCGTTCAAACAAACAAATAAAAATAGAAACAAACCCTTCAGCTTTATTATATATTAGTATAGATAGTGGATCATTATTTTTATCGCTTCTCACTCAGTCTCATCTTTTCCAAATGGCTGCATTACCACCAGCAACATTTTAATGTCCCAACTAAAAGTTGATCAGTTCACAACCAACCTAAACAACACGGAAATACATTAACGATTTCAATCAAATAGAACGACTCTTTAGAAAGCCAATTGGTTCCGTAGGTAATTAACTAAGATTTTATCTTTGCTTTTAATTTTATGCTTCGAGTTTGTAGGTGACATTGCAAAGAAAGAGAGACACTAAGTAGGAAAGTTGGCTAAAGAGGGTCCCGTGGTTAAATATTAACAGCCGCACAGGTCGATCGATCAGGTTAAGCTACGACCTCTCCGTGCCTCGGCAAGCACGTTAAGCCGTTGATCCCGGCTGTCATTCGCGGACCTTTGACAGTCGTTACGGGTAGTCAGAAGCCCGAAAGTCTGACAACCAATCTTTTCAAGGGGTATCGTATTACCCAATAACTGGGTTGTGGAGGTCAGATAGACAGTCGCTTAATGTAAAATACTGGTATTCACCTGCATCCTGTTAGACTGGAAGCCGACCCCAACATAGTTGGGAAAAGGCGACCTGTGCGGCTGATATTACTTAGCCATAAGCCCCTCAAGATTTTGTACAAAAGTACTTTATTCAAATTGAATACGACGATGTTCTTTGTTCCTCCTCTAAAAAAAATTAAAACATCCACGATAATTTTATTCGGAAACAGTAATTAAATTACATCAGCTGTATTGTTTTTAATTTCCATAGACATTTTTCTTGGACATACAATAAAAATGGTTTCCGTCGCGACCGCTCTGTTTAAATTGATAAAGATTTTTATCATGCAAATGTGAAACCTAATAAAATGACTTTTGAGTAACAATTAAACGAATCACAATAATTGGGGTAGACGTGTTCTTGAATGGAGACCGCTAATCGGTAAACGTCATAGGCCGCTATCCCACTGGCGTTTTACGAGGGTTAGCGCTTCACCAACATCTGCATAGCGCCAACGTTGCGCAGACGCGACGTTAACGTCGCGAGTTTCTTGCGTTTTTTGGCATCACGTACAATCACGCCGTCCCGTTCTATCTGTGTGGGCGCGGGTGGAGGTTACCACTGAAACTTGCGATGTTAACGTCGCGTCTGCGCAACGTTGGCGCTGCGCAGACGTTGGAGAAGCGCCAACGGTCGTAAAACGCCAGTGGGATAGCGACCTTAGTGTGACGCCCTCAGGCTAGGTGGAGCGAAGATCTTCGCAGGGTGGCTGGTAGCAGCTGGATGACAATTGCTGAAAATCGAGTTCTATGGCGTGCAATAGGAAAAACCTATGTCCAGCAGTACACTGCTATAGGTTAATGATGATGATGATGATGAAAACGAATTAAATTATGATATGTGATATATTTTTTTCTTAAAACAATAAATTTCACAAGGACGAAATCGCGGACAAACGGTAGTTAGAACACAATGTGAGATGTATTCACCACAATAGGCATAATTATCCTCATTAAGCGCATAAAAAGAAATTAGCAGCCAGTATCCTACTTACAAAACTCAAACTTAAAGCATTTATTTCAAATAAACCATTAACAGGCACTTTGAAGCTAGTTGCCCATTCCAAAGCGTAGGTACCTATGGAGAAGAACCCTCAAAATTATAATAAACAACCACCAAATTACCCAACAAATGGAGCAATAAGAAATTTTAATAATTCACAAAGTTTTCGATGATAATATTTGGCGCAAACAGAAAGTTTATGAATTTATTACTCCGACGTTCGTTAAGATTACGTGCAAAAAGAAATACAATAGAACAACAACTTTAAATAGTTGTTTCTTACAATTTGCTTTCGGAAATATAACGAAACTAAGTAGATAACTACCTAGACAGCGATGCGGAGGAATATTCCTTTTAACCGCTTATGTCGGATTAATCCGACAAATATTTTCGTGTCCATTCCGCCAGAGTCGTAGGTATATATACGACCAAATTACACAGCTCGTTTAATCTATATTATTATTACATCATCACAGCTCGTTTCATCGGTATTTATTTTTCGTTTTTTTTTTTTGTTCGGGCGCTGGGGGCACGATAACTGATATAAAGTCGGGCGGTTAAAAGGTTAAGGCATTGACTGCCACCGTGGTCACCGTTGACCGCGAACAATAGATTTTCTATTGTGTTACTGTCTGGCAGTCAACGTAGTTTTAGTTAGATTAGGGCTCCGTTTTTCCTTTTGAAGTACGGAACCCTAAAAAGGGATAGACTGCATCCCCGCGCGTCAAAAAAAATAACTGTTGGAATTTCAACTGTCGGCTCTATGCAGTGCGTTGAAATTTAAGTGCGCGATAAAAAATCCGCTGCGTAAAAAAATCACTTAAGGGTACGGCGGCTTTTAGTGCTAGTTTTTCACCGGACAAGCTTAGTCTTACACAAAGACCTCTTAAGTACTTATTTTTAACCTTTTTTACCCTTATGCGGCATGTATCTATACAAAAGGTAGATATGACTAAACCTTCTTTACATAATTCTTTAGGTAGGAGACCCGGCATAATGAGATTAGTAAGATTATAGCCGGGTCTTCACCGGCCACGGGTAACGGCTAATGGTACCATTATCTTTGCCTCTTAATTTGTATATTGGGTCTTAGAAATTTTATGATTCTGTGCCCATAAAAGGAAAACTGTGTAGCTTATTATTTGGAGGTAGTTATGGGATAATGAACCTCATGTAATCTTTTTTATGAGTTCATTTTGCTTACGAAACGACAGATTTACATATTACTAGCTGTTTCCCGCGATTATCTGCCTAGCCTTTTCACAACTATGTTGGGGTCAGCTTCCAGTCTAACCGGATGCAGCTGAATACTAGTATTTTATAAATATGAAGCGACTGCTTATCTGACCTCCACAACCCTAACTGGGTACGATACCCCTTCCGATATTCCGATACCGACAACCGCGGTAAGCGCAGCTTAACCTGATCGATCGACCCGTGCGGCTGATATTACTGAACTACAAGCCCCTCTTAAGATTTAGCCAAGATATAGTATGCTATATCTTGGCTAAATCTTAAAAGGGGCTTGAAGCCTTGATGTTTTGTCAAGTCTCAAAAACTGCGATGCAGGGGCGCATCTCTAGTAAATACCTACTTAGTATAAAAACAAAGTCGCTTTTCGTCTGTTGTGCGCATAGTTCTGCTAAACTATACAATGGATTTTGATATTTATTTACTTAATACTTCAAGCATATAAATATGTACAACCATAGGCATTTTCTACCAGTCAACCTTTGGGTGATGCAGAGACAAACAGTGGTAGGTGCAATAATGAAAATTGAGGAATAAATATTTTAAATATAAAGATACGCATAAACCTATTATGGTGGTGAAATGATTTTTATAATATAATTTAGAGAATTTATTTCGGTAGGATTATGAGTATAATAATTAATATTTAACTTAGGGCTGATTTTTCCAAGGCCAGATAATTTTATCCGAGGAATAATTATTTTGAATTTTTGACAGTTCTTCCATACAAAATCTGTCAAACGTCAATTTTATTCTACGAATAAAAAATATCTGTCGATTGAAAACTTTGCCCTTAGTTAAAGAACAGAAATAAATGTAGATGTTTTTAAATATCGCCACACCGATATATTGCACCCCCCGCCCGGTCTAACTGCCCCGTTGGTCTCCTGGACGCCACCCCGACTGCTGAGCGTGGGGTCCAGGGTTTCGATTCCGGGGTCGGACAAAGTTTTATTGAGTTTTTCCATTGGGAATTTCTTATTATCAGCCCGGAGTTTGGAAGTTGGCGGTGTGATACTCCCGTGTCTCGAAAAGCCAGCGCCTGATCTCTCTCCCGTCGTGAATGAGAGTGAGGGAAGAGAGGGGGGTGTGACGGGTGACCTGTGTCTGCGCACACATGTGCACTAGATCTCCCGCGCCGAAAGCTGGTCTCCGCTGAGTCTAGAGGACATTTTTAATCATTTTATTAACAGGCAATTAAGTGAAGGGCGGGCGTTTTGGGGGACTGTCTTTTGTAATTTTGACGTTCGAAAAGTGCTGATTCTCAGCCTAGTTTGAATAAATGACTTTTGATTTTAAGACCCATAGATAAAATACACAAAATAATCGTATAAAATAATAAACTATTACCTCCTTACTAATAAACGTTGTATAGCGTCTTTATAGTTACACAACGCTTTGTCTTCTTCTCTAGAATGTCAAATTACTGACGACTGAAAGAGAGAAATCGCTGTGTAACTATTCATCTGATATAATACGTTTTTGTCGACGTCGTGTTTCGCTGCGTGGTGTCGCGTAACCGTCCTCGTTAATATTACAACTGTGCGAAGTAGGGCTGCGTCGCTAGGTAATCATAAAATGCATCATAAAATTATCTAGTTATAGTACGTCCGTCTAACGATCCATCCTTAGCTTTACTAATCGTAAACTTCTTAGAATTTAATGCCTTTTTATGGGTTTCTCGTAAGTCTTGAAAACGTTTTCGTATGAGCTATTTTATTACCCACATGTGGCTGAGGTGGTTATGGCTCCAGAATTCCATAAAGCGATCTGGAAAGGATAGTTATGTGAGCTATTCTGGTCGGATTCCGTGATCTGATCCCCTGCTAGTTATTCTTGTTTTAATTTCGGTCTTATCCACTATAAGTTTGCATGTCTTGTAGGTTTTATTCTCTTTCATGTGCACACTGCACAGAACTAACCACAGGACTGGTTGATGTCCCCAAAAGGTGGTAGCCGTAAGGCTGATCCGGGGGTACCGCACGATCTCGGGCGAGGCGGCAAGCCTCCTTGCCGGACTGCCGCCATGGGATCTGGAGGCGATAGTCCTAGCGCGCCTGTATGAGTGGCGCGCGGAGGCACTGAGCCGGGGGGAAACTCCGCTTCCGCGGCAAATCGCGGCGGAGCGGACAGACCTCCGGCGCGATCTCATGGTGGCATGGAAGGAGCGACTTTCGCAATCCAGCGCAGGGCACGCCACGATAGTGGCGATAAGACCCCTCTTTGAGGAGTGGCTAGAGAGGCGTCACGGCGTCCTCACCTATCGCCTGACGCAGGTCCTCACCGGACACGGATGTTTTGGGAGGTTCCTGCACATCATCAGGCGGGAGGAGACGCCCGGGTGTCACCACTGCGAGGATCGCCCAGAGGACACGGTGGAGCATACGGTGGAGGTCTGCCCCGCATGGGCGGAGCACCGCCGTGCCCTCGTAGAGGCGATCGACAGCGGCGGCGACCTCTCGCGTCCGGCCCTGGTTCAAGCCATGGTCCGGGGCGAGAGGGAGTGGGAGGCGGTCACCTCCTTCTGCGAAGCAGTCATGCTAGCGAAGGAGGTGGCTGAACGGCTGAGGGAGAGAGCCTCACACCCCAGCCGCCGCGGGAGACGCTCCGGGCGTCGGGAGCCGCGTGACGACTCCCGGCCACCGTAGGCGCGGGCCTGCGGACGGAGAGTAATGGGTAGCTCACCGTCCGATCAGGACCAGGCCCGTGCCGGACGGCGCGTACGTGTTCCACGCGCGCCTCAAAGAGATGTCAGCATAAAGGAAGGGGCCTGCCAGGGCCAAAGCCTGCCGGGGGTGCGGGATTGTCCGAAAGGGTTACCGCTACCCCGGAACATAAAGGGCTAAGGAAGGAACACGGATGGGTTTTAGTCAGTAAGAGTCTGACACTCCCTTCGCTCCACCCAGAGCGGGAGGGGTCATTTGATGATTTCCCATCCATAAAAAAAAAAAAAAAAGGACTGGTTGATGTAGCGACTCCTATGTCCAGCAGTAGACATCTTTCGGCTGAAATGATGATGATGATATAACTGTGTTTTTATCGGGCATACTGGATGTAGGAAAGAAGCCTGGCAGGCTCAAATGGGATTGGACAGGTCATATCAGCCGTATGCACGATGACCGCTGGGCAAAATTCTCCAAACAATGGGAGCCTGAAGATGGATGGCGCCGCCGAGGCCGGCCTAGAAAGAGATGGCGAGATGACCTGGATGCATACCGCGAGGGCTGGTTCGAGGTGGCGCGGGAAAAGAGTTCCTGGAAGGATTTGGGGGAGGCCTTTGCCCAGCAGTGGGAGAGTATAGGCTAACAAAAAAATATATATATACAGGGTGTTCGGCAGAACGTTGAACACACGAAAATGGCAAATAGATGGGGTCGTCTGCTACCTATGCAGCCTAAAAAACCTTACTCAGACCCCATAGTTTCTTTTATTTTTTATTTTTTTTTTATACCGAAATTCATGAGATTTAAAACTTTGAAGGCCTATAACTTTATGTAGGATAGACGAAACTGGCAACACTTTTTTGTTTTTGTCTCGACTGGTAAATCCATCTAAAATTATTGTTTGGTGCAAATAGAAAAATCGGCTATAAAAAATAAAAAAATAAAACTGTGGGGCCTAGGTATTTTTTTTTTTGGGCTGGGTAGGTAGCAGGCGACCCCACCTATCTGCCATTTTCGTGTGTTCAACGTTCTGCCGAACACCCTGTATAGTCTTCCAGACCGTATTTCGGCCATGTTGGTCGATATCGACTACTTCCTCTAGCGAGATCCTTCACAGGGAGTTTTACTTACTACAATTTTCTCTAATAAATTAATCCCATCAGGGAAAAAGCACGGAGAGTTCTTTCTCGCAATATCGCGTTATCAAAAAACCCTTCTGCAGTTATCTCAATCAAGCTGAATCAGCATATTTCTTTCTATGAAACTCGGCCGAAAACCTAACGAAGCATCTTTTATATGAAGCTTGCTTGAAACTAGGTCAAAACTGGTTTAAGTGTATAACTGCATACAGGCCGCAGACTTGAAAGTTTACGTGGAAATGTTATAATAGAACTAAGCTGTACTCGGTACAAGTGTTTAAGAAAATGGAGGTGGATTTTAGCAATTTACTAATAATGAAATAATAGTAGAATATACAACAAGTGCATAAAAGAAGCTATGCGAGGGTGGATATTGTCGAGGGGTAAAATTGCTCGTTTATGCCCGAGTTATACACTCTGCTTTTCACTTCGATTGCGAGAAAATGAAACAGGCATAAAGTACAGTATACAGGGTGTTACATGTTGCAAAATTAAAGAAGAGCATAGCTAATTCCCGCCCCGAAACTTTTTAAAAGTTTTTTTTTGTAATTATCAACATAAATTGCGTCATTCGACATGGGTACTTCATACTGCCAAGTCATTAAAACGTTTCTTTGCGTTTTTAAATAATAAATGATATCTATTTAATCTGATTTTATTAAATTAACGCTAGAAAACACGGAAGTGGTATAAATTAAAGCAAATGAAATAAATAATGACTTTAATTTGTGAAGTTTTATTGTGCGTGTGGCTGTTGGGCCAAATACTTTATGCACTAGAACATAAAAACCGACTTTATGTTGCCTAGGCACAACATAAAGATGAACTTTTAGAGCATGAGAAGTGAAAATATCTTTCAATAAAGATATTTTCACTTCTCATGCTCTATTATGTTTTTTTATGGATCATGTCTTCTGCAATCAGAAGACATGATCCATAAAAAAACATAATTAAAAAAAAAATAAGTTTCAAAATATCCATCGGTTTCTTACTAAACTGCAACTATATCCGACGACACTGGTTACGTATTTCCTTTGATGACCGTACATAGAACTCACACATGTGCTATGCAATAATTCTTAAGGCCAATTCTCGTTATTTAATACGTTTGGCAATTCTTCGGGCTATGTCGGTTACCTTGGTTCTCCTGCGGATCTCTTCATTTTTTGTGATTCGATCACGCAGAGAAACTCCAAGCATAGCCCTCTCCATTGCCCTGTTGTAATTATGTTTTGAAAATAGTTCTTAACCATCGAATTAGCTCATACATCGAAAAATAACTCAATATTAATACAACAATAATTCGAATATCTCAAAGTGCTTTCACTTTCAATAAGTTAATTAAGTGGATTTCTTGCTGGAATTTTATAGAAACTTAATTAATTAGGTATTTGAAAAGTTAAATTCATTGAGATGCGTTAGATTCCATAGTTAACTTCGTTAGAATTTATTGAAGTAGATCCATTGTGAGATGAAGTTACAATTAATCTATTTAGATGTAGATTAAGTGGCTAGAATTTAAAGACAAGTACACCTAAGAGAACTATTTTAGTTTGTAAAAGACGTTTGCAGACATTTTGAAGTAAGAAAACGGTAGGTCATCATCATCTACCTAGCCTTTTTCCAACTATATTGGGGTCGGCTTCCAGTCTAACCGGATGCAGCTGAGTACCAGTATTTTACATGGAGCGACTGCCTATCTGACCTCCACAACCCAGTTACTGGGTAATACGAAACCCTTTGGTAAGACTGGTTGTCAGACTTTCGGATTTCTGACGACCCGTAACGACTGTCAAAGATCTAAGAATGACAGCCGCGACCAACGGCTTAACGTGCTTTCCGAGGCACGGAGGGGTCTTGGTATGTAAAGATGGTCACCCATCCACGGATCGATCGCGGCAAGCGTAGCTTAACCTGATCGATCGACCCGTGCGGCTATAATTATTTAGCCACAAGCCCCTCAAGAAAACGTAGTAGGTATACATGTATGTATTTGGTCAAAAATACCTACTTTGAATTTAATACCCATATTCACAAACATTACTATGAAATCTCACAGTGCGCGCGGACGCACGGGGTTCCAAAAATCTATTCATAGACAATACTTGAGTGGCGGTCGGCACTATGCGTCGCTTAATGTTTATGAATTTAAAGGCTTATCATATGGAACGCATTAAGAAATGTCTTACTTCGCATAGTACACCCTCCGTAGTGCATAAATCGCATTTGTTTTTTAGCGGTATCTACAACGCCACATGCGAACAACGCGTCATACTGACGTCACGCAAATCCTGCATCTCGCAAGCAGAGTTTAGCGCGCAACTAGCATAGATACAACAGCCCGACATGAATCATCGGGCAGTTGCCCGCCAGACACAACACCCGTCTGGTCGGAGGATCCTCCCTTTTCAATAGAGTATGAGTGAACTTTACACCCTGTTCCTCATACCTCTATAGCTTTAGTCGCGGCGCAGGCGTCGAAAGCACGCAAGCACGCGAAAGTCAGAGGTATAAGAAAATTTATGATGCCAAATTGCTTAGGTACTAATCCAAAGAAAATTAGATTATTATTTTGATTTTATAATTTTGTTTTATGTCCTAACGTAATGATAATGTGATAAATACAAAAAAAAAAAAATGATTGTTAAATAATTAGTGTTTTAAATCCCTGAACCGCTGGCGTTACAAATGACCGCGCGCCCGCTTGAATGTTAAAATTATAGTGACTAGCAACAACATTTAAAAACGAAAAAAAAAATGAAAATTAAATAAAAGGAGCAACCGGTATAACTTTCTTCCCGCTTATTCATCACTCATCCCATCATCAACATACAACATCACCATCATCATCATCATTCATCATCATTTAATTTTTTTCAAAACCTCAAACGGCGCAAATACTCCAATCTCTTTGGAACTTATATAGGTACATATTTGAGCCGTTTGGGGTTGAAACACTAGGGCCATGGGGCCCGAGTGCCCACTTAGTATTTCGAGACATCGCCAAGCGGTTGGTCAATTCTTGAGGTGACCAGGGGGCTCACCTATTTTTTGGCAAAAGAATCAGCATTGCCATACAACGTGGCAATGCTGCCAGCCTTTTGGGCACGCTTCCTGTTGACAGTGATGCGGACGAATTTTTTGATGCCCTTTGATTATTTTTCCTCCCTTTTTATATACTTCTACATATTATTATTTTAAGATTGTTAGCTTTTTAAATATGTAAAGAAGACTGAATATTTTTTTTTTCATATTCATCATTTTTCATTTTTTCTTCTCGCTTATTCGTTTGCTTGTTTATCAAATAAACTCACGTTCAACGTCTTGAAAATACAGAACGATTTATTCTTCATAATATTGCTTATTGAATTACTGACTTCAATAGAGGATAATGAAGAAAGCTTGTTGCATCAATCAACCTTCGTTATTCACTACATTTATGTGCACTTATAGAACCACTATGTCATCTATATCTATATCTATACTTATAATAAATCTGTAGAGAGGTCAATTCTGTACATGAAATATATTTTCAAAATAACTATCAGGGGGTGATTAGTGATCGATACTGATGCCAAAAATGCAATCAGTAAAATTTTTGTCTGTCTGTCTGTCTGTCTGTCTGTCTGTCGGTCTGTATGTTCCTTATAGAAACAAAAACTACTGGACGGATTTTAACAAAACTTGGTACAATTATTCTTCATACTCCTGGGCAGGTTATAGTATACTTTTCATCACGCTACAATCAATAGGAGCAGAGTAGTGAAGGGAAATGTTGGTAAAACGGGAGAAGTTACTCCATTTTTTAAGCTTCCGTCGCGTGTGCAGCCTTAATGGTTAAAGTTACATAGAAATCATGTATGACGGAAATATTCTAGATAAAATTGTCTAAAAAATATCCCGCAACAGCATATGTCTATCTTTTATGGTTGACTCACAATAACACGTGTAACTCCTGATAGCTTAGCAGTTCGGAGCATTCTGATTATATTTGTTTACTCTTACGTTTATAATACTCTCACTCATCCCTAATTTAAAAAAGTTAACATTATTACCTATTCAATAAAAAAAGAATCATAGAAATCGGTATAGAAACACCAAACTTATACATGAAATAAGCCATCGCGCCGTCACACGTCTGAATCATGCTATAAGGATTATATTTGTGTAACGGTTGCCGCGCTCGACACTGTTCGCGGTAGTGTATAAAAAGGCGGGAGGTCCGAGAGCGTCAGAGCGAGCTTCATTCAATATTTGGCTGTTGATGCGTTCAGAGCGTTCGACCTTATTGACAGACAATAATTGATATTGAGAAACCGTGCTTATCAGCGCGACTTTTAGTCTTTAAATTGTTTATTTGAATTTCTTTTGTTGTTATTTTGTAAAATAGGTATGAGTTGTTTTGGTAGTGTTTAAATATTCGTTCAAATTAAAAATTATTAAGCGTAGGTACTTTTATTAATTAAAGTAGGTAGTTATAGGTATTTATTTTGAAATTTTACACAATGGTTCCCTTTATAATGTAGACAAGGAATTAGGAAGGATTTTTTAAATTCAACCCCTAAGGGAGTTAAATAGGGGATGAAAGTTTTTATGAAAGTCCGTCAGTTTTAAAGTTAGGATCTTCAAATTTTGTGTTTAGGCTGACGACTAAAAATTAATTTAAACGTGTCTCAGCGTTTTTGATAATTTCTCCCCCAAAGGAGGATGAACGAACTGAATGAAATATCAACGCACAGTCTAAACTGCTGGTCCTAGGGACATGAGTTTTGGAGGTTGTGTTCTTCGTGCAGAGTAGGTATCGAATAAGAAGGGGTTTTTGGAAATTCAACCTTTAAGAGGGTGAAAAGGGGGGATTTTGTTTGTATGAAAAATCTTATTTATTGAGTTAATAACCTTGAAACTTGGCACGAATACTTATCTAAGTAAATTATGAAATTTGGAATTTTTCGTTTTTCTAAAATACCCCCTAAAGAGGTAATGGGGGGGTGTTAAAATAAGTATGGAAGAATTTTAACGCCCTGTCCGATTAACTTGGAACTCAATATTTATACTAAGGACTAAAAATAATTAATAACGTGTATCAGGGTTTTTCGAAAATCTACCCCTAACTGTATGAAAAGAGGTAGTTAATTTTAAAGGGGAGGATTTTACTGCGTGGCTTGATTAGCTCGAAAATTGGTATAAATAAACTTTGAGTCAAGTTATGAACACATATTAAACGATTTTTCAAAATTCTACCCCTGTGGGGGTGAAAAGCGGGGATAGTTTCTTTGAAAAATCTGATTCCTTTGTTCTATAAACTTAAAAATTGGCCCGAATACTTATTTATTTAAGTTAATTATAAAGATCATACCAACATTCATTTTCGAAACTTTTAGAGGAAAGTACGAATTTCACGCGGACGAAGTCGCGGGCAGAAGCTAGTTAGACATAAGTGTAGGTACTTAGTATCTACACATATACAGGGTAGTCAAAAAGTCGTGGATCAAACGAAATAGGGACATAAAAGAAGTCATTTCCAACAAAAAATCTTTCTACAGCATGGCCATGATTTAATTGCCTTAAAAGTTATGAATATATACCGAGTTCTTTTACAATCAGACATATTTAAAAAAAAAATGTGGTATAAAACAAACGGTGTTGTATTATTAATAGATAATGTATCAGCACTACAAATGTTCTATTGCGGCTCTGAGTAGGTACCAAATTTCAAGAGTAATAATTTTTTTTCCAAAAATTTTGAAGCGTTACCAAAAATTATTTCTCACTTTAAAAGCGTTGGAAATTATCTACTTTATCTCCCTAATAGCTGCGCCTCGCGGTTTTACCCGCATAAGTTTCGATCTCGTGGGAATATCGAGATAAAAAGTAACCTATATAATAATTCTGGTTATAAACTATCTGTGTGTCAAACATCCAAATCCGTTCAGCCGCTTGTGCGTGAAAAAGTAACAAACATATAAACGCACACACTCACAAACTTTCGTCTTTATAATATTAGTGTGATTTCGTTTGATCCACGACTTTTTGACCACCCTGTATATACGCATATCTACAGAGTAAATGTGATTGAATTTTGATTGAGACTGAATTGTGAGTTGCGAAGCTGAGCTGAATGAGAAATCCAAAACTGACGTGACTCGACTTATGATTTCATGAAATAGTCAATCAAGACGCCCATTTGAACTTAGAGTTGTATGGATGTTATTATTATAAGCCTCTGTTGTCCCACTGCAGGGCAAAGGCCTCCCTTCTCTCTTTCCACTTTTCCCGGTCTACTACGATTGTGGGCCAATCCTTTAAGAAGGAGTCCAGCTCATCTTGCCAACTCTTTCTGGGCTTGCCGCGCAGTCGTTTCCTGCCATTGGGGATCCACTGAGTGGTGGCTTTTGCATATATACTGTTGTATGAAATGACTACAACACGGGTTTACGAAGCAAGTTAATTTGTTAGGTAATAAACTTCCCTGACTGTACCTTACAGGTCAAGTACGCAGGCTATTCTACAATATGTTCAAAATTCCAGGAACAAGGTAAACCATCAAAATTGAAGGATCAGTGTCAACCAAACCCTGATTGCTTATAATCCGGGAGTTAGTTCTAATTTGTACAACATCCAAACATCGAACCCGCGACCTCCATACGACCTACTTAGTTTATGTAGTACTCCAATTCAATTTAATTGGATTAATTGGAAGGGCCGTTTACATACCTTAATGTTTGATACGTTAACCAAACATTCTGGTGTGTGCGGTTACGTCATTGCTACCCATGAAATATACCTGTATGATATTATGAATAAAACAAGGTGGATTATTTTGTGAGAGTGAATTAAGATAAGATAATGATTTATTTCTCACCACAATAAAAGTACAGACGCCAGCACAACAAGCTACCCGAAACTGTCAAATTTTCCCAATCAACTTTGAACCTTATAATTAAGAGATAAAGTAGAACATCTATTAAAGAAATTTGACAGATTGTAGTAGCTTGATGTGATGGCGACTGTACATCAAAAGATCAAGAATAATACATAATGGTATAAATTATACTTTGGAAGACTGGTGCCTAAGCCAGGCGTAAGTCCTGTATTTCAGGACACAAGGAATTGATATAATTAAAAAAAAAATTTCATTAACAATGTTTTATTATGCCGAAATGTATTACAGTAAAAACTAATATAACTTAAATATAAAAAACCTATATAATGAAAAAAAAAAGACGTGACAGGTTTAAAAACAATATTCGTAGTGAGAAATATTTTAAATAGTTTGCAAAAGCCACTGTTATTAATTAGTTTAGTTATACAAAAATAAAATTCAATTTAATTTAGAAAACATTGTGAGTGTCCTACAACCAAAAATTCGAAGAAAAGTGACATCTGCCAACCCGCACTGGGCCCGTGTGGTGGATTACAGCCCGCTCCCTCTCACAGAGAGGATGCTTGTGTCCCAGCAGTGGGAAAATTATAGGCTGATAGTGCTTATCAAGCTCCACAAATCAATAGGTGATAGTAATAAATCATAATCATCATTTCAGCTGGAAGACGTCCACTACTGGACATAGGCCTCCCCGCAAGCACCTCCACTTCGACCGGCACCCTAATTGCGTAACACACTATCAATCGCAATCAGAATCATTTCGAAGCCAATTGCTAATCCATTGCTGCATAAGTTCGAAAATTTGTCTGCTCTACGCGTAAATAACGCAATGAATGTTGTTAAACTGTCAAAATAAAACCGATTCCGATTGATAAAGTGTTATGCAATTGCCCCGCAGTTTTGAGCTTCTCGCATCCAACGAGTCCTTGCGGCCTTCACAAGGTCGTCGGTCCACCTTGTGGTACGTCTTCCGGTACGCGGTCGCCACTCCAGAACCTTTCGGCCCCATCGGCCATCTGTTCTGCGAGCAATGTGCCCTGCCCACTGCCACTTAAGTTTATCATAATAAATATTTAGCCATAAATCACTAAGCTATATCCCTAATCTTTAAACTAACCCACGAACAGTACTGTTAACATAAATTCATTAAAAATTCCGGTCACATTATAATTAAAATCGGTTCAAAAATCTTCCATTGTTCAAAAGATGCTATCTTTTGAAAACTGTTGGGACATGAAACATGTCTGTGCCAGCGATATGGCGAATTAATTCCTGCCGCGGACCGAGTGCTGTATGAAAATGGGTGGTACTGACAGTGGCTAAAGTGCTCGAGAATTTTAATATTGTGTAAAAAAGTAGTACGGTCGGGTTTGGTTGAGCAATATGTTTCTTTGGTCTAAAAATATATGACCTGAAGAAAACTTAGGTGTTATTCTGATTTCGATCAATGTTAGAGCACACCTTGGCTCGTCTAGTTTCGTACAGACGCCAGCTACTACAATCTGTCAAATTTCTTTAATAGATTGTCAACTTTATCGCTAAAGCATAAGGTTCAAAATTGATTGGGAAGAACAAATCCGAAGTGGTGTTGATTACGGGTACAATGGCGCGAGTTCAATAGTTTTTTTTTCTCCATTTCAATAAATGCCCAACGCACCTAAAGGAGTTTTCACTTCAATAAATCTGAAACCGACAAACGACATGAGTAAACCTTACACACGTATATAACCAATTTTTTCTATCGTTTTCGATTACGTTAACGACTGTACCAATCTAGGTATAACCCTCTCGGGGCTCATCCCGCCAACTGCGACGATTTACAGCCAAACATTCCACTAACACTGTGTCGCGGTCATTTTTATGATTTTCCAACATTTTTCTGACTTTCTTTATTTCTTATTAGCTTCCGCCAATAAGCAATTGGCTAAACAATTAAAATCCTTGACTTTATCATGATATTGTAAAGGTTAGGTGATACCTAGAATTCAATGAGGGTATTTATTTCAATTAAACCATGTACAGGCAGAGGCACTTTTGAATTGTCAAAATTAAATAGTCGGTAAGTTACTCAGAAAATTGAAGCTAGTTGCCCATTCCAAAACGTAGATCTCTATGGAGAAGAATGGGCAAGAAACTCCATGGACACTCTTTTAAATCAAGATATTACAAAATCCTGGGTACATTATTCTTGTTGCTTCTATATGTGTGAACAATGTAAAAAACACACACAAATGAATTAAAAATAAGCCTTGGCAGTTAAGAGATGACCAGTCTCAGCCGACGGCATCCGTTCACGAACATGACAGAACGCCAAGTTTCTATGGACATGAATGGGTAAGAAACCACCACAAGTATACATAACATCTACGAGTGCCGATGCTTACCTGAACCTACATTTATTTTATGTGGAATTTCTCGTGAAAGGCAGAGGGGTATGTCAGACTGCCGTTATTACCAATCGTCTTGCCCTTCATAACTGACAGTCGTGTTATCCCTTTTGACGGGAAGAACGTAGATAGTGATAAGACTGTCTAAGGCGCGAATTGCACAGAGAAAGCGTAAGGTGGATATACAAAGGTGACGTGTCGTGAATTACACTCAAGCGGCGCGGCGGCGGGCGGCGCCTTCGTACATTTTGTATGAAAACGTTCATGCCTGCGCCGCACCTTCACCTTACGCCGTCTCTGTGTAATTCGCGCCTGATGTGACACCCCATGTAACTTTCGTTTGTTATTGTTATTTACAAAAATTATTGAAGTGAAACTTCTTTAGGCGCGCTTGACTTGGGGAGTAAACTGGCGAACGCGTTACGAAAAGTGTGATCTGGCGAGGTGAACGGGAGTTGAGTGGGGGATACAAGCAAGAGACAGCAGTGCGCGCACACATTTTCATTCTCTCTTCCTCTCATAGCTAAATACGTTTGAAGTTTCACTTCAGTCGTGTGGTCATAAGCACACTCGGTTTTTTATGTTGATAGTCGATATCCGTGGGTAATAGTATGTACCTATATATATTATTTAGGGCTGCTTTTTTCAACGCCAGATAATTTCATCGGAGGAATAATTTTGAATTTTTGACAGTTCTTCCATACAAACAACTGTCAGACGTCAATTTTATTCCACGAATAAAAATTATCTGTCGATTGAAAAATCAGCCCGTATTTATACATATAAATTAAATTATCGGTCTCTTTAAATACACCCAAAAATAGGAGAGCATAAAGTCTGGATAGCGTAGGTTCGAACCCAGCCAGGCGTTTTACTTTGTGTAAATTATTTGTGTTTTCTTGAAGGAAAACATCGTGAGGAAACCGGCATGTCCTAGAACAAAAATTCTAAGACATGTGAAACCTACCAACCCGCACTTAGCCCGCGTGGCAGATTATAGCGCACTCCCTCTCGAAGAGAGGAGGCCTGAGTCCCAGCAGACGGAACATTATAGGCTGATTATGATGAATAACTTCATCACCACTGCTCTCAAAAACGGTGAAGGAAAACATCGTGAGGAAATCGGCATGTCCTAGAACCAAAAATTCGAAGACATGTGACATCTACCAACCCGCACTGGCCCGCGTGGTAGATTACGGCCCACTCCCTCTCATCGAGAGGAGGCCTGTGCCCATCAGTGGGAACATTATAGGCCGATTATACTATGCTTATGCTAGGACATCATCCTTACTTTTAACGTCGATGCAACAAAAAGAGACCTAGTCAAGCTTTGCCAAAATCTTTCTTAATAAAAACAAAGACAACTTTAAGCACAAGTTAAGACGAAGATCCTTTAAAAACCTGAGCCTTGCCTACTCTCCTTAAAAAACATGAGGTCAGGTGGATATACTAGCAGGCCTCGTTCACAGCCTTGAGCGATGCGACTTGCGATTGCGTCAAGACTTGCGTCAAAAAACACGCGCGAGAATAATACGTGTTATTCGACCTGTGTTTCAATATTACGTTAGGATTTGGGCATTTTCGTGTTGTTAATAACATTTACAATAATATTTGTCTAATTTTAAATCTTTTCTACATGTGTGTGTGTGATATTTGTGAAAAGTAAAAATGTAAACACGCACGATTGGCGCGAAACTTCGACATTAGATATCAAAAAATTTCATTACCACTACTTATTTTAACTTGAACAATGGATGAATTCGTCAAATAATTAAATGATGTATTATTCACTGCCCCTGTGATGGAGTTTGGATGTTCGAAATTCCCAATTTTTATGTTTTTTAGCCTCGACCACTACTGTCAACAAAATGGCGATTATCGCATTTACAGACTTGAATTTAATAAAGGTAAAGTAATAAGCTTGTGCGCTAAATATGAAATATTTAATGGCGTTAACATATGAGTTTTTTATCCAACTCTCTTAATTAACGCACATTCATAAGATTTAATGGGTAGCATAATTAATATTTACCTACATAATCAATATATGTAGAAAAAATGTAATGCAATTTGTGTGTCAGCAATCGTAACTAGATTAATAATATGCCTACATATTTATGTTATAAGGTTTGTATCTTTTACGTGTGGTTTACTTAGAGATGATATAAAAAAAAAAAATATATGTGCTTTTACGTATTATGTACTTATGTATACGAACATTACACCAATCACTGAATAGGTACTTGCTTAGCACAATTTCTTATGTTATAATTATCTTAAATGTAGGCTGACTAAATTGACTTTTTCAATGTACAAACACAGTTGGATTTAGACATTAAAATCTCTAAAAGCATTAAATAGGTAATTAGGAACTAATTATTGTCACTGTATTTGAATACGTACAGGCTTATGTACATTCTACATCAAGGAATATACTACTCTCTATAAACGAGTTGTACATGGTCGTCAATAGCATGAAAGCAAAAAAAAAGTTCACTTGATACTAACGACAGCCCCTAATACGCATGCGCAGTGCGCTGCGTGATATATGGATCATTCCGAATTAGGCCATCATCGTCATCGCCCACAGCGCTCACATAAATAATTTGCGTTCCGATTTAGATGAATCACCATTATGGCAGCTGACAGTCAAAACTATTTTGACTTGATTATGTACTCACGGTTGGATTATAGTATTTATTTGTGTATACACCACGAATTTCTTATTCTTTGGTAAGGTGGCGACTGCAGCCGGAAGCACAATTTCGAAAATGCCACGTTAGTTTAACGAAACCGGTTTGAACTGTCAAAATACCACGCTTGACAACCGTACGACGTGGTAAGATTATGCGGGGAATAATAGGTAATTTATACCATACAGAATAATTAGGGTCAATGTGTAAGCACGCTGTAACGATTACAGTGCAATTCGGAATGTTCCAAAATTCACTCCACGGTAACCATGTCAACATCACTTCGCGCGCGTCGCTCATTGGCTACGGTTTCGTCGCCACTCGCCAATCATGGGCAACGCGCGCCGCTTGACCGGTTAAGGTGAATGCGCAGTGGTAGACCGCGAAATTTAAATTTTCTTACGTTTTTTGCAATTTGTAGGTCAGTATCAGGTTGTATCTTGATCAAAATATGATTTGCGACTATAATAGACATGTATTTACAGAATTATAGTCATTAGAATCATTAATATATCTCTTTAAGTTGGATTTCTACCATAAACACTTTTCTATACTATACTATACTTTTCTTTTCTTTGATTTGTTCTTAACGGTAGAAATCTAACTTAGAAAGATGTATTAATGATTCTAATTTTATAATTCTGTAAATACGTACCTGTTATAGTCGCGAATCATATTTTGATCAAGATACAACCTGACACTGATCTGCAAATTGCAAAAAACGTAAGAAAATTTAAATTTCGCGGTCTACCATGGCACATTCGCCTTAAGGGTTACTTGCATCAAAAATACGGATCTTAGTTATTTAGTATCTATCTACAATAATGTTATATTTGCACGCGTTACAGGTTAAATAAGTAGTCTGTAACTAGTTAATACAAAATCTGGTTAATTGTTGAAAACAAAATGCACACAACTGACTTTTTAAATGTACAGAGGCCAGCACATCAAGCTACCCCAATCTGTCAAATTTTCCCAATTGAATATGAACCTTATTACTTTGTAGTAAAGTTGAAAATAATATAATATAATATATAATATAATATTCCACAACTATCACACAACGCCATCTAGTCCCAAGCTAAGCAGAGCTTGTGTTATGGGTACTAGACAACTGATAAACATACTTACTTATATATTTCTAAATACATACATAATATAGATAAATTACACCCAAAATCTATCAAAGAAATCTGACAGATTGGGGTAGCTTGATGTGCTGGCGTCTGTACAAACACGGTTGGATTTAGACATAACATCTAAAAGCGTTGAAATAAATAGGAACTAATTTCTGAACTCGATTACGAACAGGCTTACGACCATGGTCGTCAATTATAGAAATAAATAAAAACTTAATTTAATATTAATGACAGCGCCCAACGCGTAAGCACTTCACGCGATCCACATCAAAATAATCTCCAATGTGATAATGACAGTGACTAACACGCAAGCGCGGCGTGAAGTGTTCACTTCACTCGATTCACGACATTAAATGTCGTGAATCGGGTGAAGTGAACACTTCACGCGATCCACATGAAAATAATCTCCAATGTGATAATGACAGTGACTAACGCGCAAGCGCGGCGTGAAGTGAACACTTCACGCGATTCACATCAAAGCTCGCGCCTCAGGCTGTATTGACTAGTCTAGGAAAAAAAAGAAAAAAAAACAACATTGAGTTTCTGGCTAAGTTTCTGTTTTGCTATTTTATTGTAAAACCCCATAAAATATTAATGTTCTGACCACTAAAATACCTACTAGCTTTGAAATTATATAAAATGATCAATAGAATTAGCATAAAAATTATTATTAAAATCTCGATTATGATTGTAAATGTATGCTTGGTCAATCCCTAGTATCAGGTGGGATGACACTGATAGCTCACTCCACGCTCACTTCGCCTAAGTTTTCACGGTGAGACGGTTACAGAATCGCACGGCAGAAGCCCAATTCTCGTAATTTAAAATGTTCAAAATCTAGTCGCAGTCTCATCTCGGCGACAAACAAATGTCAAAAACTTGTCAAAATATAGGGAAATTAGAGGTATTTTTGATAGATTGAGACTGAGATCAGAAGCCCAATTCTCGTAATTTAAAATGTTCAAAATCTAGTCGCAGTCTCATCTCGGCGACAAACAAATGTCAAAAACTTGTCCAAATATAGGGAAATTAGAGGTATTTTTGATAGATTGAGACTGAGATCAGAAGCCCAATTCTCGTAATTTAAAATGTTCAAAATCTAGTCGCAGTCTCATCTCGGCGACAAACAAATGTCAAAAACTTGTCAAAATGTAGGGAAATTAGAGGTATTTTTTACAGATTGAGACTGTGATCAGACTGTGAACGTTTTTAAAATTACGAGAATTGCCCCTCAGACTGTAAACGTTCTTAAAATTACGAGAATTACTCCTCTGGTGTCGCTTGAGCGTGTAGCTCGTGGCCACGGGGTTGAGCAACCGGTGTTTGTCACATGTTTCTGTCTATCACTCCGCAAGTCGCGTCGCGGTGACTCGTGACATCCTCTCGTCACATCTTCATATTTTGTCTTCTCCGCAGTCGCTGTCGCAAGACGCGTGTCGCTTCAGCGTATAGCTCGTTGCCAAGGGGTAGTCGTAGATATAATCGGCTTTTCTTGCGAGTGATCCCCTTGAGAACTAGATCGACCCTTGACCGGCCATTAAAAGTTTTTTTTTCATCTTATTTGAGAAAACACTCGCGTTTTGTGTCTAACTTTTATGTGTGTATTTGTTGAGTGGGGAGAGATTTTTGCGTCAGGCTTTTTTTTGGAGATGATTACCTAGTGTTTGTAAAGGTCATGGAGTTTTAGATGCTGCTGCAAAAAATGGCTTCAACGAACGATTTATAACAGTGTGCAGGTACAAAGTTTTGATGCCAAATTTAAGACTGTTTTGGAAAAACGGTCATAAGAGACACGGTTTCTAAATAAACTAGCTTCTGCTCGCGACTTCGTCCGCGTGAAATTTCACCCTCCCCCATTCTCCTTCTTAGGGATGGAATAGTGGTGGAAACCCATTCTTAGTGGATACCTACTCTTCACAAAGAACACACCCTCCAAATTTCATGTCTCTAGGCCCAGCCGTTTAGGCTGTGCGTTGATATATCACTCAGTCGGACTTTGAATTTTATACAGGATGGTCAAAAAGTCGTAAATCAAACGAAATAGAGAGATAATGGAGATCATTTCCAACGCTTTTAAAGTGAGAAATTATTTTTGCTAACGCAAAATTGAAAAAAAAAAATGCTCTTGAAATTTGGTACCCAGAACCGCAATAGAACTTTTGTAGTGCAGATATATTAGCTAGTAATAATACAACACAATTTGTTTTATTGTTTTATATCACATTTTTTTTAATAATCTAACCCCCTTATTCATAATCCTATTTTATCTCTATTTTAGCTAAAATAGGTTTATAGAACGTTTGTCTTTATCTGTCACGTTGTCATTTCTGTGTGTTAGAAAGAGACAAACCCCATTTTAACTAAAATAGGTTTGATAAGTTTTATGAATAAGGGGATAATTGTATAAGAACTCGGTATACAAAAATATTCATAACTTTTAGAGCAATTGAATTATGGCCATGCTGTAAAAAGATTTTTTGTTGGAAATTACCTCCTTTATCTCCCTATTTCGTTTGATCCACGACTTTTTGACCTATATAAAAGTGCAACCAACCTTAGTTGCGTAACATACTATCAATAAATTAAAAGCTGAATCATTTTGAAAGATATCGCTAATCCATTGCTTCATATGTTCGAATAGTTAGTCTGCTCGACAATGTAACGCAATGAATGTTGTTGAACTGTCAAAATTAAAGCTATTGATAGTGTAAAGTGTATTAGGCAATTACTCCGCTGTAATACATTTGGCTTAGCAGGAGTAAAGTTACATGCCAATAGATTGAGTATTATATTCAAGGTTATCACGACGTGGCCGCGTGGGTTCCGGAATAATAGAAATACTTCCCACATAATGTTTTGGACAATAACGATGCTATATGTAAGGCCAGTTTCATAAATAATGGAACAAGAATGATAATACTATTTTTATTGTTTATCATTTTGTATTTATCTGCGTTTCCAGTGGACTGCGCTAATTTGATGATTTATCGCGTGTGTTGTGTAATCAAGTATGATGGTGATAATTCAATTAACAAATACATTCTAATGCATTCGATGATACTAAAAATGTTTGAAATCAATATTATTTTAATCAATATTTTTTTATTGTTGCAATTTCATCATCATCATCATCATTTCAGCGGAAAGACGTCCACTGCTGGACATAGGCCTCCCCCAAGCACCTCCACTTCGACCGGTTTTGTGCTTCTCGCATCCAACGAGTTCCTGCGGCCTTCAAAAGGTCGTCGGTCCACCTTGTGGGAGGCCTTCCAACGCTACGCCTTCCGGTACGCGGTCGCGGTCGCCATTCCAGAACCTTTCGGCCCCATCGGCCATCTGTTCTGCGAGCAATGTGCCCTGCCCACTGCCACTTAAGTTTGGCAATTCTTCGGGCTATGTCGGTTGTGTTGCAATTTATATTGTTTCAAATCAATATTTTTTTCGTCTGTGCTCCATGGACCAATTGAAATTTGACCAATTGGTCTATGGGGAAAATGACATGTTTCCATCGTCTAAATACCAACTGGACTACGAAGAATTGAGAAATGTTCCACTGCCCAGTTTAATAGTATAGTAAAGCCTTGTCCATACTATTTAAAAAAATATATCATAAACAATTTTTGTAACCGCTTAATACACATTCCTTTTTTTGATAAAAGGGTAATTAATTATATTTATTATTTATATTAATTTATATTCTGACGTGATTCTCACCAAATAAATGTTATTATTTGGACTCCCGCGAATCAATAAACTAATTAAATGTTTTTTCTAAAGCAAATCTTCCTTTTGAGAAACATTACGTTATTAGCAAAATTTCTCGGGAACCGCTAACCAAAAGATGTTCTCGAAATTGTAATTATTTATCGCTCCCATTTAATTGGATTACAAATTATGTAAGTAAATAATAAATTAAACGTAAAATTTCATTTGAATAAACATCTACCAGATTCTTATTTAGGCGCCTCTGCAATGCTACGAGTCACCTACGCAGGTGCTACGAGAGCTACGAGCGCTACGCAGATGCTACGAGAAATTCGGTTGAGTTGCGTCTACAAAATTATTTTCTGCTTGTATGATACCTTTTCCAAAATAAGTTCTTTCGCAAATAATTTTTGAAGTACCCATTTTTCATCGTCATCAATAATTCCACAGCAATCCACTGCTGGGCAAAGGCCATTTGCACGCCATTCAGCTCGATTCTCGGCAACTCACACTTGTGTTTTAAAACAAACTTTTACTTTTAAACGAATCCGTCATCAATACAAGATGGAGAAGACGATACGACAGTAAATTAAACTGCGTATATCTAATGACGTTCCTAGTCTGTATACTATCCGTGCTGTATACGAAAGTTCAATCAAATGTATACAATATTTTAGGTACTAAAGCTAGCTAGTAGCACAGATATAGATAGACCTAGATAACTCAACCATCACGATCTGTATGAAAACCAAGCGTGCCATTTTTTGACTACCTACTATGACGTCACAAGCACTATTCAGTGATGGGAAAATCGAATCGATTCAAAGACACCGCCGCGTGCGGCACCCGTCTTGCCCCACCCCCGGGGCCTAGCGCCAGCGCTCACGCTCACCCAGCCAGCAGTACACAAGACTGGGCACGAAAGTGGCAGCTTACGATTTTTGTACGTAAGCTGGGCACGCGAAGTAGTAGCTTTTGCGTTATCTAGGTGTAACTATATCTGTGGCTAGTAGACTGATAGGCAAAATACATAGTATTTTTGGCGAATGAATCGCGAATGCAGACTAGGTACTATGGGATGGTCTCATGACTTTTGTTGGCTGATGCCGCTGAGTGTAGTAGCTGTGGTTGTAGAAGCTATGGTTTTGTGGGTAATTATAATACTCTGTATTCAGATACGAAATCTTGGCCTACAGAACCATGGTTTTAGTCTTAGTCGTAACTTAGATTTAATTTTAGTATTTAGTCAAGCAAAAAGTCGTGCAAAATCCACGAGGATCTACTGCCGACAAATTGCTTTGCAGTTTGGTGGGTGTTATGTTAAAACAAAACTTTAATATTATGGATTAAATAAATAAAAAGAAAAACATAGTCGGTCGGTTGTTTGAAAAAAATCACTATGTATTTTAATTTATTTTAAAGTTTCAAAATAGTCTTGCGCATTACACAGGGTGAAATTTTAATCACCGTTTTCCTCTTATTGAAGAATTTTTGACATGTGAAATGTATATGGACAACATGAAAAATGAAAAAAATGAATGAATGATGATGATGAATGTGAAATGTGTATGGTAACAACCTTTACTATGGGGACAAAACCTGAAATAGTGAAAAAAAAAATCAGCTGTTCCCAACATTTATGTTCGCATAACTCGTCAAAATGTAAAAAACAGTAGATTTTTTTTTTTGCGGTTTCATGTTTGGTCCCATAGTAAAAGTTGTTCATAATGATGAGTACAATGAAAAAATAAGTTTATTGATACAAAATACCTTTGTATACAATACCAGTACATTTCACATGTCAAAAATTCTTATATACCATACCACCAATTAAAAGCGAAACCCTAGACAGCAGACGCAAGGCTCTTTCATGTCACCATAAAACGCTTATAACCATCATAAAATTTCCCAAGTACGCTATTAAAATATCCCATCTCTTTATTAAATTAAAAGTTTTAGCCAGCAAAAGATATTAAATCATCATCTGCCTAGCCTTTTCCCAACAATGTTGGGGTCAGCTTCCAGTCTAACTAAATGCAGCTAAATATCAGTATTTTATATGGAGCGACTACCTATCTGATCTCCACAACGCAGTTACTGGGTAATACGATACCCCTTGGTAAGACTGGTTGTCAGACTTTCGGGCTTGTTGACTACCCGTAACGACTGTCAAATATCTACGAATGACAGCCGGGACCAACGGCTTAACGTGTTTTCCGAGGCACGGAGGGGTCTCGGTATATAAAGACCCATCTATAGAGCAACCACGGCAAGCTTTACCTGATCGATCGACCTGCGCGTCTGTTATTATTTAGCTACGGGCCCTCAAAAAAAGCAAAAGATATTAAATGATAATGATAAATGATTTTATTTCTGTAAGTAGGTTTGTGGAGCAATGGTGGTCCAGTGGCAACGGCCGCGACTTACGAGTTGTAGGTCGCAGCTTCGAGCCTAGTCAGGCGCTTTGTTTTGTGTAAATTACCTATTATCTAATGATAATAGGTAATTTACACAAAACAAAGCGCCTGACTGACCGGCCCGCGTGGTGTATTACGGCAGAGCAGTGGTAATCCACTGCTCTGCCGTAATACACCACGCGGGCCCAGTGCAAGTTGGTAGATGTCACATATCTTCGAATTTTTGGTTCTAGATCATACCGGTTTCCTCATGACATTTTTCTTTACCGTTTGGAGACTAGCCCTGCCTTACCCTCGGAGAAATGCCAGGCGTAAAATATGGTATATGTTACGTTAAGTCTAAAACTGATACAAAAAAAACCAGCCAAGTGCAAGTCGGACTATTGTACGGTGTTATGGAACCCTTCGTGTGCAAGTTAACATTACATACAAATAACGGCAAAAAATCACGTTTTTTTTTTTATGGGAGCCCCCCTTAAATATTTGTTTTATTCTGTTTTTAGTATTTGTTGTTATAGCGGCAACAAAAATACAATCATCATCTGTGAAATTTTTAACTGTCGCTGTAGCTATCACGGTTCATAAGATACAGCCTGGTGATAGACAGACAAACAGACGGACAGACAGACGGACAGACAGACGGACTGTGGAGTCTTAGTAATAGGGCCCCATTTTTACCCTTTGGGTACGGAACCCTAAACAACACTAACTTCCAACGAATACAGAACCTCCTTTTTGAAGTCGGTTAAAAATGGCCCGATTACGGTAATATACCAACTGTACAAAAAAGGTGGATTTATGTTTGATTCTTTGACGACAATCCCTGAGGGCACCACCAAGGCCCTCTAACGCGATTACTTGGGTTCATGACAAGGGGAAGTGAAGAGCGATAAGCGTTTTTATAGTACCACTAGTAACACGCAATACAGCTGAGGTCCTGGGTTCGGTCTTTAGGTTGGGCAAAGTGGGTATTGGATGGGTAACCATTACATAACGAGTTCCCTTCGTGCCGTGTAGTTCGGAAAGTCTGAAGTCTAAACGTTTGACTAAGACTGGTGTCTTACCAAGGGTTATCGTGTTACCGTAACTGGGTTGTGGCGGTAAAAAATAAATAAATAGTTTTTGTTGACTTTCCTATCACAGGTCTCATCACCTTTGTATAGACGCCAGCACATCAAGCTACTACAATCTGTCCTTTAATAGATTTTCTACTTTATCGCTAAAGCATTAGGTTTAAAGTTGATTGGGAAAATTTTACAGTTTCAGGTAGCTTGATGTGCTGGAGTCTGTACTTTGTACGTATTTTTCTGTTCCTTGCTTCTTGTGAAATTAAAGTTATTTATCACTTTGTAGTGTTTTTTTGAAGTCGGTTGTTTTTTTTGTAAAAAAGTTTTTTTTACTTTTTACTTTGTACCTACCCCACACAAATTCAATTAATACTAGTGCATTGAAGAATTGAAGACACCGACCAGAAGAATCATCAAAATTCGCATAGAAATGATGGAGATGCAATACATTTACGTACATAACTTCGTACATAAGAATAATCACCGAATGTATTATATATTAAAACCTTTCTGAAAGTATGTAGATCACTTCAGTGAAAGAATTATCAAAATCGGTCCATTAGTTTTTGAGAAAATCGCGGACATACAAACATACATACATACGGGTTGAATACAGAACCTCCTTTTTTGAAGTTTGTTAAAAATAGTGTCGAAGTCAAAACTGTGAATTTTATATATATTTTTTTTAAAGTAATTGCTACGAGATATGGGAACGAGTCTGGAGCCGAAAATAAAGTTTTTTGATTTTTTGTCCGTTTGTCTGGATGAATGTACTGACGCAAAAACACCTGAACGGATTAACAGATAGGTAGTTTTAACCTGGATTAAAACATAGGATACTTTTAATCCGTGTAGTATGTTTCCGTGGGATATTTTCTGCCTTCCATACGGGCGAAGCCATGGGCAAAAGCTAGTAAATAAATAATTAAGAAAAGGCTAGGCAGATTGAAGTAATCAAGTTAAAGGTGACATAGTTATATTGCAGAAAATCCCACAAAGGTCTTAAAACTTGCGCCAAACAACTTCAACCAAAGAAGTGTGAAAACACGTGCACGCCACTGTAATTTGATAAATCGACGCGGCTATACTATTTGTTTACCATTTCCATTGTTTGATGTACACAGTTACACTGTACACGTCGGGCCAACGAAATGGTATTGCTGCTGAAAATGTTTAGTGCCTGATGAAGTGAAATCTTTTAAGTCAATAATGGACTTCCCTTTTTTTTCTTTTTTCTGTGCGTCTTTTGGACTTTTTCGCAAGGTGTTGTAACGGAATAAGGCACCTTTGATGAGCTCGATCCTGATCGAATTGTTTGCCGCGTTTTCTGTTCCTCTTTTTTCGCGATTCCCTTGATTTAGCGAATAGGATGAGGAGGAATGGGGCAGAGTAACGTTCTCTGATGTATCGAGATTCGTGTTGTAGGTATAATCATGACGGAAGACGTCGAGTGTATAGACGGCCAGAAGAACGTTGTGCACAAGCAGTTCGTGAGTTACGCAATTACCCCGCAGGATTCAGCAGTAGTGCTTGCGACCACTAGACCAACGCAGTAAATAATAATAGATATTTCCACACAAAATTGTGTCTGTCTTGCGGTAACGGCCTGTAATATTTCTAATCAAATAAATGAGACAAGAAAATGAGTGATTACTTTTTAGGGTTTCGTACGTCGTAATGAAAAAACGGAACCCTTATTATAGGATCACTTGTGTGTCTGTCTGTCCATCTGTCACAGCCAGTTTGCTCCGAATCTACTGGACTGATGAAGTTTGAAAATTGGTACTGATTTTTTGTGACCCAAACACGGACGTGTAGGTAACATAAATAAACAAATTTTGAATAATGGAGTTTCGGGTCACTTTTGGGGGGCAAAGTCGAAAATTTAAAACAAAAGTTTTGCAAACTGTATCGTGAGACATATTAAATGAAATAATTCGTTATGGGTCTCAAATATATTTTTACTATAATTTTAAAGTAAACAGTTTTGAATTTATTTAAGAAAATAAATTGACCATTCATACTTTGATGTTGTGTCATGTCAATTGTTCAATGGAACGGTCAAGCCATACATTTAGACCAAGATGTAAGGTTAGTAGAGCCAAGTCTCAAACTCTTCAACTCTTATACCTTACATTAGATCAGGGGGCCTAAAAAGACCACTTTGGCAGAATCATAAAAGGATAACATTATGAATCATAATAAAATTCTTAAAATGGTCACGAACTGACAATTCATAATATTATTTGCGTACAACAATTCATCTGTTTGACAGTTTTTTATGGAGATTCGTAAAATGGTTCACAAAATATGAATTGCTTTAATGTCAAATAATATTATGAATTGTCAGTTTGTGACCATTTTACGACTTTCACTATGTTATCCTTTTATTATTCTGCCAAAGTGGCCTTTTTAGGCCCCCTGATGACTTTTTAACAGTGAAAGGGTTATGTAAATCTCGGCAACCTACTTTACATGAAATATTTTTGGTGGGTAACATAATTCATCATACGGAACCCTCTCCACGCGAGTTCAACTCGCACTTGTCCGGTTTTTCCTAATTGATTAAGATTCTTCGTCATTCATTTATTCTTCTACTTGAATAAGTAACTAATGAAACATATAACCTTAGAACGTCATATAATATCTTTGGGGTATATACTGTAGAAGCTGGCTGTGAAGCCACTCCTATTTGTGGGACCGGCTGGTTATATTTGAATGGAACATCCATTCGAACGTCCAAGCGTGTGTCAAATATTCTGTTAGTTTTTTCTTATATTAGAAGCAGTGTTGGTTTTATCGTTGTACAATAAGCTTCTCTTAAATAATGAATGCTGTTCAAAGCTTAACGCCTTTTAGTTATATGTCGTAAGCACGTCCTATGCTACGACCCCCTCTACAATACCTTATTGGAGTTTCTTGCCCGTTCTTCTTCTTACAGTTCTACATTTTGGAATGGGCAACAAGCTTCAACTTTCTGACTAACTGACCGAATTTGACAATTCAAAAGTGCCTGTAAATGGTTTTTTTATTTAACTAGCTGAGCCCCGCGGATTCACCCGCACAATTGTCGATGCCGTGGGAATATCGGGATAAAAAAGTAGCCTAAGTATATGTTAATCCAGGGTGTCAGCTACCTCCATACAAATTATTATCAAAATTGGTCCAGCCGTTTGAGCGTGAAGAAGTAACAAACATATAAACATACACACACACACAAACATTCGCCTTTATAATATTTGTGTGATTTTAGCCTATGTTGTCCCACTGCAGGGCCTTAGGTCTTCTTTTCTTCTATCCACTCCACGCGGTCTTGTTTTAGTGTGGACAAGTCCTGTCTATAGACGTGAAACTCATCCCGCAATTTTCTCCTGGGTTTGTCTCGATGTCACAGGACGTTTGTTTTTTCTTTTTGGCTTAATTGATAAATGCCTTGAGTTTGTGTGTTCGGGGTTGGGGTGAGATCAAGATAAACTAAGATTAAAGATTATAAAGATAGGTATATTTCAGTAATATGAGTACAAATGAGATAAACATTAAAACTAATGAGGTGAATAAGATGAGATGGAGTCGCGCCCGATACGCTATCCGAAAACGTACTGACTGTTTTACTTAGGTAATACATAAAGTATTCAAGGCATAAAGCGCGGTGTCGCAATTACGCTGACATGTATATTATTGTTCGGTGATTGACCCGAACATTATGAACAAAAAGTTTAATTACTAGGGGCTGATTTTTCCAACGCTAGATAATTTTATCGGAGGAATAGTTTTGAATTTTTGACAATTCTTCGATCCATACAAAAACCGTAAGACGTCAATTTTATTCCTCGAATAAAAATTATGTGTCGATTGAAAAATCAACCCTAAGTCAAACTAAGCTCCCGTGCGGCTGTTAGGTATTACCACAGAATACTTAAAGTACTACGTACAGAAAGGTCACTCCCTTCCCCGCACTAACATCAGATACCGCACCTCACCCCGCACTTCGAGGTTACCGTCGCAGTTCTTTAACAAAGAGCGCTCGCAAAGTCGCAAACACAAGTACCTCACGCACACATTCATACGTAGATATACAAACGTCATTTTTTAATGTAGTAGTAGCAGGTAATTATTTTGCGAGCGTTGTATGGAGTGTCCGGGGTGTGGTATTACCACAGAATACTTAAAGTATGTATTACTTAGCCAAAGGCCTCTCAAACAACACTTCACTTCACAGACATTGTTACGTATATTAAATAATCCACAATAAAGTGAACGAAGACATTTTAATAATGTTCTGTAATAAAACTTAAGCCATGCTCGAAAGCATTTGAATAAATTCGGATATTATTATTTTCTTTTCCAATATGTGTACCTATATTGGAGCAGCTAATAATAACTTTTTGACAATATTTTTTGTTCACGGTTCTCGTATATTCGTAAAAGGTGAATAGCACAGGATATGTACCTGAAATTGAATTGTGAGGGTACGAGGGAGTTCTTTTGCAATAAGGATTTATGTAGGGATCGTAAAGTACGAGTATTTTGTTCTCAATTTTTCTAAGTCGTTTTCTGTTATTTTAGCGTGATGTTTTTATTTGGGACAAACATAAATATGTCGTGTGCTCGTAACTTTATTATGACCTATATTTTTTTAATTTACTGACAGACAACGTACAGCCCAAACCTCTGGGTTTAGAAGCTTGAATGTTTGCAAGTATTATTTTATAGTCAAGATGAGCTAAAGAAGTATTTTTGAAACATCATCCCCTAAAGGAGTTAAATAATGGATGAAAGTTTGAATTGAAGTTTTTGATAGAACATTCCACCGGGAACACAGCGTTGAACACAACGTTGTTGAGCAGACAAATTTTTCTAACATATAAAGCAATGGATTAGCCGAATATCTATGGGATTAGCTATACCTTCAAAATAGTTCAGATTATGATTAAAAGTGTTTTATGCAATAAGGGTGCGGGTTTGTCGATGTGAATGAAATAAGTACCCTTAAAAGGAAATGCGGTCGGAGTGACTGTTAAAAAATCCTAAGTAAAAAGTCGTAATTCGAGGTTTGGCACTCGCCTTTTTCCTTCCTCCAATATTGGACCAATTTAAAAGATATTTCATGAACTGAATAAGAAGGATATACGAGTAGGTATACTGTGTCTCTATGTTTTTCTTTTTTCATTAATAGTTGTCAAACTTTGTACACTAGGCCTCTGTTGGCAATATAAAAGATATTTCATAAACTGAATAAGAAGGATATTATATACTATGTTCCTATGTTTTTCTTTATTTATTAATAAGCCACACTAGGCCTCTGTTGACAGCGGTTTAAATCGACATTTTTTGAGGGTTCTAGTGCTTACAAAAATAATGTATCATTGAAAAGGAAAACATAGGGACATACAAGTAGTAGTTAATATTCTGTAAATCATCATTGCTTTTTGGTCATTAACCAGAAAGAAAACAGGCGAGAACGTTTCTATGGAGAAATGACCACCCGCATTGCCTCTTAAGGTCCTGGTGTCCAAAACTATCTTAAAGGTACATACAAAATTCTGGTCTCAGACTAAAACTTTGTACTCAAAAAGCATGGTTTCATGAAATGAAATTAAATGTTAACTTTGACCACGACAACTTCGACCTTATTTACTTCTAAACATTTTGAATTAATAACATTTTCCACTAAAAGCCACGAGCCACACTTGACCAAATTCTTATCAATTAATTAATTTACCTAGCTCACGGACGGACATTCGGGCATTGTCGGGTAACGTCGGGAATGGCCGTCAATGACAGCGGCCACCGCAGATTGTTTCGTGTTAAGACATGAGCTGTTAGCGGTACGGTATGGGATATGATAATATTGAACGTCGCTGAATGTAGCATTGTGTGCGCTGCACGTCTACAACAATGCTTTACGTGTGGTGGATTTGTCCCCACACCAATGGGCAAATACTATTTCAATACAGAGGTACAGTATTGACGCTTACCGAATAGAGTTTCATATAATAAACAACCTAATAAGTTGCTGTTGTTGATGTTGTTGTTGTAGTTGTTGATGTTGTTGTTGCTGTTGAGTTGTTGTTTTCCTTGCTGTATTATCTATTCGATAATAAGATTTGTTTGTGGGTGAAAATCAGAAATTCAATACTAATGAACGGAGTTCGCGTCAGAACTGTGTGGCGTCGAAGTGATTCAAAAGTATGTGATTGTAAATTATAAAAAACATTTACTACTAGTACAGCTGCCATATATGACGCGAACTCCGTTCATTAGTATTGAATTTCTGATTTTCATCATCTACTTTTGCTGTTGACTGTACTCGGATGTCTATGATTGGTACAGTCAGACTCGAAAATATAACAAGAACGACACACGATTATTCGTTGTGTCTACAGTACAATTGGAGTTCCATAACAACGTCTTTGTGTAGCTACAATTAATTATCCAGTGTTTAATGTTTTGTGGCTACACATTGATACAATATTATAGAACAAAGGTTGTAGACAATGAAACTTGTCGATATATACATCTGTTAGTAGAAGGCTCAATCAATCAGTCAACTCAGCCCATCGCAGTCCACTGCTGGACATAGGCTTCTCCCAGGCTGCGCCACAACACCCTGTCCTCCGCCTTCCGCATCCAGTCTACCCCAGTCACCTTCAGTCAGTAAGCTGACCGTGCCCATTTGTAGTGTTTCTACCGTCTCCCAATCTTTTTGATGTATCATTTACCTTTAACACATACCTAGGTGCTCCGGCTACAAAAAGCAGAATGTTATTTAATTCCGTAAGCTCTATAAAAATACAGGATGGCAGAAACTTTGACGCGCAAACTGTAATCGTTGAATTCAGCACATCATTGCATAGAAATTTAGAGTCGGTTATCATAAAAAAACTCCTGTTTTATACAATACCTACGCAGTCAAAATGTTTGGAACTATTTTTTTTTTAATTTTATATTTTCTTTGGTTCAGAATCATGTAGGTACTGAAACCATGGTATCAGAGGCAATTTTTCGTAATTTTAAGATTGTTCACAGTCTGATCTCAGTCTCAATCTGTCAAAAAAATAAAAGAAAAAAAAATATCAGCTAATCCTTGCATTCATGTTCACACAACTCGTCAAAATGTAGGGAAAAGCTGATTTTTTTTTTCGCGATTTCAGGTTTGGCCCCATAGTAAAAGTTGTTCATAATGATGATTACAATGACCCCGTAAAAGGATGCTCATGAATTCAATTTCACCCTGTATATGCTAGTTGCGCGGTAAACTCTGCTTGCGAGATGCAGGATTTTGCGTGACGTCAGTGTGACGCGTAGTTCGCATGTGGCGTTTGTAGATACCGCTACAAAATAATAAAACTGTTCCAAAACGTTTCAAACTTATGACTTGGACTTTAAGTAAATGACAGAACAAAGGGACCCCTAGCCTTAAGGCACTTCCTCTGGATTTCGTTTTTCCCTACCCACTAGGTCAACTAGTGGGTACTTACCTAGTCCCTTGATTTGGTGCTTTATTTCCCTTTCTTTTAATAAATAAACAAAGATCCAGGAGCCCGACTCATGGCATTTTCGTGGAATTCTTTTTTGTAGACATACCATTCCTACATTTTATTACAAGGTTTTATTTTATTCGTAGGTTCGTGGTTATATTTTTGTCTGTCTTTTATTATCTGCACATACAGACTCTCACGCATGCGCTCGCACTCGTCTAGCTAGATGTCCTGCCCTTCTCCACTTGAGGCGCATCGCTCAAGCTCGCCGTCCGGTAAGGACCAGGCCCGGGTCGACGGCGCATTGTGTTCCACGCGCGCCTCAAAGAAATGTCAGCACTAACTGACGGGGTCCACCAGGACCGATGCCTGCCGGGGTCGCGGGTTGTTCGAAAGAGATACCGTGGTCCCTGGCACAGGCAACTGAAGGAACACGGGTAGGTTTTAATCAGTAACAGTCTGAAACGCCCTTTCGCTCCGCCCAGAGCTGGAGAAGTTATTTGATAATTTCTCACCCAAAAAAAAAAAAAGGCGCAACGCTCAGTCCCCGACGTCGTAGACTTTCGACCGACTACCAATTTCGGAGTTACGCACTTAAACTTGACAACGACCAATAGGGCTTTAAGAACACCATTCAACCCTTTGCATTATGTTGGTTATAAGGAAGATAAAAGTCCACTACCCAACTTTTGTGTTTACATAAAGGTGGGCATAAAACCCTTTACCTTTCAGCCTTTATAGCATAGCGTAAAATGCATACAGTCTAATCTCTGCAGGCTTCTGTTTCAGGACTAGTGAAATATGAGAATGAAATACCATACAAATATAAATCTTTTTCCCATAGTGACATCAAGGAGAATAATTATAGTTGCCATTTACGACGGTGCAGAAGAGACATCATTTTATCCGCAAAAAAATTCCTAGACACGTTGCAAAAACAGTAAAAATCTTCAACAAAATAACTTAAATTGTGATTTCTGTTCCCAAACTCGTGTAACATTTGAAACGCATGCCTAATACAGAATCATCACCTGCCTAGCCCGCACTGAGCCCGCGTGGTAGATTGTAACCCAGTCCCCACTTTGTGTTCCAGCAGTGGAAACATTGTAGGCTGATTTTACGAGTATATGGATACTAGTTGCACCCCGCGGTTTCACCCGCATGAGTCTCGATCCCATGGGAATATCGGGATAAAAAGTATCCTATGTCCTTTCTTGGGACTCAAGCTATACCAAACCAAACCAAATTTCATCGAAATCGGTTCAGGGGTTTAGGCGTGAAAAGGTAACATACAGACAGACAGAGTTACTTTCGAATTCATAATATTAGTATGGATGTCGCAGCCAACTGGTTTAATTAGCCGTTTAGTTAACCGCCTAGCCTTTTAACTAAACGGCGGCCGTTCAACTAACGGCCTGAATGATACTCAATATTATAGTTTAGGCTGGAAGTCTGTAACTAATCACGCGCAAGCCGAACTGGTCGCGGTAACTAAGCCAGGGCACCCCGACCAAAGGGGTTAGGTTAGGCTAGAACTGTGATCAACCGCGTGCGAGCCGAGAGAGCGAAGCGAGGCGAGCACTTAAGGCTATTCAATACATGATCTCCCAGCCACTTTATCGCTAGATGGCGGCACATTCGCACTTCGAACATTTTCAATTTTTACGCCTAACTCAGAAAGCTTTGCGAAACAACTTTATTATATGCGTCAACTAACGCATTAACATAATCTTTTTAGATATTCACTTTGCTTGTTAACTCGTCACATACAAAGATTTGTACCCCTAAACATTTAGCCGTTTCACTTTATATCTTTACTATGTCTTTACACACACATGTACAGTTACACACTACGTGTATAGTTTTACTTGCGATATAACTAGATGGCGTTGTATTCATAAACTTGGTTTGTGAACTTGTTTTCCAGAGGTGGCGTTAATTAAAATAAAATATTTTTACGAAAATATTTTTATGACTGTCCTTCATTCTCTAAAGAAAAGCGTACTTTTTATAGTAAAAACCGAAGAAAAGAATACTTGATTGCTACAAGGGTTGTCAGTTGCTTATTCAATTATTCTAAGGGTGCTTTTGTAGTGTGTTAGGGTAGGTTTAGGTTTAAAAATAATAAAATAATAATAAATCCCCTGACCGATTTCGGTCACGGTGGCCAATTTCAAAGAAGATTAGCCAGGTTTGCAGGAGATATTATAGTGCACAAGTGTGTGCGCAAATACAGGAGAGAGAACAGGCGCAGGACCAACGGCTTTACGTGCTTTCCGAGGCACGGGGGTATTACGCCACCAATTTCCAAACTCCGGGCAAAAAAAAAAAGAAAAAGAGTAAAGAAACTCCTAACGGGAAAAACCCAATTTTAATAACACTGTCCGACCTGAGAATCGAACCCAGGACCCCGAGAACGGCAGATGCACTTGTGACCACGAAACCAACGGGACAGTTAAGATTCTTTGTATAATTAAACGCTACTATAAAACAAAATATATAAAATGTTTATTTGAGTCGTGCGCGAGAGATGCAGCGGCGCGACGGAATTCCGCGAATTTCGGTCACTCGTAGGTATAATAATAATGTATCATTCAACCGCAGCCCAGCGTGCCCGCCGTCGCAGGCAGTAAGGCAGTGTACAGACGCGTGAAATTATTAGGCCGTGTACACACGGTTGTGTTGTGGGTATTTAATTATTAGTGTAATTTTATTACTGTTGTGTGTATGTGTATGTATATGTATATAAGTGTTATGTGTAATATGTATTATGTGTTTACTATTTACGTGTGTTTGTATGTTTAGCCTAAAAACCAACAAATTCACATACACCAGCGTCCACTCAAACCAACAATTCCAATTTCAAATGAGAAAATGAAAAAAAATCAGCTGTTCCCTACATTTTGACGCATGATGATACCTATACGAACATAAATGTAGGGAACAGCTGATTTTTTTCGCGATTTCAGGTTTGGTCCCATAGTAAAAAAAATTGTTCATAATGATGAGTACAATGACCATGTTAGTGTTGTTCCAATAACCCTGTATATACTTATACTATATTATATCCATACTAATATTATAAATTCGAAAGTAACTCTGCCTGTCTGTCTGTATGTTACCTATTCACGCCTAAACCACTGAACCGATTTAGAAGAAATTTGGTAGGTATGGGGAAGGACATAGGATAGTTTTTATCCCGATATTCCCACGGGATCGAAACTTATGCGGGTGAAACCGCTGGGCGCAGCTAGTTGCAAATAAAGTTTATTGAACTCTTCTCTCTCTTCGATAATTGAGCTTTGTTGGTACCGACTTTGTTTTGAAGATTCTATACATCTTTTATTAGGTACTTATTTACACCCTAAGTTACATTAAAATTAGCAAGGAAAAACCGGCCAAGTCCATGTCGGACCACAATGAAGAGTTCCGTAGTCGAAATGAATTTATCCCAAGAACAAGCTTAACATTGTAGTTGAAAATCATGTCCTCCCATACATTGCAACTAAAAGTTGGTCGACTATTACTCGTAAAGTCTACTCAGCTGTGATTTTGATTTCGTGACATATAAGTACTACTGCCGTGAATTTTAGTATTTCTTCTAGTATTTCACAAACAATTTAGGGGATATGACATCCCCCTGTATCACCCCCCTGAGCAGTTGGATGGGGCTGGTTTTCTGATCCTGGATCTGGAAAGTCATCGTTGCAGCATCATACAAACATCTCAACACTTCGATTTAGCACCAGTCAATTCGACATCATTGCAGAGAGGCCAGAACTGCCCATACTTCGATGGAATCGAAGGCTTTCTCGTAGTCCACAAATGCCATACACAGTGGCTGACTGTACTCCTCGGTCTTATGTACAATTTGTCAAACAGTAGGTATGTACCTATATGGTCTACGCTCGTAACTGCGTACAAAACCATCACATCGTCCGGCGTCCGTTCGTCACTGTGGAGCATTCGAGACTGTTTGTTTACCGAGTGTAAACCGAACTCGCGGGCCGCGGCGCGTAGGTATGACTCGCATAATAATATTACCGCGGTAGTAGATTGATGTACTTGCGTCTGTACAGTATTGAATTTCATTCATTTTCACCTATTTTTTTTCGCGGAACTTATAACATCAGCTTTCTGCCAGTGGAAGTCTCGTCAAAATCAGTCTAGCCGTTTCGGAGATTAGCCGGAATAAACAGACAGAGACAAAAATTAACAACAAATGTTTTTTGTTCAAAGTAGGTACCGTAAATATAAATGACTGTATTCAGATTACTTTATTTGATCAACCGCACAAAACAGAAAGGTAATTTGGTACTTGCACTTTTCATACCTACGCTCGGCGGTCGCGCTGGGGTTGTCAACTTTGGCAAAAAACACACAAAACAAAAAACACAAAAAACTAGTGTAGTAGTGGTACTCGTATCTAGTTATTTGATTCATTGTTGAGAATGAAACAGCAAGAAAGGAAATGATCGTATTTTTTTAGCTTATAGGTACTTACTACAATAAATATCTAATATAAATTGTAAAAATATTACAACGCCACAAAGTCATGTTCGCTTTTACGGCTCGGCACCGGGGGCCGGGGCGCTTACCTACCTATCTAACTATTCGAAATACAAGCAAATGCCTACTTACCTCTCTGAAACAACTGGTAGCTTAAAAAACGATAATTCATCGTAATGTTGAATTTAAACAACCATCCACTCAACAGTTACTTATAATTACTTTTTTTTTTGTTACTCCATTTTTAGGGTTCCGTAGCCAAATGGCAAAAACGGAACCCTTATGGATTCGTCATGTCTGTCTGTCTGTCTGTCTGTCTGTCTGTCCGTCCGTCCGTATGTCACAGCCACTTTTTTCCGAAACTATAAGAACTATACTGTTGAAACTTGGTAAGTAGATGTATTCTGTGAACCGCAGTAAGATTTTCACACAAAAATAGAAAAAAAACAATAAATTTTGGGGTTCCCCATACTTACAACTGAAACTCCAAAAAATTTTTTTCATCAAACCTGTACGTGTGGGGTATCTATGGATGGTCTTCAAAAATGATATTGAGGTTTCTAATATCATTTTTTTTTTAACTGAATAGTTTGCGCGAGAGACACTTCCAAAGTGGTAAAATGTGTGTCCCCCCCCCCCCTCTAACTTCTAAAATAAGAGAATGATAAAATTAAAAAAATATATATAATGTACATTACCATGTAAACTTCCACCGAAAATTGGTTTGAACGAGATCTAGTAAGTAGTTTTTTTTTTAATACGTCATAAATCGAAAACCGCAATTTACCTTTCACAAAGTTACAACGAACTACAAGAACTTTTATATTATGTTACTTGCTGCTACGGAACCCTTCATGGGCGAGTCCGACTCGCACTTGGCCGGTTTTTTGCACTTCACAGCTACGCGTGTCTCGCGCGGATGGCAGTCTGTAGGTACTCTCTATATTTTGTGCCTGTAGGTACTGCGCGGTACAAGTAGGTACTAGGTATTACATTTATATACGGTACGTACCTACATTTTATACAAGTCCGTTGCCTAATTTCAACTTCTTCAATACGTCTATTGAAGAAGTTGAGATTAGGTAACGGAACGCGGAATTAAGAATTTATTTAGGTAGGTACTGCTACTCTACTCCATAGGTAGAATAAAATTATTTACTTTTACTTTATCGTACTTTATGGAGGTACTAGATTTTTCCCGCAGCTTCGCCCGCGTGGATGTCGGAGATTATCCCACGGAATCGTACTACCGGAATAAAAAGTATCCTATGTCGTAATCCTAACCCAGCACTCTAATTACCTACGTAACACAATCATTATCAATCTCAATCTGAATCATTTTGAAGAATATTGCTAATCCATTGCTTTGCATTACCTATGTTCGAAACATATGTATATCATTTCTATGGTTCGAAAAATGTTTTTGCTCAAAAACGTAAATGATGCAATGAATGTTGTTGAACTGTCAAAATGAAAGCCATTGCTACTGATAGTGTGTTACGCAATTACCCCGCAGGTCATGGTCTACCCATGTGCCAAATTTCATCTAAGTAAATCCGTTCAGCTCAGCCGTTTTAGCGTGAAAGTGGAACAAACAAAGTCAATTGCGCATTTACAATATTAGTTAGGAACAAACATAATATGAAAAAGCTAAAGTATTTGTGTATATTATAAATAATTTCCATATAGTCAAAAATAACGCTAGTTCGGTAGGTAGGTACCTAGATTGATAAAAATTCAAACACACATCTCCCCGGCGCGGGGCCAAGTGCTTCGTCCGTACTATAGGTATGTAGTTATATGTACCTGCATGCAGAGCCATTTACAAAACTAGTGCATTTATGCGCGCGGCCAAGTAGCGAGGCGCGTGCGAGGTGCGATGCGACATCATGAATGAATGGCTAACCCACCCAAGCGCTCCAATAGTGCCGGCCGGGCCTGCCGCCCAAAGTCCATGCTGCCGCCTGCGAGTGAGCGGCGGAAGTTACCGAACCCGAACCGAACGCCAACCGAGCGTTCAGGCGCTATCTCTCTCTTTTTGCTTTGCCTCTTTTTCAAACAATGCGCCTGGATTGAACAACAAAAACAAGCTTAGCTCCGCTAGGGAAAGGTAATAGTGTTCTGTGAACAAGCTTTTGACTATGCCCGCGTTGACGATAGGATAGACGGTTTGGGAACAGTGGGAACTGGGAAGGGCTCTCTCAATAGGTACTTACCAGCCTAATGCAGAAAGATTTTTAATTCAGAAAATTTTTTGAAGACAGTTCAAGTGTAAGTTAGTACTTACATTTATGTAGGCACTTAGGTACATAAACTTAGTATGTAGGTACATACATTCATTACAGTAATATCGAACCCAGGGTAGATCGCAAATACTATCAATAAGTAGGTAAAGCATTTTTTCTCACTTCATGATTCAATTGATAAATTGATTTAATATATAACTGCGCGGGCAGAGCCACCGCGCCAGCCTTGTAAGAAATATTGCATACCTACCAACGATTCGCAACTTGTCAAAAAAAACACGCATAATTCAACGATTTATTATAAAATTGGCCAACCTGTTTGACATTGACAAACAACGCCATCTAACGAGCAAGATCAATTGTTGTTGATAACCTTAGCAAAAATTTGTGTTCTGCTTCTCGATAGTTCTTTGAAATATCCTGCAGAGGGCGTGTTCCGGCCGCGCACACATAGAAAAATTTATCGATTTTGTCAGGCCTAGATATCCTGGAAATAGTGTTTTTTTTATAGGTTTTTGTCGATATGCGTCAATAATAAGTCATAACAACTTAATATACGTGCTTTTATTCTGCAAAAATCGTTTATTTTTCGAGATTTGTACCCCGAAAGAATGTATGAAAAAGTGCCAGTATCCAATCACCTTAAGTACTTCCAAAGGCCAGGCGGTTAACTAAACGGCTAACTTACTAACGGGTTACTAACGGCGGCGCGAAATAAAAATCAGCTGTTCCCTACATTTATGATCGCATAGCTCGTCAAAATGTAGGGAACAGCTGATTTTTTTTTCGCGATTTCAGGTTTGGTCCCATAGTAAAAGTTGTTCATAATGATGAATACAATCTCCCATTTCAATTTGTCGCATGTTTTCAATTTCACCCTGTATATAAAAGAACTTGCATCAATCACCTAACACATAATGAGAGAGACCATTCATAATAATTATGATGCTAATTAATGAGTAAGAAATAAACCGGACTTTTTGGAGCACGGCCGTTTTTTACTCAAACTGAGGTTGTATGCATCAAAACCAACGATAAGAGATGATTTATGCTGAACCAAATCGTACCGTTTCCGAACCGTAGCACATACGAGGTACGGAAGACGGTAGTGGGAACATTTTTATATGAATTAGCATAATGCACTTAATGCTATACCGTGAGGCTTTCAGTGCAGTGTACCAATTCAAAATTTTTCGATGCATTTAAATTATAGTGGAGAGTTTTAGGAATCAGAAATGAAGAGATCCGCAGGAGAACCAAGGTAACCGACATAGCCCGAAGAATTGCCAAACATAAGTGGCAGTGGACAGGGCACATTGTTCGCAGAACAGAAGGCCGATGGGGCCGAAAGGTTCTGGAGTGGCGACCGCGTACCGGAAGGCGTAGCGTTGGAAGGCCTCCCACAAGGTGGACCGACGACCTTGTAAAGGCCGAAGGAACTCGTTGGATGCGAGAAGCACAAAACAGGTGGAAGTGGAGGTGCTTGGGGGAGGCCTATGTCCAGCAGTGGACGTCTTTCGGCTGAAATGATGATGATGTTGATGATGGAGAGTTTTCCGACCGTCGAGAGGCGAGAATGTGTCATCATCGCCATCATTGGCCTGCTTTTGCCCAACTATGTTGGGGTCGGCTTCCAGTCTAACTGGATGCAGCTGAATACCAATATTTTACATAGAGCGACTGTCTATCTGACCTCCAAAACCCAATTACTGGGTAATACGATTTTCGGGATTCTGACTACCCGTACCTAACGGCTGTCAAAGATCTACAAATACCAGAGGCGAGTATGTGTATCTATATTGTGTATAGTGTTTTAAATGATAATGAGAACCGCGGCTTGACGTCATCATTATCATTGGCTGCCTTGTTGAGTTTAGGCCTTCTCTCTTTGACCCATGCTTCCCTGGTATATTTTTACACCGACAACGCAGTATACAGGGTTACTTGTAATTCGACGTATATCTGTCAAGAGCTGATACCCCTATCAGCTCCTGGCGGATATACGTTCATTTTACGCTTCAAAAATGTTTCAAATATCTCGAATACTATTGATTTTCGGCCATACTTATGGGGGGTAATTTTTTTGCATTTTGGCCCCCCTACTAGCTCTTGACGGATATACGTCGAATTGCAAGTAACCCTATATTAATAAGATCTTAATGTATTTTACTCAGAAATATAAGATACTAGCCCGCGGTTTCGGAGGTAGGAAATTATCCCACGGAAACGTATTACCGTTATAAAATGTGTCCTACGTCCAGATAAACTATCTGTGTGCCTTTCATCCAAATTCTATTAAAAGCCTAATACTAATGATTGAAATACTATCGTGAATTCATGCAAGCCTAGTACTTTTTGTTAGAATACTGCTCAGAAAGCCGGGTCATATTTCAATCATGATTCGAAAGATACGTAGCGCCATCTAGCGTTTTTTTAATTGTGAACGTCGAAAGTTATTGTTCTTTTCCTCGGGAACAGTACATATTTTATTTTTCTGGGTGAAAAGTATCCTATGCCCTTTTCTAGGTTCCCTATCCATTTGCATAAAATTTTAAGACCTAATATAACTTAGCATAATTTTGTTTGGCATAATTATATTTTCGCATAATATAATTACGCATAACAGCTTACGCATAATTTTTTTAAGCATAATTTCTCTAACCATAATAATGATTAAGCATAATATTGTAAAGCATAAATTTATTAAGCATAAAGTTCTAAAGCATAACTTTTTTAAGCATAATATCCTAAAGCATAAATTTATTTACGCATAATGATATTAAAACATATTTTTATTTTTCGCTGTAGGAAGCATGAAGCAAGCAAGCACACAGCATGCAAGCAAGCATGCAGCATGCAAGCAAGCATGCAGCATGCAAGCAAGCATGCAGCGTGCAGCATTCAAGCGCTCGCTCTTGCATCCTATGTCGACGGAGCCCCGCTTCGCGGGGCCCCTATTTCTGTGTAAAGGGTTTAAAGTAACCTAACCAAACCGAACCTCGGGGTGCCCATCGCTCGCTCTTGCATCCTATGTCGACGGAGCCCCGCTTCGCGGGGCCCCTATTTCTGTGTAAAGGGTTTAAAGTAACCTAACCAAACCGAACCTCGGGGTGCCCTTCACTCGCTCTTGCATCCTACGTCGTCTATTGCGTTCGTTGAGTTCGGGTGCGGTAACGGTAACGGAAATAATTCGGAGAATTGAAAATCGGAATGTCGTTTTTCGGACCGCGAACCCATCGAGCATTTGATTCTTCGAATATATGAAAATCGGAAAACAAACAAGTCGCATTTATGACTTTCGGTAAAATAAATTTCGTGATTTTTAATAATAGACATTATGATTCTTAGGTATTATGAAATTCGGACTTTTGAAAATCGGTACATCGAAATTCGGAATAAAATATTTCGGAGTATTTGGGTGTTCCCGTTTCAATCAGTTAACTTCTATCTGAGGAATAACCGCCATATTTATTTCTGATAATAGAAGTTAACTGATTGACATATTTTTTTATACAAAAACTGTCAAAACATCGAATATATTCTTCAGATAAAAGTTATCTCGCGATTGAAAAATCGTTTAAGTTACATAATGTTAATTATAAATTATATTAATTGTATGCCTAAATATTATTATGCTAATAGTCATTAGGCCTACTAACGTTATGCTGATAGTCATTAGGCCTACTAACGTTATGCGAATCAAATTTATGCCAAAACAAATAAGTCTTTAAGATGATTATGCCAACATAAAATGTATGCCTAAAAAAATTATGCCGAAGTGTTATTATGCCAAAACAAATTGTGCCAAAATCGTTATGCCGAAGTATATTAGGACAATGAAGATTATGCGAAAAGAAGGGATCCCCCTTTTCTATACCCCTGACAACGTATATGCCAAATTTCAATTTTGGTTTAAAAGAGTGTCCATGGAGTTTCTTGCCCGTTCTTCTCCACAGGTACCTACGCTTTGGAATGGGCAACTAGCTTCATCTTTCTGACTGACCGACCCCTTGACAATTCAAAAGTGCCTGTAATTGGTTTAATTGAAATAAATGCTTTGAGTTTGAGTTCATGATGATCGGTTCTGTGGAAAAGATAACAAACAAACTTACTTTCCCATTTATAATAATACTAGCTGCGCCCCGCGGTTTCACCTGCGTAAATGTCGATCCCGTGGGAATATCGGGGATAAAAGTAGCCTTTATTTTAATCCAGGGTGTCAGCTACCTCCATACAAAATTTTATCAAAATTGGTCCAGCCGTTTGAGCGTGTAGAAGTAACAAACATATAAGCACACACACTCACAAACTTTCGCCTTTACAATATTAGTGTAATTAGTTAGGATTCTATTCTGTGCGAGTCTCATCCAGGCCATGATGACACGATCTTCTACCACACACCAAACCCAAACCCATTAATAATAACACATGGCTCGATTTAGCTCGTTTATTTAACAATTTGGAAGGCAAACCTAGTCGTACGCAAATTATCGAGCCTCTCAGATTACAGGCAATTCGCTCGATTACACGGAACGAGACACATAATTGACAACGTTTATTTAAATGTTGATTGATCCGTGAAACTTGGGTTTTAAATGAATGTTTTTTTCCTGTATTTTTCAAGGTTACTTAAGACTGAACGGCGGTGGCCCTGAAAACAGTGGTAACGGCCCTGACTTGTGCGTTGTAGGTCGTAGGTTCGAATCCAGACAGGCGCTTTACTTTGTGTAAATTATTTCATCATCATTGCTCTCAAACGGTAAAGGAAAACATCGTGCGAAAACCGACATGTCCTAGAACCAAAAATTCGAAGACATGTGACATCTAACAACCCGCACTGGGCCCGCGTGGTGGATTACGGGCCACTCCCTCTCACCGAGAGGAGGCCTGTGTCCCAGCAGTGGGCTGATTATGCTGTTCAAAGTAATCAAAGGGTTTTTTCACATAAGCGATCTATAAGCATACTAGGCGGCTTCCAGTAGTTGACAAAAAGTCAACCTACATAACTAACTTCCAAGTCTTATTTTTGTTTAAACGCTTATTAACGAAATCAAACTTTATTTTCCATGTGATTGTTAAAACTTTTACTCAATCTTCAAGACACTCACAATATTCAGATTTGTTGTTCAATCTTTATTACTAACTAGCTTCTGCCCGCGACTTCGTCCGCGCGAAATTTCTGCCCCCGACCCACCGCGTTGCCTCCTATCGCCCGCCCGCGCTTTTACCTTTTTTTTTTCTTTTTGCTCGACTCCTAAGTGTCGTAGCGTGATGTTAAATAACCTCTAAGCTTTCTCAAGAATTGGGCTATCAAATGCAAATAGGTTTTTTTTTTAATCTGACTGGTAGTTCCAGAGATTAGTGCGTTCAAACAACGAACTCTTGAGCTTTATTATTAGTATAGATAGATTTATAGATTAATCCCCTTACCTACTTAATTAACGTTGTAAAGCGTCTGTATAGTTACACAACGCTTTGTCTTCTTATTTCAAAAGTCAAATTACAGACGACTGAAAGAGAGAAAGCGGTGTGTAACTATTCATCTATTAATATAATACGTTTATAACGAGCGTAATTTTTTGAGTTGTGAGTCGCGTATTTTGAGTATCGCAATTTACGTTCAACTGAAATTCGGTTAGGCTGCCAGACGGACGGACGTAACTTCGGTCGCATTCTGTAACATAACTGACGCTTGCCTCGCTAACCTCCCTCACCCCGAGCGCAATTCGGTTGAAATAACATGCGTGAGTCAGCAGACAACTTATTTTGCGTCGCCGTGTGGTACAAACAGGACTTTAGTATGAAACCGATTGCAGCGTAAATACCGCGACTCATTTTACGCGACTCACAGCTCAAAAATTACGCTCGTTTACCCTCAGCCTAAGGGGGTAAGACAGATATGTTTTCATAACAGTAGTTGTTATAAATAAAAAGCTATTAAACTCCTCTACACCTGTGTTAATTTTATTATACAATTGAACAATTCGCCTTGTATCGTGCGGACAATGAAAATGAACAATTAATGCGTTATTCTTCGACAAAACAAAACGAATGGGTATTGTTTACGGGTATTATTTACCTTCACTATTGGCCTAACGAATCACCAAGATTGGAGCCACGAAAGCGATCAATTCATTATTGACGCCCAACTTTCTTAACTCTAGTAAAAACGTTTTTGTTAGTTTGTTGTGACTTTCGGGGTAGGTGTTTTAGTGCCAGAATGTTTAGCGACCACTGAGTTTGGGGTCTTGGGTTCGACTCCAAGGATTCCATGGTATTATTGAGTTTTTCCATTGAGTTTTATTTTTATTTTTTTATCGCGGAATGAGCCTGCTCTTGGCCTCGATCACGCCTGATGATGCGCCGCAAATGTTTTTTTTTATATGTACGGTTGCCTCAGGCTGAGGCATCTACCATATTAAAAAAAAACCGAGTGTGCTTATGACCACACGACTGAAGTGAAACTTCAAACGTATTTGGCTATGAGAGGAAGAGAGAAAGAAAATGTGCGCGCGCACTGCTTTCTCTTGCTTATATCCCCCACTCAACTCCCGTTCGCCTCGCCCGATCACACCTTTCGTAACGCGTTCGCCAGCTTACTCCCCAAGTCAAGCGTGCGTAAAGAAGTTTCACTTCAAAAACACTTACGGCGCATGCCTCGCTCTGTCTGGATGCACCTTTAACTGCGCGATTCATTTGTTTGCCCGTCACACATTTATGCATAGCGTGGCCGTAGGTCGCAGTGTACGATCCCGCCTACATTTTCATACAAAGCGAAGCTAAGTCCACTTGCGTAGCTTAGTCGTGAGCGTTCGGCGCCATGAATCATAGCTAGTGAAATATGGATGTACGGTCGCCAAAAGAGATAAGAAACCAGGGTCGTTCAACATACATGAAGTTTAGTAAGAAACCGATGGATATTTTGGAATGAAATTTAATTTAATAGATGAACTGTTTGTTTTCTATTCATTTTATTTTATTGGAAAACGTCCATCGGCTTCTTACTAAACTTCAACTATATCCGAGAACCCTGGTTATTTGTCTCCATTGGTGACCGTACTATAACCTCGGCCTAGCCAAGTGATAGTATTTGACTAATATCTTAGAACGCTTCGCTACTACCCACCCGCTAACTTACCAGCCCCAAAGCGTCTGCACCAAGCTAAGTCACTAAATTTATTACATTGCAATCAACTTCCAGACGCTATTTCATTGGCGAGGAGGTTCAAGTCGATGCAAGCAGTTTGTTAGCCCACCGCTGGGATAGTGGGGGTAATTTATTTATTGAAAGTTATTGATTCTTTTTGGTGGGAGTAGAGGTGAATGATCAAATGAATTGTATTCCTTGTAAATTATGTGGAGTGTGAGAGGTTGGTTTTTTTTGCTCCATCTGCGTTGGAAACTATTTTTCTTGTAAAATGAAGTAAGATATACTTATATTTTTGAAGTGAAAACTTCTTTAGCGGCGTTGTACACTTTTTATGTAATGGGTAAAAAATGTTAAACTCGCGTCAGGACATCGCGTCAGGACACGTGACCTGATCGAAAATTCGTAAGACGGATGGAGAGTAGACAGCCGGCGCGGCGTAGGAGAGGAAGTATCCCCCTCTGTTTCTACGGCGCGGCTAAAATGTATGCCTGCTGTTTCGTTTAGGCGGCGCAGGGCGCTTGCGCGAATGTTCGTGTGTGTTTATGTTACAGCGTGCCACGCGCATCCATGGATGGTGACAGCTGATGGCTCGACCGTCTATGTAGTGGCCACACTGCTGTGTATTCATAAAATTCGTGTATATAAAGTGTTTAAAATATGGAAATTGAACAAAGTGCATCTATTAATGAAAAAAGTGACGAAGAAATAGCGAAAGAAAATTAGTTATATTTATTCAATTAATAGTTGATTTATTTCAACGTTAATATTCAAGTTTTCACTTCTGCCGGCACTCCCGGAGTGCAACCCGTCTTTTTTTTCTAGCTTTCTCTTCTACTCGATTTTATTTATTTATTACATTTGGGAAAACAAACAGTAGTATATTAAGCATAAACAATATTGTCTTAAAATTAAACTTAACAAATAGGTATACTACCCTCAACATTTTCCACAGATTACTATATCTATCTTCTATCTATATTATACATAAAACAAAGTCGGGTTATTTACACCATTTATAACCCAACAACGGCTGGACCGATTTTGATGATCTTTGATTTGTTGGATTTGTCTCCGCCCTGAATAGCAAAATAACTATTAGAACATGTGAATAATTCACGAAAAAAGGTAGGTAGGTACATAAAGAGCGAACCGTGGGTATGCATAGTTATAAACGCTTTTTTTTTTTTAGTAATGTATGAGAAGAAATCCTAACTTTCAAGGTACATTTTATGTTACCATTTAGTCAACAAACCACTTGTAACTATTCCGATATATGTGGCCTACACATTTTATATTAGTATCTCAACCTTATATGACAGGAGTTCGAACTTGTGACCCTTTCATTCAACAGTGCAACATCCAAACCATTGAGCTATAGGTACATACCTTGCTTTCTACAATATCGATGAAGCATGAAGCCTTAATAAATATTCATCCGTTAAGTGGCAGCAGGTGGCACTGGTTCCGTTTTCTTACATTTTTCTTCATAAAAGATATTATCATTTTATACCCTCTTTATTCCAGACGAAATAACTTTCTTTAAAGTTCTAACAGCTTTGTCAAGATAAAATTAAGTTCAGTATTCTATGCTCAACGAAAGGTCAAAATTGTGAGGGAGAGAGCCTCACGTCCCAGCCGCCGCAGGAGCCGCGTGACGACTCCCGGCCACCGTAGGCGCGAGCCTGCGGACGGAGAGTAATGGGTAGCTCACCGGCCGATTAGGACCAGACCCGTGCCGGACGGCGCGTATGTGTTCTACGCGCGCCTCAAAGAGATGTCAGCAAAAGGGATGGGGCCCGTTAGGGCCGAAGCCTGCCGGGTCAGCGGGATTGTCCGAAAGGGTTACCGCTGCCCCGAAACATAAAGGGCTAAGGAAGGAACACGGGTGGGTTTCAGTCAGTAAGAGTCTGACACTCCCTTCGGCTCCACCCAGAGCGGGAGGAGTCATTCGATGATTCCCCATCCATAAAAAAAAAAATTGGTCAAAATTGTGTTTAAAAAATCTGTTTCTTGATATAAGGTGTCCTGTTACAGATAATGGCTTGAAGCCCACCTAAAGCTACAAAAACACTTGTTTACTAATAGTATGTGTCTGTAACCTACTAAGATAGCATTTGTTTTAGATTTTTCACACATAATTATTATTGTTTTTTTTTAATTTTTCAATGATTTAGCTAAGCCTTATTTTTATGAACTCCTTAAGTGAATATTCTGGACCCCGACGTCCTTTTTACGTTTAAATGAAATGCGTGTTCCTTGTCGCTAGGAACATTTAAAATACCATAGCATAGGACAGCATAATAGAGAAATATCCATAATCATAAAGGTTTATAGTCCATTGCACTGTGGGCTTATACCACGTTATTGTTAAACAAAAGGAACATTGCCATAGGTACCAATTTTCTTTGCACGATCCTACTGTGATTTTGAAGTGTTTACGGCAGTTTTCCGTTTTTAAAACATACAATTATCACACGTGAAACACCCGAAGGTTTCAGCAGAAGGGTACGACCACATTTCATCAGTTATGTATAAGTCCATTCAGTGGCGTGCATTGCATATAGGCATATAAGCAGTGCCTACCTCGATATATCAACATATTCCATTGTCAATTACATTTAAGTGTGTGTGCCCCACAATTAAGAAACTCACTAAATTACCATACCTAACAAAAAACAAAATCTTCATACTCGTACAAACACGCTCGGCAGTAGGCAGTCGCCGGACGGCCTACTCGGCTCCCGTACAGTCAGCATCAAAAGTAGATTAACACTATCATTTTTACATATTATTAATTTGACAACTTTTTTCAATAAACTGATTTTTAGCTTTTCACATAATACCATGCGCGCGTAATACCATGACATTCGAACTTCGCAATTTATCACCCTAAGGCACGGGACAAATACAACCAGCGAGGGGCGCGGGCGCGGCGCCGGCGAGGTCCTTTACAGGCGAGTGGCGTCCGAACCCCGACCGCACCCCGCCCTCGCTTCACCGCTTGTTTATGTCCCGCGCCCCGCCGCTTTTATACATTTCATATAAAACACGTAATGAGAGGCGCCTCGCCCGGACCTCGCCGGCGCCGCGCCCGCGCCCTTCGCCGGTTGTATTTGTCCCGTGCCTTAAGTAGGCATGCCTACTCAAATAACCACACTTTTGACTTCACTTTTTTTTCTGATTAGTGACCGCGTTTGTCTAGACTAGACCCGGCCTAGTGCCTACTTATTCTGAAAACCAATGCACGCCACTGAGTCCATTGTAATAGGGGGCAACCGTATTGGCATCAACCGGGCACCCATCCAGACTCCGGGCTGCTTGCTACTGAGAAATTCCTGGTTGCACACTTTGCCCAACCTAGCAATCATACCCAGGACCGCATTTTCAGTAGTAGCACTCTTTCTTTGCGACCACTTGACCAACGAGGGAGTCTTTCTATTTCTCCTAACACCAATACAAAGAGAGCAGAAGGTTTATAAAAAAACTTAAAAAAAGTAATAAGCTATCCATACTAATATTATAAATTGGAAAGTAACTCTGTCTGTCTGTATGTTACCTTTTCACGCTTAAACCACTGAACCGATTTAGATGAAATTTGGTATAGAGATAGTTTGAGTCCCGGGGAAGGACATAGTATAGTTTTTATCCCGATGTTCCTACGGGATCGAGACTTATGCGGGTAAAACCGCGGGGCGCAGCTAGTCTTGAATATTTGCTTGCCACCTTATCATCGGAACATTCTATCTGCGCAACGGTATAACTTGAACATAAAAAGAGACATCAATTTCAAACTTCAATACATTTGAATATCAAACTTGTACCACTCAGCGTTCTAACAGAAAAAGATTTCCTGCATAAATTGCTAATCGGATTCAATGTGTATTGGCTTTAGAGTATGAATTAGAATAGCATTAGTTCGAATTTAAGTAAAATGAAATCTATAAGCAAGTATGAACAGAGATAATTACTTTGGAAGAATCATAAAAGGATAAAATTATGAATCATATTAAAAGTCGTAAAATGGTCACAAACTGACAATTCATAATATTATTGGCGTACAATTTCATATCACGCAATTCATCTTGGACAGTTTTGTATGGAGATTCGTAAAATGGTCCACAAAATATTGTTACGCGCCACAATTGATGGCGACATTAGCTACCACTAGCGCCATCTAGTATCGAGTAGCAGAACTTATAATTATTCGGGTCCCTTCTAGAAACTTCGAGGATAGAACTTTCCAGAACTATCGACGTCTGGTCGGTCGGGTTCGGTATATACTCGAACATTCTAGATGTTTCTACGGTAGAAGGTTCTGGAACTATCCGAGGCCTATATAAGGCCGGTGTGCCTGCGAGCCGGCAATCAGTCTTGGATAAGCGATACAAGCGAAAACATCGAAGCGATCTGCAAGTGCGACTAGAGTGATCTGTAGTGCGATTGTGATTTATAATTATTAGTGTGTTTAAGTTGTAATTTGTGTTTTTAATTAAAGTGTCTATTTCTGGTTATTAAATCGGCAGTTTTTATTGTCACGAACCCCAAGCTCGTAACAATATGAATTGCTTTAATGTCAAATAATATCATGAATTGTCAGTTTGTGACCATTTTACGACTTTTATTATGATTCATAATGTTATCCTTTTATGATTCTGCCAAAGTGGCCTTTTTAGGCCCCAAGGTCAAAGGAAAAACTGAGGGGAAATTACGTAACACACAAAAAAAAGTGGCAATCGATCGCAATGCCCAAATAACGTAATGAACGTCGCTGAACTGTCAGAATTACAGGTCAGCCACGTTGATTGCGTTATTTACGTTCTTAGGCCGGCACATTTTTAAGGAAACCCTTAGCATCCAGAACCACCAACCATTTACCCACATAGCTTGCAGAGTAAGCAAGCTGAAGTAGCAGAGGGCTGGCCATGTCTGTCTAAGGACCGATGGCCAGTGGAGCAGACGAGTCCTCGAGTCACGATCAGTGTGGACCGCGTATTGGCAAGAGTAGTGTAGGACGCCCCCAGCTAGATGGACCGACGACCTTAAACGGAAGGCTGGGACAGACTGGATGAGAGAAGCGGAGGGCAGGTTGTTGTAGCACAACCTGCGAGAGGCCTAAGTCCAGCAGTGGACCCCGATAGTCTGAGTTGATTGACTACGGCACCAGCTCACCGATTTCTCCACAAGAAATCAAATTAATAGGGTAGTTTCCTGGGTAAAAAAATAATAATTCTAATTAGTCCGTCAGTTAGATTATCGAAAAATAATGGACCCTTATTTTTTCTTTTGTCAATCAAACAAAAAATGACAAAGATAAAGCGCGTCAAAATTTGGGAGTGACGTCACGCCGTGCTAAAAAGTGTCGCACGGCGTGACGTCACGACCCCCCACTCCCAAATTTTGACGCGCTTTATCTTTGTCATTTTTTGTTTGATTGACAAAAGAAAAAAATAAAGGTCCATTATTTTTCGATAATCTGACGGACTAATTAGAATTTTTTAGGAAACTAGCCTATTGCATACCTACTGCTGTAAACGTCAGGCAAAACAACGCCTTTTAATCAAACGACGCAAGAAATCTTCAACAGGTGTAGCCGCATCGGCTAACTCAGTGCCTCGTCTTATTAATACCCAAAGGTCCCACTCAAACTGATTACAAATCTTACGAAGATTATCAACGTAGGTAAGTTTTATTTTTGCGAGTTCATACCAAAATTTGGTAATACATTTCGCTTGTAGGCTTTACGGGATATTTTCCTTCTTAGCATCATGAATAAAAAACTTTGGTGTTTCCTCCCTTTCTTTGCGAAAAAGATTTAAAATATAATAAAGCTGCAATATGTTTCCGAAGTTAAGTCTTTCCGAGTTTATGTTTGACATTACCGACATCTGTGAAGGAAAAACATCGTGACAAATCCTTGACTTATCTATACAACATAATATACCAGAATTTACGCACCCCAATTAAAATATTATGTTATAATCAAAATACGTTCACTGAATTTTTACTCTTATGTAGTAAAAATTGTTTATTAATTAAATTACTAATACTGATTGTAGGATAAAATTGTGGTCGCAAACCCCGCAGTTCGCCGATCGGCGACGAAACAATAGAAAATCAATTGTGTCTCATTAGCGGCGCTTGACAGATTAAAAATCTACGCACGCACACGTATTAGGGTCTAGCGTGGTAGGTAATTCGTCAATTTTGCTTTGTTTTGACCTGTTTTGACTGTACAGCGGGAGTGTGATTGTCAAATAATTTTCCTATTTGCACGAGCAGTTAGTTTTTAACAAAGTATCGATATTAGCCTTAACTTTTTTGATATTATTTGCAATATCTCTCCCTTCCTCCAATTTCAAAAGTAGTTCAATTTTACATCCATGTAGGTACTGCCGAGCTCATGGCCGTCTGCTCTTTGAGCTAACTTTATTTTTTATTTGGTTGAGCGTGACTGTACCGGCCAGTACTTGTTTATCGCATTCTTTTTTAATTTCGCGAAGTTTACATACGCTGGTTGTCAAATTGAAAATCACAGCTGAAATGCTGCAGTGGCTGCAGTGTATATTTTTGTAGGGCGTTTTATACAGGGTGTTACGGAAAGGGTATAACAATACAAACGGGTTGAAGAGTGTATCTGGTCTAAAATTTCAGCTCAAAAGCAGTAACTTTGAAAATGCTTAATATTTTTTTATTTCGATAGTTTATTAAATTGAAATCATAACAAACGTGTCACCGCACTACGAGGGTCATTATTCATTATTTGTAGTGTGTCTGTGCGCCTAGTACACGCACATCACGCCGCCGCGCGCCAGTGCAGCGCCGTGATGTCGAAATAAAAAAATACTAAGCATTTTCAAAGTTAATGCTTTTGAGCTGAAGTTTTGTACAGAGATTCTAGACCAGATACACTCTTCAACCCGTTTGTATTGATATACCCTTTCCGTAACACCCTGTATACAATCTATACAAGCAAATAAAATTGTGTCTGTTTGTTATGACAAAATAACACCTTTTATACTAAATGCAATGAGAGCAGTGGTGGCCCAGTGGTAAAGGCCGCGACTTACGAGTTGTAGGTCGTAGGTTCGAACCCAGACAGGTGCTTTACTTTGTATAAATTATTTCATCACCACTGCTCTCAAAAACGGTGAAGGAAAACATCGTGAGGAAACCGGCATGTCCTAGAACCAAAAATTCGAAGACATGTGACATCTACCAACCCGCACTGGGCCCGCGTGGTGGATTACGGCCCACTCCCTCTCACAGAGAGGAGGCCTGTGTCCCAGCAGTGGGAACATTATAGGCTGATGATGATGATACTAAATGCATATGAAAGTATATGCGGCACTTGTAACAAAAACCCTTCTTTTTTTTTTATTTGTCTGTCTGTTTGTTTCGGCTAATCCCCGAATCGGCTAGACCGATTTCCACTGGCAAATAGCTGATGTTATTAGGAGTAGGTAATATAGGCTACTTTTTTTTTAAAGAATTACTAAAGATGCGAACGAACGAACTTATACACTCTGCTTTTCACTTCGAAAGCGAGAAAATGAAATAGGCATAAAGTATATAACAGTATTTTCACTGTTCAAAAATTGAAGAAGAGAATACCTGATACCCGCCACGAAACTTATTAAACGTTTTTTTTTTAATTTTCAACCTGTGTTATTCGAATTGGGTACTTCATACTGCCAACTTTTCAAGTCATAAAAACGTTTCTTTGCGATTTTACATAATAAATGACAGCTATTTTATCTGGTTTTAGTAAATTAAGGATGGAAAACACGGAAGTTAAAGCAAATGAAATAAAATAACGACTTTGATCTGCGACGTTTTATTATGTATCTGGCTGTTGGGCCTGATTACCTTAGTCTTAGAAAAAAAATACTTTATGCACTAGAGCATAAAAAACGACTTTATGTCGCCTACGCACAACATAAAGACGGCCTTTTAGAGCATGAGAAGTGAATTAATACTTCATTAGATAGCAACCAATTTCAAACACAATTATAATATCAACATAAGTTCCTTTGTTATGAGAAATAGCAAAACACAGCACTTTAGAACTGTCAAAGGTCAACCTGTCAAAACTCATGAACAATAGCGGTCTAACCCTTTAGCTGTACAAGTAATGACGTCACTGACTGCTAACTTAGTTGCTGAACACTTAACCACAACTTGATTTATATTATCGTCACAACGTAACTGACAGGTTTACCGAAACTTGTGTTTTACACGTACTTAACATGGAGGACATAAATGAGTTTGATAACTTTTGATTGTATACTATGTCACATTACTTGTTGGTTTGGAGGGTGCAGACGCCAGGACCCGAAACTGTCAAATTTTCCCAATCAACTTTGAACCTTATATTTTAGCGATAAAAGAGATGGCTAAAAAAAACCCATATTCGCCAGAAACTTCATATATGCCATTTTTATAGGCATAATATGTACAATATAAATATATAATAATATACTGTAAAAACGACGTGGTATACTAGATATACAGGCTGAATTTTTCAAGTGGGCGTGGTTGGCCAAATCCGAAACTATGAGGACTAGCGAAAAGTACTCAAAGGAGTCGCGGGCTCGATTTTGATGAAAACTAAAACTGCATCATTGGATTTTTGAAATATCAATATTTCTAGCCAGGAATCGAACCTGTTGATTTTGAAAAAAAAAAAACACGCACAACAATTACACCATTCGATAGTGTCGCTAATAAGGATCGAATTCTGGGAAGTAATGACATACGTCAAACTAAAATAAAGAGCTCATTTATAACAAAGTAAAAAAGAACATCCTGTATAAAGATTATTAATAATAAAACATATTAAAAGATGAAGGGTATATTTTTTACATTATTTTAATATATTATCATAATTATACTAAAGGGATTGTGATAAAATAAAAGTCGAGTAATCAATGTAATGTAAGTATGAATAACATAAACACACAAAGTATAATAACTTTTATACTATATGGTTTAGGAGGCTGATTTTTTGAAACCGTACTGGGTTTACTATAGTGAACCCATTTTTATACATTTCGTTGCTGGCGATCCTGGGTTTTTTATCTATGAACTTTTAGCCATGTCCTTTGTAAATCTATTAAAGTGGCAGGTTGTAGTAGCTTGATGTGCTAGCGTCCGTACATTCATTAATGGACAAAGCATAATCAGCTTATGAGGAACAGGTCTACTCTCTCTAAGAGGGAGTGAGCCGCTATCATCTCCCTAGCCTTTTCCCAACTATGTTGGGGTCGGCTTCCAGTCTAACCGGATGCAGCTGAATACCATTATCTATACATATAATAAAACTGTAGAAAAGAAGTTTTTGTACATTAAAAAAAAAAAAAAAAAATATAGCCAGGGTGTTAAAGGACAACCAAAAGAACCCATTTCCAGCATTTTTAGAATTTTTGTCTGTTTGTCTGTTTGTATGTTTAGTTATCCGAGCATCACGTAAAATGTACGAAATCAATGTAGATAACTTTTATACACAACGATTTAGCGTAACTTGAAGTAACATTTAGTTTTTGTTTCATCGCAATCGGTTCAGTCTATCAAAAGATTTTTGAATTTAAAGTGTTCCAGAAGAAAAAATAGTTAACGTGTGTTAATGTGCACTTGGTCTCACAACTTCACGTTTATATATATTCGCGTTAATAATTATATAAATTGAAGTAACATTGAGTTTTTTGTTTCATCGTAATCAGTTCACACCTAAAAAATGTAAATTAGAAAATTATGTGTTTCAGAAATAAATAATAAAACAGCGCCATCTATTGACAAAATGACTAACTAACTTACAATACAAATATATAAAAATAAAAATAAAACAAAGGACACTTAGGCGTCGAAGTATTCATCCGCATCGCTGTCATCCGGAAACGTGCCCAGAAGACTGGCAGCATTGCCACGTTGAATGGCAATGCTAATTCTTTGGCCAAAGAACGACCCAGCCCTCTGGTCACGTAAAGTATCGACCAGCCGGCGAGAAATTTCCTTAAAAAGGAGACGCGCGCTCGGGCCCCATGACCCGAGCGTTTCGACCCCAAACGGCTCAAAGCTGTAGTTGCCCACAAGGTTACAGTATTTGCGCCGCTTGAGGGTCTCAGCAGCTGCAGCAGCGGCGCCAGCACAGCCCGCAGTGCTAGGAACATGAGATGGCGCTAGGGTATCGACACATGTTGCGTCCCACACCAGAGGCCTACCCACCTTCCAAGGCAACAACGTCATGCCGTCTGGTCTCTTCCCATCATCACGTACCAAGCCGTTTGGTTCTAACACCGCTGGTACGCCGGCGGTGACAAGAGCTCGACGAATAATATCGTTGATGCTGGCGTGCCGTGCTATGCGACCTGCGCTCCTGCAGCAGGACAGGCCATGGTGTCCGAGACTGTCGACAGCTTCACCGGAGTGACATCGATGCGGAGCAACACAAGGTGCGCCCAAGCGGAGACACGTAGCGAGCCGAAACGATGAGTCATCCATCATTGTGCCTATGGTGGATGACGGGAGCGCCTGAAGTCACAAACCTGACTCGCATTCTCCCACAGCCAGCAGACGGGCACGCTCAACAGTATTACGTGACGTGTTTACAAGGGTATTCCGTATAATACTGCAGAGCGGCACGTCCCACCGTCTCTGGGAAGACGGGTTATCAGGCAAAACCGTATTGGGACAAGCCATTTTCCAAGCGTTCAACGCATCGGTCAAAAACGGCACTTCAAAATCGACCAGTGAGGAAGATAAAATGTTCCTGGTTAATTTATCGGTACTGTGGACCGAGGAGAGGAAAGCTGGTAAACTAATACTTGAAATTTTGCGGACGCCGAGACCGCCCAAGCGAATGGGTAGTGTGGCTTGCTGCCACGCACGGTCGTCCAGGACCACATTTAGGATGCAACAGTACCGAATGAGTGTGAAGGCCGAATGAATATAATATTAATTTTGAAAAGTCTTTCGGAGACGTCATTAAAATTTTGTATCTTCTCCTCAATGAACGTTGGAAAGGATTCGTCGAAAATTGGGGACCCTAGAAGGTGAAGAGTTTGTTTCCATAATTTTGATATTTGGAGCTATTGTATTAAATTTTGCAATGGTTGTCTGTCCGTCAGTCGTTTGGGGAAGATAAATTTCGCATTTTGAATGGTTAAGGTCTAGGCCAATGGAACTGAATTTTTCTTTTAAAAACTGTAAATCTTTTAAGACTGTGTCTACATCACCTCCTAGGGTTCCGTCATCCAAATACCATACGTTGAATTTAGAATTTAGTTGTCGAATAATTGGATTTATTGCCAAACTAAAAATGACTGGCCCAAGAGGGTCACCCTGTTGACAACCAACTGCTGATTTCAAAAGGTGGTCTTTATAAAGTAATTTAGAGGGTTGCCTGTAACATTGATAGAGAAAACTGTAAATTTTACAAAATTCTAAAGTGCGAAGTAAATAATAACTTGCAATTTGAGTCAAGTAGTTTTATTTACTTCGTAGTTTGAAATTTTATTTGTCTTCATTCTCATTTTGAAAGTTTGTGTTTTGTTCAATATTTTATTTGTTTGGTTCAGTTGTTTTTCTGAAAATGCCTTCTAGAAAAAAAAAACAAACCTTTCGCAGCGTAGCCGAGATGCGAAAAGGGCGAGATTAAGTAGGTCCCAGGAATCAGAAGAAGAACATGAAGTGAGTTGCGGGGGTGGACCTAAGTATTGGATGCTTTTCCCATGGTCAACTATACGTAGCTCTTTCACGCGTAAACAACCCCAATAACCTTTTTGTGTACGCTCCAGATGGTTCCACAGCTAATGTTGTTTATAGAGAAGTACTAGCATAAATAAAAAATAAAGATTTGAATCGGTATCCTCGCAGGATACCGACGCACACAAAATATATTGTTAAGTTCTGACATCCACGCGATCGAAGTCGCGGGCACAGCTAGTTTTACATAAAGCGACTGCCTATCTGACCTCCACAACCCAGTTACTGGGTAATACGATACCCCTTTGTAAGGCTGGTTGTCAAACTTTCGGGCTTTTGACTACCAGTAACGACTGTCAAAGACAGCTGGGACTAACAGCTTAACGTGCTTTCCGAGGCACGGAGGGTTCTTGGTATGTGAAGAAGAAGTCAAATAAATGTCTTCGAATTTTGGATCGAGGACATACCCTAATTGCGTAAACACACTTTCAATCACAAACCTAAAGATTTTGAAGGAAATTGGTTAATCATTGCTTCATATTATGTTTGAAAATTCGTCTGCTCAACAATGTATACAGGGTTATTGGAAAAACACCAACAACCTCTTAAGAGATCTTGAACTCATCATTATGAACAACTTTCACTATGGGACCAAACCTGAAATTGCGAAAAAAATATCAGGTGTTCCCTACATTTATATTCGTATAACTAGTCAAAATGTAGGGAACAGCTGATTTTCTTTCGCGTGTCGCGCGTTTTGCTCCCAATGCCTCGGAAAGCACGTAAAGCCTTTAGTCCTGATTATTATTAGTCCTGATTAGGGCATGCAAAACCGGAAAGTCATCAAAACCGGTTTTGAACATCGTTTTTTTGGGACCAAAACCGAAAACCGGAGCTAGGTCCGGTTTTAGCAAAAAAAATCGAATGTAGTATAATTTAAAAAGAAACACCATTTTTTTTAAATACCCACTAAGTCTACAAATAAAACAAATTGTATGATACATTTCTTTTTACCCGACTACGGCAAAGCCAAAGGAGGGTTATGATTTTAACAGGCTATGTATGTATGTGAGTATGTTCATCTGTTCCCTCATAGCTCCTAATCTACTTATCGGAACTCGACATATGAGGTATCGTTAGAACCGTCTTAATTGTCCGCTGAACATAGGCTACGTGACGTTGCACAAAACTCGATACGGCGCCCTCTAGTGGACAAAAAGTAATGTGTTAAAAATAAAAATTGAGATAAATACGCCATGTTTGGTATCATTTGAAAGGGCTTCACTTGTACATTTCCAAAATATTGCTCAAATTTAAAGCGACGCCCTCTAGCGGACAAAAGTCTTGTGTTAAATTTAACACCAAAATTGTTTAAATAAAAAAAGTAAAAAAACTAAAACCCGACTACGACAAAAAAAAAACGACGCTGAAAAAGTATGAAACAAGATTTTCATACTTCGAACAGAACAAAAAGAAAAACCGTAGTCACACGTTATAGGTACCAACCGAAACACTTTAACGTGTGACTACGGTTGGGATGCATGAAGAAGCCTCCCCGTGTAGCGCAGTTTGTTCCACCAGTTACTCAACTGAACCGAGCGCTCGGCGCATCCTGGGCAGTCACACCCAACATCTTATTTGACTGGCCAATTCTTCCCTTGCGGTGGTAGGGCTAACGCCCGCCTGGTTTGCGACCACCCTCCCACCGGAGTTCGGCGTCAAGCAGCCTGCTGTGTTTCGTCGATGCGTGGGAGTTCCAGTGCCTTAGGCATCTTCTGGGCACGCTCGTTCGATCATAGACCTCATCCAACGCTTTCCATCAGGCGTGATCGAGGTCAAGAGTGGGCCCATTCAGCAATAAAAAAAAAAAAAAAAAAAAAAAAAAAATATTTTAAGGGTGTATATTGAACGTGAAGAAACATATTTTATTTCAATAACGTGCCTTTGAAATGTATATGTTGTTAAGTTTATTGACATGGGACCTTTGATAAAATACTTCGATACATTTAATGAGAAGTATTCAAATATTATATTTGACTGTAAAGTGAAATCAATAGGTATTTGCTTTTGATAATCGAGTCTTTAATCTTTCAAATGAGGCTGCTTGCAAAGTACACCTGTCAATATATTCTGCAAAATTCTCATCGTGAAAAGATTTTAAAAAAATGGAATAAACAAAAACCCGGCGGCTTAATTACCCGCCGGAAGTGCCGCTGGGCTTGTTGGCGGCATGTTCGCCGGCTGGGCCGCCGGAATAGTGTGTAGGAGCCTTTAGGGCCCATTTATTAAGTCTCGTATCCACTAGGCAACATTTGACGCGCGACATGTTGCTCAACATGTTTCGCAACTTGTTGAATGTTGACGCGGAATATTTGTTTGTTTGTTTGGACATTTGTTGCGCGCCAGCTGGCAACGTCGCGCGCTATTGTGCAGCGTTGCCGTACATGTTGAGATTCACGTGTCGCGCGCCAAATGTTGCCTAGTGGATACGAGGCTTTACGGTGAAATTTTTACAACATAGACCGCAAAATCAGCCTATTATATTCCCACTGCTGAAACACAGGCCTCCTCTCTTCGAGAGAGTACGCACGCGATCCCAGTGCGGGTTGGTTGCCCCGTATTAATTTGTAAGGGTGGCAGTGAAGCATCTTCGGCAAGTAATTACATGCCGAAGATGCTGCATCAATTCTATTTTAACGTAATTTTTGACGCTCAAAAGTGCCTTTTATGTGCCTATTTGAAATAAATGCTTTGACTTTGACTTCACTGCCAGGCATCGAGGTAAACCCTAAGCAGCGCGCGATGTATCGCAGTGTGGTATCCTTCGGCATGTGCGTGTGTGTCTATTATTATACATTTCTTTCACATGGAGTTGACATCAAGGTAGCGAGCGAAATCACGACCGCGAGGTATCGCAGTGAAGCATTTTCGGCATGTACAGACACCAGCCACATCAAGCTACTCTCTCTGTAGTCGGTCCCTCATGTCTGAGGATCGTGGTCAGCTTCGGAATTGCATCTGGAGCGGATGATCCGCCTCCACCGGTTTCTGTCCAGCGCATCTCTTACCACCGTGTAGAATTTAGAGGACGATGATTCCTTCACCTGGGTGCTTACTCTTGAATTTAATTCCGATAGATCGACATTAGAATTGTGACGTTTCGTACTTTTGAGTTCGGTTTAATTAAACTAAAAGGTAAAATTGGGTGTCCATTTTGGTGAACTAAGTGGAAATTAGGGCCGGGGTCCAAAATCAATCATCCAATTTTACCTTTTAGTTTAATTAAACCGAACTCAAAAGTACGAAACGTCATAATTCTAATGTCGATCTATCGGAATTAAATTCAAGAGTAAGCACCATGATTGGTCCATCGTGTTGGTGAACGACCGCGCGATCAAGCTACTACAATCTGTCAAATTTCCATAATAGATTTTCAACTTTATCGCTCAAGCATAAGGTTCAAAGTTGATTGGGAAAATTTGACAATTTCGGGTAGCTTGATGTGCTTGCGTCTGTATTTACCCTTAATTACTAAACTGCACATTGGATGTATCAGACCAAACAAAACCAAATACATAAAGGTACCTATTTTATCACATCCTGTACCATAAAGTTATTAAATTACCAATTAGTACCCTTTCATTACATTAATGAAGGGTAAAACGTTTTCCGTACACCATAACATGGAGGCAAATGAACATCGATCCTTTTAAAATGTAATAAACGTTTCCCGTGTCAATATTAATAATTTGACGCTTCAGTTACGTAATATGGGCTTCGAAGGTAATTTGCCATCGGGAAATTGTGTTAAATTATTATATGTATCCTAGCAGTGGTGGCCTAGTGGTAACTGTGGTAACGGCCGCGACTTACGAGTTGTAGGTCGTAGGTTCGAACCCAGACAGGCGCTTAACTTTGTGTAAATTATGTCATCACCACAGCTCTCAAAACAGTGAAGGAAAACATCGTGAGGAAACCGGCATGTTCTAGAACCAAAAATTCGAAGACATGTGACATCTACCAACACGCACTGGGCTCGCGTGGTGGACGGGCGTATTCTAGATTTGTAAACAGTTTTTAAGATGTGATATTATATTGTTTTATTTAGAAGGAATATGTCACGAGTGGAAACATTATAGGCTGATTGCTATTATCTATAAACTCTCCATGCAAGAGATGTAGCTTGATTTCAGTGATGGTATAGCTTGGTTTGGCAGAAATTTCTATCAATCAATCAACTAGTACGCCGGACGCAGTAAAGCGTCCGTGACCTCACGACGTACAACTCGACTCGACTCGACATACTCTGCAAGCTATTTCGGTAACTCAGATTCTTTTCCGGAAAACTTCATTTCTGATTTCATCTTTCAAAGCAACTCCGAGCGCAATAGCGCGATGAGCGACCTTGAACACCCTAAGGGCACCCTAGCATTGGTTTTTGCAGAGTTACTTGATACTATCAGAATCATACACAAATTGTTCTCCATAGGTGCTAAGCTTTGGAATTGGGAACTAGCTTTCTTTGCAGCTGAAGGACAGATAAACATAATCCCGGAATAGCAAAATCCCAGATTAGCAGAGGACAGATTTTCATAAAGGCAGAAGTACAGACCCACACAGAAAACAAAAATAAAATTGAAAAGTTACAATTCGTAAAATTTTATTTCAAAATATTAATACATACTTTAAGACTAAGTAATTCGTCTTCATATTTCTGACTGACCGACTCCTTGATAATTCAAAAGTGCCTGTAAAAGGTTAAATTGAAATAAACGCTTTGAGTTTGAGCTTGAGACATACAAAATATTTACCCCCTTACTACTAAACGTTTTATAGCGTCTGTATAGTTACACAACGCTTTGTCTTCTTTTTTCGAAAGTCAAATTACTGACGACTGAAAGAGAAGAATCGTTGTGTAACTATACAGACGCTATACAACGTTTATTAGTAAGGGGGTTCCACATTAAAAAAAACCGAGTGTGCTTATGACCACACGACTGAAGTGAAACTTCAAACGTATTTGGCTATGAAAGGAAGAGAGAAAGAAAATGTGCGCGCGCACTGCTTTCTCTTGCTTATATCCCCCACTCAACTCCCGTTCGCTTAGCCCAATCACACTTTTCGTAACGCGTTTGCCAGCTTACTCCCCAAATCAAGCGTGCGTAAAGAAGTTTCACTTCAAAAAACTTTAAAAAACCAAGCAGATCCACGTCTCCAGATTGTACACCGTACAAAGAATCTTGTCAACAAATGAGTGCACTCAGTGTCGTCGCTTTCATCCATTGTCTCCTACTGTAAACAATGTGTTTTAACGTGAAACTACTAGAACTGCGCACTTAATTAACTAAAACCACAGAATAATAATTAAAGTACTACGTACAGAAAGGCCACTCCCTTCCCCGCACTAAAATCAGTTACCGCACCTCACCCCGCACTTCGGCGTATTCGTCGCAGTTCTTTAACAAAAGCGCTCGCAAACACAAGTACCTCACGCAAACATTCATACGTATACAAACGTCATTTTTTAATGTAGTAGTAGTAGGTAATTATTTTGCGAGCGTTGTATGGAGTGTCCGGGGTGTGCTAAAACCTAGAGTACGTTACTTGCATTATTATTGTGGACGACACTCAAGTGGTTTTGTTAACTAAATAGGTATTGTTTTGTGCGGCATGACAAAGCATTTTGATTTCTTGTTTGTGATGTTACTTAAGTAATCAATAATTAATAATCAAGGTAATCGGGGTGTTTATGGGTTGTTGTGTAATAACAGCCGCACGGGTCGATCGATCAGGTTAAGGTAGGCTTGCCGCGAGTGGTCCGTGGATGGGTGGATCATCTTTACTTATCAAAAACCCTCCGTGCCTCGGAAAGCACGTTAAGCCGTTGGTCCCGGTTGTCTTTCGTGGATCTTTGACAGTCGTTACGGGTCGTCAGAAGCCCAAAAGGCTCTGACGACCAGTTTTACCATGGGATATTACCCAAAAACTGGGTTGTAGAGGTCAGGTAGGTAGTCGATCCATGTAAAATACTGGTATTCAGCTGCATCCGGTTAGACTGTAAGCCGATCCTAACATAGTTGGGGAAAGGCTAGGCAGATGATGACTAGGAGGTAATTAGAAAATGTTATGAAACTTACTGATGAATGTTATTATGAAAAATAAGGATAAGGAACTAGGAGGAGGTTGAGGATGATGATTTCAAGAGGATGGGTGGCAACGTGTTAAACGACTTGTTTTAATTACAATATATGAAAATAATAACATAGAAAAAAAAGTAGAGCCAATAAAAAAAAAGAGATATTATTAAAAATAAAATTATTTACATTTAAAAATATATAATTATGCTATTTACCGGTAGAATGCCGTAATTACAGACACAATTAAAATGCCATTGTGTCTCACGTGGATCCACGTTTAAGCATACGAAAGGTTAAAAAACATCTACTGGCTAATAACACACTGCGGACGCCAATCCGTGTGTCTAGCATAGTGATTATAGTTATTTCTCCTTTAATCTTATAATGGCGCGATTAAAGGAAAAATCGGTAAAAAAAAATGTCGAACGTTTTGTGGTTGAACTAAAACACAATCTTTACATCTTTCAGTCAGGAAAAAAAGTAAACAAAAACATAAAAAAACACATAAACATTACAAAAAATTCAATTAACATAAATGTCAATGTATTTATGTACTATATAAAAAAAATATAAAATGCGTATACGAATCAAATATCCGGCAGGAACGGATATGACATACGGAAGCAACAATATATATTAGGCTCCTCTCCCACTGTTGACGAGGAAGCGGCCAGCTATCTACTATTTTCTCGCTCAAGAAACGTACGGTCGAATAAGCTATTTGGTATACAGGCAGCTAACTTGCAACTGTGTACTTTTAAACAATAGTTTGTTCGACCGTACAAAAGATTGTAGGTCCTGTGTAGCTAAGAGATAGGTAAGACAGATGAAATAAGGTATTAGTAGCAATGACACAAATTATCACAACATTAACCTAACCTTTAAGTCTTGCTGCATAAAAATGAAAATTGTGTAACAAATACCCAAATGACCTAACACCAACTTCTTAAAGCTCAAGTTTGCGTATCAAAATTATTTATTGTTTCTGTTCATCGAGTAGTGTTAGTCCGATAAACTCATACATATTGAATAACCTTTAATGTTATGAGCAGAGGGTGCAAAATCGAGTAATTTTTAGGGGGGTCAGTTAATTGCTGTAACCGACTGTACATAATATATTAATAGTTGCTCGCTGACTGTACAGCGAGTACTCGTTGTCGCAGCGACAAAAGCTATCCGCTCAGCGACGCTCGCTTGGCGGGCACAACACTCGCTGAGAGACTCACGCTTGACACAGTCAAGCTACTACAATCTGTCAATTTTCTTTAATAGACTTTCAACTTTATCGCTAAAACATAAGGTTCAAAGTTGATTGGGAAAATTTTACAGTTTCGGGTAGCTTGATGTGCTGGCGTCTGTACATATACATCACTATCTGCCTATAATGTTCCCACTGCTGGGACACAGGCCTCCTCTTTTCGAGAGGGAATAGGCTGTGATCTACCACGCGGGCCCAAAGCGGGTTGGTAGATGTCACATGTCTTCGAATTTCTGATTCTAGGACATGCCGGTTTCCTGATGTTTTCTTTTACCGTTTTGAGAGCAGTGGTGATGAAAATAAATGACCTATGAATACCTGGATGAGGCTGACACACGGGCGTTGGGGGCATTGGCATAATTATGAAAAGAGAGACCTATGCTCAGCGATGGGTGATGTCGAGCGATGGGTGATGATGATGAGGTGACAACTACATCATCATCTGCCTGCCTTTACCCAACTATGTTGGGGTCGGCTTCCACTGTAACCGAATGCAGCTGAATACCAGTATTTTACTTGGAGCGACTGCCTATCTGACCCCCAAACCTCAGTTACTGGGTAATACGATAATCATAGGTAAGATTGCTTGTCAGACTTTCGGGCTTCTGATAACCCGTAACGACTTTCAAACATCCATGTATGACAGCTGGGAACACCGGCTTAAAACAAACAAATTATATAAGCACGTTGTTGTTTTTTCAAAGTTATAAATCGAGCAGAGAGCTTTTATTTAGGCATTTATTTAGTTGTAGCCAAGTGTTAGTGTTAACGGGCTTAGATGTAAGTATTGTGTAAAAGGTCCCATTAAAATAGATGGACAAACTTTTAGAAATCATTCAGACCATCAAAATAAGGACGATGGTAAAAATATATATTAAGAAAAACGCTTTAGACACTTACAATAAAAATAATCAGCTAACCAAAATACACTAATGTGCCGGCAATGTATTATTGTCACTTAAATCAGTGGTTTTTTTTTTACTTGGATATCTTTGGTTAGACGTTCTGAGCGCTGTGTTAAAATTTGTCCATCTACATATTTTAATGGGACCCTTTACATCGGGTCGGTATCCGCATCTCACGTCTAAACACGTATTTAGGCTTCCGCAGACAGACGCGACGCGACACTTCACCGCGATTCTAGTAGAACAATTTTGTTAATACTTCATAGAAAATAATAGTTCTACCTTTTGGCGTACCGAAAACCCAATAACCGTGACATATGATACAGCTAAAATAATCAAATGCTAATATCCACAAAATAATCTATACATATAATAAAACTGTAGAAAAGAAGTTTTTGTACATTAAAAAAAAAATAAAAAAATATAGCCAGGGTGTTAAAGGACAACCAATAGAACCCAATTCCAGCATTTTTAGAATTTTTGTCTGTTTGTATGTTTAGTTATCCGAGCATCACGTAAAATGTACGAAATAAATGTAAATAACTTTTATACACAACGATTTAGCGTAACTTGAAGTAACATTTAGTTTTTGTTTCATTGCAATCGGTTCAGTCTATCAAAAGATTTTTGAATTTAAAGTGTACCTACCAGAAGTAAAATTAGTTAACGTGTGTTAATATGCACTTGGTCTCACAACTTTATGTTTATATATATTTGCGTTAATAATTATATAAATTGAAGTAACATTGAGTTTTTTGTTTCATCGTAATCAGTTCACACACACCTAAAAATTGTAAATTAGAAAATTCTAAGTGTTTCAGAAATAAATATTAAAACAGCGCCATCTCTGGACAAAATTAGTTAATGTGTGTTAATATGCACTTGGTCTCACAATTTCACGTTTATACGCAACAATATTTGCGTTAAAAATTATAAATTGAAGTAACATTGAGTTTTTTGTTTCATCGTAATCAGTTCACACCTAAAAAAAAGACGGGTTGCACTCCGGAAGTGCCGGCAGAAGAGAAAACTTGAATATTAACGTTGAAATTAATCAATTATTAATTTAATTAATATAACTAATTTTTTTTCACTACTTCTGCGTCACTTTTTTCATTTTACGTCCACGTCCACGTCCACGTCCACGTCCATCCATCCATCCATTGTCGTGTGTCACTTGGTTCACTTCGGTTGGCGCCGCCGTAGAAAGAGAGGGGGGGGAAATCTCTCCTGCCGGGTCACGTGTCCTGACGCGATGTCCTGACGCGAGTTTAACATTTTTTACCCATTACAAAAAGTGTGCAACGCCGCTAAAGAAGTTTTCACTTCAAAAATGTAAATTTGAAAATTATAATATGGACTACATCTGGAGATCAACTACGTGCAGTATTGAATATTAATAGCACTTCGATAGATGGCGTTGTTATGGTTTGCCCACACCGGTAGTCGATGGACAGAGAGTACGTATCAGAAATTAGTTACAATCCCGTGGAACTCGAAGAAATTTTACAAAATGACTGCGCAAATTTGACAGAGGAACAGCGCCAGACGTTTGATAGGGAATGCTGCAGTGTAGATAACGCCTCGGGTGAAATCCTGTTTTTAGACGCACCGGGTGGCACAGGGAAAACTTTCCTAACCAATGTTATTTTGGCTCGAATAAGGAACCAAAGTAAATTGCCCTTGCTGTCGCCTCTTCAGGGATAGCAGCCACATTATTGCCTGGAGGAAAAACGGCACACACAACATTTAAAATTCCTATCGACTTGGACCGTACGGAAAGCCCGGTTTGCAACATATCACGAAATAGCGATAAAGCAAAGGTTTTACGCGATTGTGTTTTAATTATTAGGGATGAGTGCACAATGGCAAACCGCAAAGCTGTAGAAGCAGTGAATAGAACTTTGTAGGACATAAGGCAAAATGACCGGCCGATGGGAGGCATTACGGTACTGTTCTGCGGTGATTTTCGGCAGACACTCCCGATAGTACCCCGAGGAACGAGAGCCGATGAAATTGCTGCATGTCTGAAGAGTTCTGTTTTATGGTGCAATATATCATCTACACACCTGAGCGTAAATATGCGTGCACAGTTAGGAGGCTGCGAAAATGCACAGGAGTTTTCCAATTTATTGTTACAAATAGGCGATGGCACATACCCCGTACAAGAAGATGGAAAAGTTAATTTGGTCGCTAATCTCTGTTCTTGCATTACATCACAACAAGAGCTAATTTCTTCTGTGTACGGAGATTCCACAAATATGGGAAATCAAGCCGGTTCTTGGCTATGTCAGCGAGCTATTTTGACTCCCCGCAATGACTAAGCTGCGGCAATTAATTTAAAAATATTGATGCATGTGTCCGGGAATAGTAGAGTATACACCTCTATAAATACAGTTATGGAAGAAGATGACGCCACGCACTACCCGGTAGAATTTTTGGATTCCCTCAACACACCCGGACTTCCCGCCAACAAAATAGTTTTAAAAATCGGTGTTCCAATAATTCTCCTCAGAAATTGATGTCCTCCCAAACTTTGTAACGGCACTCAGCTCAAAGTCACAAATCTGCAGCAAAACATTATCGAAGCTGAAATATTAACCGGTTGCGGTGCCGGTGATATTGTTTTTATTCCAAGAATATCTATTATTCCCAACAACTTTCCTTTCTCTTTCAAACGAGTGCAATTCCCAGTCAGTCTTTGTTAAATATGCCATGACGATTAATAAAGCTCAGGGCCAGACATTATCCGTTGCGGGGGTGGACCTAAGTATTGGATGCTTTTCCCATGGTCAACTATACGTAGCTCTTTCACGCGTAAACAACCCCAATAACCTTTTTGTGTACGCTTCAGATGGTTCCACAACTAATGTTATTAATAGAGAAGCACTAGCTTAAATAAAAAATAAAGATTTGAATCGGTATCCTCGCAGGATATTGTTAAGTTCCGACATCCACGCGAACGAAGTCGCGGGCACAGCTAGTCATTAATAAAGGCCTGAGTGTATTATACGTATCCGAATATCCGTATGTATACGGAATCATCTTGGCTCCATACAGTGACGGATCTCCAGGCCATATCGTGGGCTATGTGGCCATTTCCTGCCGCTGTGATGAATGACCCGCTGAGATTTATTAACACCTACATACGCTATGCCTTCACTGAGCTTAGAGTCGTGTTACGGCGCAGTCAGAATAAAAATAAAGTTATTATTACTATTATAGCTGTTGGTTCTACTTTGTTACAACTTCAAAAAAAGGAGGTTATCAATTCAACACGTCTGTATGTAAAAAAAAACACAAAATGTAAAAAAAAAAAAAAACAAGAGCATCAAATATTTATAATTAAAAGTGTAAGTACCGGCTAAGTGCGAGTCGGACTCAGAAAGGAATGGTTCCGTACCACAAGCAAAAAAAAACGTCAAAAAACAGGTTTCTTGTGGGGAGACCCCCATTAATTTTTGTGAACTTTATTTTATTAGAAAGAAAGAAAATACATTTATTTCTACTTTTTACGGTTCAGGAGATACAGCTCGCTGACAGACAGACCGGCAGACGGACAGCGGAGGTTTAGCAATTGGGATTCCGTTGGCACCCTTTGGGAAGCACTTACCTACTAATATTATTTATATGCACGTGCGCCAGTGACTATAAAACATAATTTCTTCAACAAAATGTTCGTCACGTTCTTGAACGGGCGTCGTCGGTTGGGACTGGTCATCTCTTAACTGCCAAGGCTTATTTTTAATCGTATATTTTGAATTGTTTCTTCATTTGTGTTTTTTTTATATTGTTCTCACATATAGAAGCAACAAGAATAATGTACCCAGGATTTTGTAATATCGTGATTTAAAAGAGTGTCCATGGAGTTTCTTGCCCGTTCTTCTCCATAGAGATCTACGCTTTGGAATGGGCAACTAGCTTCAACTTTCTGACTAATTGACCGATTATTTAATTTTGACAATTCAAAAATGCCTGTACAGACGCCAGCACATCAAAGCTACTACAATCTGTCAATTTTTTTTAATATATTTTCAACTTTATTGTTAAAAAATAAGGTTCAAAGTTGATTGGGGAAATTTGACAGTTTCGGGTAGCTTGATGTGCTGGCATGGTTTAATTGAAATAAATGCTTTGAGTTTGAGTTAATTCTTTTGTAAAAGTAAAGAGCATCTAGAAGCTAAAAATAAAACACCAAACCATTGTCAAAATAAAATATATTTGACAGGAAAAATCACTCAAAAACAAACATTGCACCTTCAACGGTACAAAATTTTCGACAATACCACCTGATTTATTATGTTTGACATAATAATTCTAATTCAAGTACAAATCACTCTAGGTTTCTTTAGAAACCCGAGAAGCCTTGATTTGTGCAAGACATGCCGCATTCATAGTCCAAGATCCGACCCAACATCGACCCACCATAATCTAAATATAAAAATGAGAAGTTTTCTTTGAAAAAAAAAACTCATTAAAATAACAGATTAAGGTAGGTCGGCGTTAGGTCGGATCTAGTAACGTTAAGTATGTGCATTTAGGACATAACTGTTTGCCACGCTTATGAAGTAGAACCACACTGAAACAATGGAAAGGTTTACGCATTTTAACTTCGGTAATCTTCGTGTTTTCGAATAAGAACGACTGTGGTAACCCCCCACAGAAGTAAAGCAGTTTTGTACTTATGCGCTTCGTAGTAGTCACGGTAGTAGTGCACCTATCATTGCGCATTTGTACAGACGCCATCGCCAGCACAACAAGCTACCCGAAACTGTCAAATTTTTCCAATCAACTTTGAACCTTATGCTTTAGCGATAAAGTTGAAAATCTATTAAAGAAATTTGACAGTTTGTAGTGGCTTGATGTGCTGGCGTATGTACAAGATGGGGCAAAAGTAATGTCATAATATGAATGTGCCATTCTGTTTGTAAGTGGCGTCATAATTTTATTGTTATTTGACATTTATGTCGTACACAAATAGATAATGGAAATACACACAGCTCAAGCAAAGATGGAGATTTTTAACTACAGATTTCCGGGCCGTGTGATCTCCCGTTTTGACGATTTGAACTGCGGGGCTAGATCGCTAGATCTGACAGCGATAGAGTTCCTTTGGGGCTTTTTGAAATCTCGATTTTACCACTACAAACCACAAACCTTGCAAGTCTTGAAAGCCAACACTGAAGACGAATAAATCACCAGTTTGAAGCAAAATATTTTACGAGAAACAATTCAAAATGCACAAATGTACAAAAACTCTGGAAGTTATCATCTGATAAGTACTTATTATTTTTTCGGCATCATCAATACAGCAGTGGACTGCGATAGGCTGAGTTGATTTATTGAATACCTACATATATTTTTTTTATTTTTTTTAATATTTCTTCTATTCTAGAAAAGTTCTCAACTCATCATCATCTGCCTAGCCTTTTCCCAACTATGTTGGGGCCGGCTACCAGTCTAACCGGATGCAGCTGAGTACCAGTATTTTACATGGAGGGACTGCCTATCTGACCTCCACAACCCAGTTACTGGGTAATACGATACCCCTTGGTACGACTGGTTGTCAGACTTTCAGGCATCTGGATACCCCGAGTTGGCGCTGCAGTGTTCCACGCGCGCGAGTGGGTGAGAGTGGGTGCGGCCATTACAGAAATGGGCGCACGGGGAGGTGGGACCCGCTGAGGAACAGCGGGTCGAGGCCTGTCGGGGGAGCGGTGAATGCTGTTGCGAATCCCGCACCCCCGGCTATAGGTAGAGGTGGAACACCGCGGTGGTTTTAGCCGGTAAGAGTCCGGCATGCCCCTCTGTCACCCCCACGATAGAGGAAGTCCATGAGGATTTCCACCGCGAGAAAAAAAAAAAAAGGCTTCTGAATACCCGTAACGACTGTCAAAGATCCACAAATGACAGCCGGGACCAACGGCTTAACGTGCTTTCCGAGGCACGGAGGGGTCTTAGTATGTGAAGATGGTCACCCATTCACGGACCAACCGCGGTAAGCGTAGCTTAACCTGATCGATCGACCCGTGCGGCTGTTATTACTTAGCTACAAGCCCCTCCAAAAGCCATTAGCCAAAAGTTCTCCTACTCAGAAAAAAAATATTTAAAGATCTTGGGCTTCATAGCGTTTGTTTACCGCCACCGTCAACGGGACGTCAATGAGTAACGAGATTATTCGAACCCAACGTGACGTCCCGTTGCCGGACACAATACAGGGTGAAATTTAAAACATGGGCATCCTTTTAAGGGGTCATTGTAATCATCATTATGAACAACTTTTACTATGGGATCAAACTTGAAATCGCGAAAAAAAAATCAGCTCTTCCCTACATTTTGACGAGTTATGTGAACATAAATGCAAGGCACAGCTGATTTTTTTTTTTCGCGATTTTAGATTTAGTCCCATAGTAAAAGTTGTTTATAATGATGAGTACAATGACCCCTTAAAAGGATGCCCATGAATTTAATTTCACCCTGTATATGCGGAGGACACGCGACCATAGTAAATATGTACGTGTATCGCTACGTCGGTGCCGTCATCTCGTTCTCGTTGACGTGGCGTTGGAAAAACGGCCTTAAGCTCTGGTCAAACTGAAACGAGCAAGCGAGCGTGACTAGCCACGTGACTATTTGCTCCAGTTCGAACACCTACATACAAGTCAGTTGATACAATCGGTGCAAACAAATTTCGTCCCGCTCGCTCGCCCGCTTCAGTGGCCAGACTTTAATTTATTATTATTATCAGCCATTTCTGTCCCACTGCAGGGCAAAGGCCTCCCTTCCCTTCTTCCACTTCTCCCTATCCAGTCCTGTTACACGCCAATCTTTGTGGAAAGAGTCGAGTTCGTCCTGCCATGTCATTCTGGGCCTGCCCCGTTGCCGTTTGCTGCTGTTTGGGACCCATTGTGTGGTTACTTTAGCCCATAGCTCCTCCGGCATGCGACAGATGTGACCAGCCCGGTTCCATTTTAGCTTGGCAGCCGTGTGACCTACATCGGCAATTTGAGTTTTAGACCGCAGTATCGAGTTCCTTATACGATCAGTAAGTTTAACTCCAAGGATACTGCGCTCCATTGCTCGCTGACTTTAATTTACAAAAAATTAAAAACATCTTACCCGTTAAATAAACTACTATTGCTAGGAGTGCGGATGATGCCGATAACCAGTCCAAGTTGCCAAGCAAGCACTTACTCCCAAACCAAAGACACTCGAAAGTAATCGCTGCGATAGTGATAAATCCGATAAATATATTTGTAAATATAAGCCACACGAATATTTGGGCGAACCCTTCTTGGTCCTGCAATTAAGGATACAAAAACATTAAACAAAAAACATAAACTTTTGCAAATAGAAAAATAAACATTATAAGTACCAGCCTATAATGTTCCTACTACGGGAGCACAGGCCTCTCTGTGAGAGGGAGTGTAATCCACCACGCGATCCCAGTGCGGATTGGTCGACGTCACATGTCTTCGAATTTTTGAAGTGAAAACTTCTTGAGGTGCGTTGGGCATTTATTGAGATGGGAAAAAACATTGAATTCGCGCCACTGTTACCGTAACCGACACCGCTTCGGATGTATTCGGCTATCCTCGGGATGCACTCGGTTTTAATGTAACGTCAAACGGGGTAACTAGGGATGCAGGGGTGAATCGGGACAAAACTTTAAAAGGGTTTTTAACATTAAAATAATATAGTTTGTGGCCAAAAATGACCCTAATGTGTTTACTGTAATTTAAGTAACGATTACATGCCCTTATTGACAACAAAGTATATTATTTCTACGTTAAAATCCATTTTAAAGTTTCGTCCCGATTCACCCCTGCATCCCTATTCACCCCGTTTGTAGATATAATTATGTATACGATATCTCAGTGAGTGATGGCAAAGTATTCTGTTTTGTTTTCACTTCTGTCGGCACTCCCGGAGTGTTTTTTGTTTCTAGGACATGTCGGATTCCTGACGATGTACTCGCGACTTCGCCTGCGTGTATTTTGTACTTCAACATGATTATTCAGAATGAAATGCAGCCTATGTCGTGTTGTTCCACAAAAAATGGACAATTCCAATGTGTCTTGACTAAACGTTAGGAACTGATAGACGCTTCTGATAGTGCCCAACTCGGTGCCAAATTCCGGGCCCCTATTTAGCCATCGACACGTTAAATACTAGAGTGATAATTACACAATTACCGAAAAAGTCGAAAACAATAACATCAGCCCCGCAAACACGAAGACGCCGCCCATAAAGGTAATAGTCGTTGGGATAAAATTGGACAAATCTGATAGAGCCTGATCGGGCACTGAAACAAAAGGTGTACGTTATCGCAATATCCATTTATTAAGCATAATCTGGGACACGAGCCTCCTCTCGGTGAGAAGGAATGGGCCATAATCCACCAAGCGGACCCAGTGCGGGTTCGTAGACGTCACATGTCTTCGATTTTTTGGTTCCAGGACATGCCGGTTTCCTCACGATGTTTCCCTTCAGCGTTTTGAGAGTAGTGGCGAAGAAATAATTTACACAAAGTTAAGCTGGGTTCGAACCTACGACCTGCAACGACTTACAACACGTAAGTCGTTATTGTTACCACTAGGCCACCACTCAAGCAAACCTTTAACTAGTACTGCAAAGAGGTTGATATTTTTACCTAGCTGTAGGTAATCTTTTAAGCTACTCATGTCGTCTTAACTTACTAACTTTCTGTTAACCGGTAAACCTGCTTCCTGTATTACCTGGACAATAAATATTTTCTATTTCAATAGAAATAGAAAATCCAAACTAATATTATAAATGCGAAAGTAACTCTGTCTGTCTGTCTTTTCTTCACGCCTAAACTACTGAACCGATTTGTGTGAAATTTGGTACAGACATAGTTTGGAACTTGAGAAAGGACATAGGATAGTTTTTATCCCGATATTCCCTCGGGATCGAGACTTATGCGGTTGAAACCGCGGGGCGCAGCTAGTATTTAAAATATTTTGGAAATATTTTGTCTAGAAAATGGAATACCATTTTCTAGATAGTCTCTTTCGCTTTTATAACATTACTAGCTGCGCCCCGCGGTTTCACCCGCATAAGTATCGATCACGTGGGGATATCGGGATAAAAACTATCCTATGTCCTTCCCCGGGACTCAAACTATCTCTATACCAAATTTCATCTAAATCAGTTCAGTGGTTTAGGCGTGAAAAGGTAACATACAGACAGACAGACAGACAGACAGAGTTACTTTCGAATTTATAATATTAGTATGGATAGATGTATGGACTAGCAGCGCCCCGCGGTTTCACCCGCATAAGTTTCGATCCCGTGGGAATATCGGGATAAAAATAACCTACGTGTTAACACTGGTTATAATATATATGTGTGCCGAATTTCATCCAAATCCGTACACTAGTTTTTGCGTGAAGAAGTAACAAACAAACTCACAAACTTTCGCCCTTATAATATTAGCAAACCCATACTCACTGGTGTAATTTGAGACATTCTTGTACAATTGTATAACGAGGTCGACATTGATATCTGTCATTTGTTCTATCACGCTGAGAGTAATGGCACCTGTCGTCTGCAAGAAACATATTGATATAACGGATGTAAAAGACGTTTAATGGTGCCGAGAGTCACTTGTACTCCCAGTAATTGTAATATTTTTTTTTTTTTTTGTAATGGACCAATGCCTGGGAACCCTCTGGTTACGGAGATATTGAAGGTTAAAGTTCTACCTTTTATGACTTAAGGCGGTACCTCGACCAAAACCGCGTTTTTCTTCGTTATTCAGAGCCTATTAACTCAATAATTATGAGATATAAACTACACCTGAAAGCACATTATTAATGTTCGATATCCTATCATCATATTGCACGTTATTATTTGTCTTTATATGTTACTAATACATTTAAAATCTCCTTTTAAAAAAGTGATTAAAATGATTGATTATATGCGTCTTTTGCTAAATTTAATTTTCACCAATGGATAGATAATTTAAAAATCTAAATAATCCATGTTTTAATTTATTTAAAAAGATCGCTATTCTTTTTTTATTAAAATAATTCCAAAAATTGTGCGATTTCTATGATAAAGGGGCGTGCGCAGAGTGCGCTGCATCCCTTTCGTACGAGGAAGTCGTGTCGCTCTCTGTCTCTGTCGCAATGCTCAAGGTTATTTGGCCGGGGTACCGCCTTAATACCTCCACAAATCCTTTGCCGTTGCATATTGCATACACACATAAACACAATATTTTGCATGCGATACATATCACCCTACCATACCGTAAGTAACGAGTTTTCACATCAAAAATAAAAGTTATGTCTACAATAATTTTTGCTTAATGTGATTTAGTTTGATGTATAAAATACGAAATAATGGTAACGGGATAATTATTTATTTATTTGAAAAAAAAACATAAACAGACGCCAGAACATCAAGCTACCCGAAACTGTAAAAATTCCCATTCAACTTTGAACCTAATACTTTAGCAATAAAGTTGAAAATTTATTAAAGAAATTTGACAGATTGTAGAAGCTTGATGTGCTGGTGTCTGTGCAATATCAACATATAACTAAGTTAAACTCCACTCGACCGTATCTTCCGTTTCATTTAACATTGAGTCAAATGTCACGGATCAATTCGCAGCAGATGTTAGAGCTCCCACGCTGCCCCAATATTAATTGAATCAACAAAATATTTAAAAACTTTGAACATAAAAGCAGCCTTGTGTATATCTGGCTAGCCGTTGGATATCGATATGCTCAGTTAGATTCAGTTAAGCGTTTGACTAGCAGCTTAGAAGGCACAGTGGCCGATAGCCCTGCAGTCACAAGCTTGACCTGAGCGGAGGCCCCGTCGCCCTCAGGAATTGCAGAGCTAGGAGGTTAAGGGATAGGATAGCCTCGCAGTCCATCCCTGGAACCACCCATAGGTTTTTTCTAGACAACTTTTGTTTACTAGAACTATAAATTATCACATGGAAAACCAACAGCTTTACATAAATACAATAAATACACTGGAATAAGAAACATGAAGCCAATTATAGGTTTTCACGGCTAGCTATACAATAATACAGTAAGAGATCTTATACACGACCAATTATCAGTAACATAAGCGCACCAATCATCAAAACGGTATCGCCAAACATGAGGGATAAACTACAATATCCAAACTAATATTATAAATGCGAAAGTAACTCTGTCTGTCTGTCTGTCTTTTCTTCACGCCTAAACTACTGAACCGATTTCGATGAAATTTGGTATAGATATAGTTTGAGTCCCGGGAAAGGACATAGGATAGTTTTTATCCCGATATTCCCACGGGATCGAAAGTTACGCGGGTGAAACCGCGGGGCGCAGCTAGTAATTAAATAAAATAAGTACCAGAACTAAATTAACACTAATAATTAATTTTAAAGAAAACAAGGTTCAGCCTATTGCGTACGCTTGAGCCTTTCGTTGAAAACAAGTCAAAAGAGAACTGTTTGCCTAATTGCCATCGTTGGTTTCATTCAACCGCCACCATTATAATTACTCTTACTTGGTATGTTTCCTAGGAAAGTGGTTCCGTCATACTGTAATGGCTGTCATGAAAATCTGTTATTTTCACCAGTAATTGACACTATGGTCGTTGAGAAATTACTCTCTTTGATAGCTCTTGTCGCTGCCACAAACGAATGCTGGCCGGCGGCGGTGCGACCAGTCAGCGATCAACTATTATATACTTACAAGGAACCTACAATCCTTTGTACATACGCCAACACATCAAGTAACTACAATCTGTCAAATTTCTTTAATAGATTTTCAACTTTATCGCTAACGCATTAGGTTCAAAGTTGATTGGGAAAATTTTACAGTTTCGGGTAGCTTGATGTGCTGACGTCTGTACTTTCCTTGAGTGAGAAAATCGTTGATATCTATTTTGTTGTTGGCGAAGGGACAAGTGTCTGAATAGATGCTAGTTTATAACAAATAGTCATCATCATCATCTGCTTAGCCTTTTCCCAATTACGTTGGGGTCGGCTTTCAGTCTAACTGGATGCAGCTGAATACCAGTATTTTACATGGAGCGACTGCCTATCTGACCTCCACAACCCAGTTACTGGGTAATACGATACCCCTTGGTAAGACTGGTTGTCAGACTTTCGGGCTTCTGACGACCCGTAACGACTGTCAACGATCCACGAATGACAGCCGGGACCAACGGCTAACGTGCTTCCCGATGCATGAAAGAGGAGAGAGAGAGAGAGAGAGATAGAGCGAGAGAGGGGGGGAGAGGAGGGTAGTAGTAGTTTATAAGAAATAGTATGTTCCTATATTATAGTTATGTCTACTTATCCTTGCGAGGATTACAGGTGTAAAGTTTACATTATAATATTATAAATTATGTAGTTCGATATTCAAACGAACAGTTGTGGTTGCGGTGTGTCGAGGACACGCTCTAATTTGGGATTAAGCTTGAAACACCCGCCATATTGGTTTCAGGTAGATACCAGTATTACGTACAATTCATTGGTACAACTGTGTAGTTTAGCGCGATTTAGATCGGCGTACTGTGCCGTCCGGTTTACTAATAAATTGAATAGTTATACGCTTGCTAAATGGTATCAAAAATACTTCTTTTATACAATTTCTTGGGTAGCAAGTCATTTTGCTACCAATTTTTTTTCTGGTCCCAAGAACAATACCACGAAGGCTGCGCTGACGTTCATACTCGGGGTCACCAGTATAGAGGTATGAGGAACAGGGTGTAAAGTTCACTCATCGTCCATAGAAAAAGGAGGATCCTCCGACCAGACGAGAGTTGTGTCTGGCGGGCAACTGCCCGATGATTCATGTTGGGCCGTTGTATCTGTGCTAGTTGCGCGGTAAACTCTGCTTGCGAGATGCAGGAATTTGCGTGACGTCAATATGACGCGTAGTTCACATGTGGCATTGTAGATACCGCTACAGTTTTAAAAGGAATGACATTTAAAGAAAGAATAAAAAGAAAAGAAGAAGGAAACACATTTGTTGGTTTAACTGTTAAAAAAGGGCCCGTCCACGCATAACACAACCACACCACAACGAAAACACGTGGACGGGCGTTAATTTATGGCAACAAACTAAATCATTTCAATGTTATAATCCCTATTCACCCCGTTTGACTATAGATTAGATCATTATCTGCCTAGCCTTTCCCCAACTATGTTGGGATCGGCTTCCAGTCTAACCGGATGCAGCTGAATACCATTATTTTACATGGAGCGACTGCCTATCTGACCTCCACAACCCAGTTACTGGGTAATACGATGCCCCTTGGTAAGACTGGTTGTCAGACTTTTGGGCTTCTGACTACCCGTAACGACTGTCAGAATGACATCGTAAAACGCAGAAATCTTCGAATCAACTTAATATCTCGCTCTATGGTTACGGAAATAAATCAAGTTTAACAATAATTACCTAATGTCTTATATACTAAAACCTTCCTGAAAGTATTTAGATCACATTAGTGAAAGAATTATCAAAATTGGTTCATTAGTTTTTGAGAAAATCGCGGACATACAAACATACATACATACGGGTCGAATACAGAACCTCCTTTTTTGAAGTCGGTTAAAAAATTGTAAATCATTCGATCAACTAGTATCAATACGGGCCAGACCATTATTAAAAATACAAAAAAAAAAATGTAGAGATTAGTCACCAGATATTTTCTTTTCATATATTTTTGGTATTTTTTTTAGTGCATCGTTGGATAATGATAGGAAAATCGGGTACTCACTATGGATAATACTGCTATTAGTATCATCCCGACTCGAACGGATATCCCGCAGCAGCTATCAAATTCTGGAAAAATCTCACACATGATTGTGCCTTTATCGATTCATTTTTACACAAATAATGTTATTTTCATGAATAAAGTGACATTTTGTAACGTAATTTTGATAGAAATATAAATAAAATAATAATAAAAATCTATATTTCAGTTGGTAAATGACGCTGACGCCATGACATAAATAAATCCATAAAGGAAAAAATTTGTACTTTTTGATCTCAGACTAACTCTTTTTTCCTTAGTCTGAGTTTTTGATAGACTCCATAAATAAAAGAAAATTCTCTGTAAGTAACCATAAATTAAACATAGAGAAAGAAAGTAGTACAGCGGTGCAAACTCGATACCACAAACCCAAGTTGTTATCAAGATGATACAAACCTATTAATTATAGTAAAGACATCTTCATACAAATATTGAAGAAATAACGTTCCTAACAATTTTGTACTACATCTACGCGCATAGCATCTCGTAGAAAACTGCTACGAAATCGACTTTTCATAATACCATATTATGGGGATATTCAAACCCCGGGACAGAATATACAAATATAGATTTATAGAAAATTAATCTAAATCTTGCAAGTTTTCTCAATAGTTTTGTGTATCCTGTGGATAGACTAAAGGTCATAGCACACGTATCAAACCGGAAAGGGATCGGCACCGTATCAACTCCAGCCGTTCAGTATTCTTTTTTTTGTATGAAACTCCCTACTGCAACGCACACTAATTGGAATCGTAACGTATACGAACCGCGGTGCGGTGCGTTACGGCTCGTCGTCCCCGCGCTTACGTCACTCAGTACCCGAGCTTACGTCTCTTCGTCCACCCTTGCGCCTCTCACCCCTCCCGCGGCCTGCCTGCTGCATCATCAACCAGCGGTCGGCGAGCCGTAACCGCGGCGTCGCCTAGCCGTAGCCAAGTTGACATATCGAAGCTCGGGATCCGTTTTAGTTACGTGCTTACGTTAAGTGAGTTGAGGTGATTACGTTACGATTCCAATAAGTGTGCGTTGCAGTAGGGAGTTTCATACAAAGAATACTGAATGGCTCGAGATGATACGGTGCCGATCCCTTTCCGATTTAATACGTGTGTGCTATGACCTTTAAGGTCACAGCTCATTAGAGCAACCCGGGACCCACTCCGCACCGCACAGTGGAACGAATGTATGGGAGCGGTTGGACGTAGACATGTCCGAAAAAAAAGAGTAAAATTATGCCAAACTAATGATGCCATCTTATTCGATTACTTAATGCCTTCATAACTTGTGGTGATGAATTTCTTCATAACTCCCATATTTCGGGAGTAATTTGAGAAAATGTGAAATTTTACTATGAAAATGAGTGTATCGAGCTCTCTCCCTCCTGATTCCGGGCTTGTTTCAAGTAGCGGTCTCTAATATCGTAATGCTATTACTAAGAGCTATATTTAATACTAAGACACATAGTGCGCCAAATGTGCACTTTCTGGGATAAAAGGAAATGAAAATTTAAAAAAAAAAAACGTTTTTTCCCCATTTGTATTTACTTTAAACCGCAGACAGACTTATTAAGAGGTCTATAAATATATTATATATATACAGAAATATATATTAACAAAAATATTCACAAGAACTGATGAGAGTATGACTTTTAAGTAAGTTGATAATAAATTACCTAGTTTCATTAAAAGTACAATAAATAATTAAGATGTAAGCTCTAATTTACTAAGTTACACATTTTAAAACAATAACATCATTTAATTATCTTCGTCATCATCATCATCATCAATTAATTCAAATTCAGAATCGATGTCCGCTAAATCATTTATGTTAACAAATTCGATATCACTTTTCTCAGAATCCGTAAGCTCATAAAATTCCTTAAAAGAAGATTTTTTTACAAACTTATTTCCTTTTGGACGGATACTTGTAACAAGTGGATCAGAAGACAGTAAAAGATTGTGCATAATATCTTCATTGCATGAGATACTGCTATGCTTTCGAGAATGCCCCTCTCTATATTTTCTAAAATCTTTATTTCTAGCCTCAGATGCCTCTTCGGATAGAAAACCAATGGGCACAATTGACATGTTCTGAACTATGTCTGGCCCATGCATTAAAATTTTATGAAGTGAAGAAGGCATATAATACCATGGGTATAACTCCACGTAAAGCTTAGCAGTATCAAAGCAGAACTCTCGGAATTTAGTTACGTTGATCTTCTCTCCTGATGAAATACACTGCAAGATCACACAGATTTTTCTTAAAAGCATAGCATCTATTCCGGTCAGTTCAGCAGATTTAGTGTAGTTTTCAAAAAATCTCCTTGCCGAGTTGCCATTGTTGGTGGATCCACTGCCTTGTTTCACAACATCGAGAAGTAAGCCCGTTTCTCTTCTTACAGCCTCTTGAACTCTTTTCTTCCTGTCATCAACTTGCCTTTTTGCTATATCACCCCTTACTTGCCATGATTTTATGTCTAATTTGTAGGAAATGTGTAATAAGCATTCCATTGAGCGAATCCAAGCGTGAAGGGTGCTTAAGCCATATTTATACATGTCCTCGTTTGCGTGTTTATCTTTGATTAACTCTAAATTATTCATTTCTTTAGGACAAGCCTTGCATATGTCACACACTGAAGCTGCTGTATTGGATATAATGGAATGAATTTTACCATCAATCATTGTCAACAGCAGTTGGTGTTTGACACTAATTCCATCAGTGATGGTGGATGGAGTTAAGGCTTCAATCTCTGCTTCGATTTCAGCCATCTCTCTCTGCACATTTTCTTTGGTTTCCTTTATAAACTTAAACAATATTGGCCGGCAAAATGAAGTGGAAGATGGTCGCTCGTTTTCCCAAATTGTTACACCTTTTGAGACGAGCCGCAGTGGTACAAGACTAATCATAAAATTACTAGCAAGATCGATTTGCTCATCTTCACTCGTCCTTTGATGATAAATGCTTTGGCTAGATGATCCGTCAAAACCCCATTTGCTGGTCAATACGAGCTGTTGATTGGGATCAACAGGGGTTTCTAACGACCTAATAAGTCTTCTTGAGGTTAAATCCATCAAGGCTTGTAATTTGATTTTTGCAGAGCTCTCTGTAACTGTGAGATCTTCTTTGGCCGGATAGCACTTAATTTTTTCTTTAACCAACATGTAGTAACTCGGGTATTGAAGAGCTCCTTCTTGAGTGTTGAAATCCCGAAGAGTGTTATAGCGCCATTTCGATAAGTTCATCGATACATAAAGAGCCAATGCCTTCAAAGGGGATATTTCCCGTACCTGAATTGATTTACCTTCAATGAAGGCTTTGATTTTTGAGGCCTCTTCTGGATTCTCCGTCAAGTATTTCATAACATAAGCTGTATCGCTTTGTCCTGCCTTTTGAAGCGCCCTTTCGGCCGAAAACATAATTTCAGCGCTGCTACTGCTGCATGAAAGACTATCTTCAGTGCGTCTTCTTTTTTGCCGGTTACTAAGGTCCTCAAAAGATTTACGAGGACTAGGATGTGTACAAGTTGAAGCATCAGATTTAGCAGGAGAAATTATGGGCTCGATGACGTCACTTATATTTTCTGTAGAAGGTTCCATATTTTCATTCTGTAATTCCGGCCATTGAATTGCAGCCTGTAGCCAAATCTCATGTTTCTTCCGAAACTTATCTGTGCTTCTTCCAGACTGTGTCCATTTTGCATAAATGCGGTAGCAAAATCGACGACACCAGTCTTTTAAACTTGTTTCAGCACTTTCACATAACTGAACACAACTGTTATCTTTTAAAACACTGAACAAATAGTTAAAGTCGCGTAAATCTTTATGTGCGCGTGCGCATAAAGCAACGTGAATATCAAGATTTGTATTAAAATTTGGAAAATACATTGCGAGATTAGCTTGGATACAACGAGGTGTAAATCAACACTGATTTTAAAGTTACTAATAGTGACCTATTTATATAAAATCCAGGTATCCCAGGTATCCTTTGTTAAATATTGCAAGGTAATTAGTTATTGTGATAATTAGTAAATGATGCATGCTAAATTAGTGTATTAAGAGCCATTTAGTAATTAAATAATAGCAATGTTCTTATCAGTAATCATTAGTGCATCAGTTTTATATGTAAACCTTAAGTCCCTAATTATATATCCTAATTAGCTTATATCTTCTCTAATTGGCTGCTCAGAAATGTTATTGTAATAAGGTAAACCTTTAGAAAAACGGTTTTAATCAACAAAATAAACAAAAAATAAAAAAATTGTGTTATAAAATAAACATCACTCTTTATCCCAGAAAGTGCACATTTGGCGCACTATGTGTCTTAGTATTAAATATAGCTCTTAGTATAAGCATTATGATATTAGAGACCGCTACTTGAAACAAGCCCGGAATCAGGAGGGAGAGAGCTCGATACACTCATTTTCATAGTAAAATTTCACATTTTCTCAAATTACTCCCGAAATATGGGAGTTATGAAGAAATTCATCACCACAAGTTATGAAGGCATTAAGTAATCGAATAAGATGGCATCATTAGTTTGGCATAATTTTACTCTTTTTTTTCGGACATGTCTACGTCCAACCGCTCCCATACATTCGTTCCACTGTGCACCGCGTCGCCTCCTGCGGCTAGTATTCTTTATATGGACTTGTACGGGTATGCGCTCACTATATCACCTCCGTAGCGTCACCGGATCGCCTCGGTCGTAAGCCTTCCACGCGCGGACGGCGGGTGGACCACTCGGTGACAACTCGCTGCTCGCATGATTGCCTTGTGTTGACGGCGCGTTGCCAACGCGCGGGTCCAGAGTGGATCGCGCGCTGCCCGCGAATGATTTGTAAAATTTGACATTACGAAACACACGTGTAGACCTAGTGCCAATTGTTAACAGACTACTCGAAAATTCGTGGACCAAGCGACGTCCACTCGTTTACCACTCGGCGTTCACTCGTTGACCGCGCGGGGTCCACTGGTTGACCGCGCAACGTTTATTGGTGACAACGCGGCGTCCACCCGTGGACCACCTGTCGACAACAAGTGGACGCCGTGCGACGAGGCGGTGCGGGGTGGGTGCCGGGTGGCTCTAATGAGCTGTGACCTTTAATATTGTCTTCATCGTGTACCGTCGTCTGCACATTACTAGAACCGATGGTCGCTAGTGATGGCGCCAAACACGGAACCAAATTTCGAACCGAGTCCATTTAGATTGCCATCTACACACTAAGAAGAACATTTTAAACAATAAAACTTCCGAAAATTCAAAAACTTTATTGACAAGACCAACGTATTGCAAACTAGTTCCACAATCACTAAAAACCAATTTGGATTCAAAATACGTTCAGATTGCCATTTTACTACTTGAGAGGAATATAAGCGACATCCTCAAACTGTTCGTCACGATTAAGAAGTACACCGTCACTGAAAAAGTAAATAAAATCATAAACATTCTCGACAGCTCATATTTCATGAGCTAGGCCATCACATCGGGGGTGCGGGATTGTCCGAAAGGGTTACCGCTACCCCGGAACATAAAGGGCTAAGGAAGGAACACGGATGGGTTTTAGTCAGTAAGATTCTGACACTCCCTTCCGCTCCACCCAGAGCGGGAGGAGCACAGATATAGATATACCTGGATAACGCAAGTATCACGAACTGCATGAAAACTAAGCGTGCCACTTTTTGACTACCTACTATGACGTCACAAGCTCGCGCTCTCTCGCTCACGCTCACCCAGCCAGCAGTACGCAGGACTGAGCGCGAAAGTGGCGGCTTATGATTTTCGATCGTAAACTGGTGCGATATTTGGCACGCGAAGTAGGTGCTCTTGCGTTATCTAGGTGTATCTATATATGTGGGGAGGAGTCATTTGCTGATTTCCAATCCATAAAAAAAAAACATCACATCACCGCTTTTTTTTTCTCATGCACTATGTTGTGGGTTCAAATCAAGATATAGAAAAGTGACGTCATTAAAAAGAACATTTTTAGAAAGAACTGTAATTTTTCCATTTAATTTTAATTAACAAAATGTGACTGTTTAAATTCAAGTTTATCTTGGATATTACTGACATCGGTGAAGGAAAACATCGTGAGGAAGCCTGGATTTAATTAAGAGGAAATGCGGTTGGATAGACTTTTGAAAAAGCCAAAGTAAAAAGTCGTAATTCGAGGTTTGGCTCTCGCCTATTTCCTCCTCCAATTTTGGACCAATTTAAAAGATATTTCAAAAACGTAATAAGAAGAATATAAACTGTGTCCCTATGTTTTTCTTTTTTTATTAATAGTTGGAAAATTTGTACACTAGGCCTCTGTTGACAGCGGTTTAAATCGACAATTTTTAAGGGTTCTGATGATGATGATGATGCTATCCGATCGATTTCGGCCAGGGCGATTGCTTCAGCTCCGTTGTAGTTGCCGTTCGTGTGCTCGCATGTGGCTTATGTATACAATCTTTTTTTAAGGGTTCTAGTGCTTATAAAAATAATATATCATCAAAAAGGAAATATAGGGGCATACAAGTAGTTAATATTTATTATTCAGTAAAAAAATCATTGCTTTATGGTCATTAACCAGAAAGAAAACAGACGAGAGCGTTTTTATGGAGAAACGACCACCCGCATTTCCTCTTCTCTTGAGAAGAGGCCTTTGCCCTGCAGTGGCATAGACGCCAGCACATCAAGCTACCCGAAACTGTCAAATTTTTCCAATCAACTATGAACCTTATACTTCAGCGATAAAGTTGAAAGCCTATTAAAGAAATTTGTCAGATTGTAGTAGCGTGATGTGCTGGCGTCTAAAATAATGCGTTTCTTGTCGCAAAAAATGTATAAATAAATAAAAAATTAAAGAGAACTCACACAAAACAATGACCACGATTAAGCCACACAAGACACTGCCGGCAAGAATACAATTAGCGTGAACAAAGAAGCAGAAGACGGCTAGTATAAAAAATAGCAGCACCAAAGTGGCACTGTATACTAGTGCGCCCCACTGGTATATCTCTATCAGCACCGGTATATTCTGGGAAAGAAGAAAGATGTTATTACAAAGATATTTGTTGAGAACATGCCGTTTACTCGATAGGATGTCCTATCGGCAAAAATTACGGACTTCCATAAAAACTTTCATCCCCTATCTAAGTCCTTTAGGGAGTGAATAAAAAAAAATTCAATGCATCATAACATAATCAGCCTATAAAGTTCCCACTACTGGGACACAGGCCTCTTCGCTGTGAGAGAGTGGGGCATAATCCACCACGCGGGCCCAGTGCGGGTTGGGGCATGTCACATGTCTTCGTATTTTTTGTTCTAGGACATGCCGGTTTCCTCACGATGTTTTCTTTTACTGTTTTGAGAGCAGTGGTGATGAAATTATTTCCACAAAGTAAAACGCCTGCCTTTTTTATGAATGGGAAATCGTCAAATGACTCCTCCCGCTCTGGGTGGAGCGGAAGGGAGTGTCAGATTCTTACTGACTAAAACCCATCCGTGTTCCTTCCTTAGCCAATCGCGCACCCCCGGCAGGCTTCGGCCCTGGCAGGCCCCTTCCTTTTTGCTGACTTCTCTTTGAGGCGCGCGTGGAACACGTACGCGCCGTCCGGCACGGGCCTGGTCCTGATCGGACGGTGAGCTACCCATTACTCTCCGTCCGCAGCCTTGCTGGGTTCGAACCTACGACCTCGTAAGTCGCGGCCGTTACCACTGGGCCACCACTGTACTTTCAGAATGCACGCTCTTAAAAACTTGTATTGTTTTCTTACACAACAAGAACCAATAAGTAGCAAGGCGCTTGCTATACAAAGCATAATGGAGGCTATGCCAAGCGTCATCTGCACCACCTTCTCTGTGTATTCACTATTGTATGTAAGAATAGTGTTCATATCCCAGAAGCCAGGCATCTGGCTTGCATTTGGAGCAAACAATATGCCGACCACCTGTAAAATAGAATAGAATAGAATACTCTTTATTATGTACACCATATAAATTACAGACATAAATATAGAAACTTTACAATGGGTGACACAATGGGCGGTCTTATCGCTAAGAGCGATCTTTTAAAGACAACCTTTGGATGGATTAAAAACGGGAAGGACAGACAAATACTGTAGGTAGTCTGTGGTGTACCATTTACACAATACAATAAATACATACATAAAGTACTATTAATCTATATAAATATATACATATACATAATAATAAACATGAAACAGGAGCAAAGAAAATACAATGACGATGTTTAAGGAGAGAGAAAGTGCTTTTTATCATAGTCTTAAAAGTGGACAAAGATTGAGCACGCCTTATCGACACGGGCAAGTCATTCCATAACCGTACTGCTTGCACAGTAAAAGATTTGTCATAGAAACTAGTGGAATGCATCGGCAAAATAAATGGGGAGCAATCACAAAAAAAAAAGTACCCAAAAGGCTGGCAGCATTGCCACGTTTTATATCAATCAATCAACTCAGCCTATCGCAGTCCACTGCTGGACATAGGCCTCTCCCAGAGTGCGCCACAGCACCCTGTCCTCTGCCTTCCGCATCCAGTCTACCCCAGCTACCTTCTTTAGGTCGTCCGTTCATCTAGCTGGGGGACGTCCCACACTACGCTTGCCGGTTTTATATACTTGTACATTATTTCGGACATTTTTCGGGACGTTTTGAATGAAAGGAGACACCACCCGACCATCAACCTTGTATGCACTATGCATGTGCAGTTGTGCACCCAATGAGAACCCCCGGGTGGTGCAGGACTATGATTATTATTATTATTTTAGGACTGTTAGTTTTTAAATTATGTAAATATTACTAGCTGTGCCCAGCGGTTTCACCCATGGTAAAAGTATTATAGTCATTTTTTATTGATTTCTTTTACAAATCTCCACCCCCCTTTTTACACCCCTAAGGGATAATTTCGGGGATAAAAAATATTTTATATCCTACCTCACAACTCAAACTATCTCCATACCAAATTTCATCTAAATCAGTTCAGCGGTTATTGATTCCCCATAAAAAATTCCACCCCCTTAAAGGATGATTTCTGGGATAAAAACCATTCGTCCTTTCCCGGGATGCAATCTATCTCTCTGCCAAACTTCATCTAAATCCGTTCAGTAGTTTAGCCGTGAAAAGGTAACAGACAGACAGACAGAGTTACTTTCGAATTTATAATATTAGTATGGAAGTATGGATATTCCATGAGATTTATTAAATAAATTTATACAGTCAGTTTTTAGCAGTCAATGGCACTGGACTATACATCTAACTTCTTCTTCTTCTTCTTCAGTCTAATATCTAAGTAACTATTTATATTTATTATTACAGAAAATTGAGTGAGGTACGTACGAAAGAAAAGACGGCTATCAACACACAACCAGCTCTAAGGAAGCAGCAGAAACAACAGCTTATAACTGTCGGCAGTCTGTCCATGAACTTCATTTTGTTCGGTTTTTATTATCACACTTTATATCTAAATATGATTTGATAACTCATTGAATTTACATTTTCTAAAGCATTATATTTGGTTTGACAGGTTGATAGATTTTTGACGCGAGAGGATTTTTTCTTCTGTCATACAAGAGTGATAACTTTGAGGCTACAGAAAGGAGTTTCTTGTTTTATGACTCTGTTCATGCATGCACAGACGTAAAAATATCGCGGCGGGATTCTATCGCGTACTGGATTTTTTCCTATATTATAAAAATAGTGAAAAAAAAATTAAAATGGTGGAATGGTGGTGATCGTGGTGGTGGATGGTGGTTGTGGTGGTGGAAATGGTGGAATGGTGGTGGTGGTAGTGGTGGTGGTGGTTGAATGGTGGTGGTGGTGGAGGTAGTTGGTGGTAGTGGTGAGGGTGGTAGTGTGTTGGTGGTAGAAAGGGTGGTGGTGTGTTGGTGGTAGAAATGGTGGAATTGTGGTGGTGGTGATGGTGGAAATGGTGGTGGTTGGTGGTGGTTGGTGGTGGCGGTGGTGGTGGTCACGGTGGTGGTGGACGTGGTCATGATGGTGGTGGTGGTGGTGGTGGTGGTGGTGGTGGTGGCGGTGGTGTTGGCGGTGGTGGTGGTCATGGTGGTGGTGGTCATGGTGGTGGTGGTGGTGGAATCGTGGAAAGGTGGTGGTCGGTGGTTGTGGTGGCGTTGGTGATGGTGATGGTGGTAGTGTGGTGGTGGAAATGGTGGTGGTGGGAAATGTGGGAATATTATTAAAATAAAATCTTTTGTTTCGGACCCATAAGTGTAGTCCATTTGGTTAGTATACACACGACTTAGAAACTAGTGTTAGTACTTACCTACATCTATCAGAAAAACAACACAAACTATTCATAAATACGCCACAGTGGCAATGAGGCGTATCCAATGTTCCAGTATGGGACTGTCCCACCTATCAGCTAAAGTTTTCAGGATGCTGTTGGGACTGGCGCGTACCCTGCGCATAATGGAAACGCAACGCTTGCGCATGATAGCGTAAAATCCATCTATTCTCGCCTCTGCGAACATGCGGAAGCACTGCAGTAGCGCGGCAACCCAATCAACACCCTAAAAGCATTATTGTATTGTACGCACAGGGCGCTGAATGCCCTCTGCGTGTAGTTGACCCACAGACTGCATGTATAAAACAACTGACAGTACACTGTAAATATGTAGTGTAGTCTTCACTTCAGTCGAGCATTTCGAGCAACGGTCCAGAACAATGAACGGTTCACAATTGACAAATTAAGCCCTAGAATTGAATGAAACTTTGGAAGAATGGAGTGAAGAACTCTTTCACAAAGACAAATAATTAAAAAGTAAAGTCACGAGCACAAGTCCAGTTTGAAACTTTGGAAATAATTAAACATTGATTCTTGAAAAGGTAGTATTATGATGGTCTGATGAATTATTTTCGGAATTATTTTAATTTCGTCAGTGAATAAAAAATAACTAGGTATTTAAAAATACATACCTAATATTCTTTTTCATATTCTAATACAGACGCCAGCACATCAAGCTACTAAAATCTGTCAAATTTCTTTAGTAGATTTCCAACTTTATCGCTGAAGCATAAGATTTAAAGTTGATTGGGAAAATTTGACAGTTTTGGATAGCTTGATGTGCTGGCGTCTGTACATTATTAAATAAGGTTTTTTTTAATTAATTAATATGTAAAAAAAAACTTACTAGGTATTTTTTTATTGCTGAATGGGCCTGCTCTTGACCTCGATCACGTCTGATGGAAAGCGATGGATGAGGTCTATGATGGAACGAGCATGCCCAGAAGATTCCTGTTCACTCCCTGGAGCTAACTTAATTCACCTGTCTTGCTTTGAAGGCGGACGGGTTAAAGTGGAAGGGAACACGGACGCTGGCAGAGAGTTCCACACGAATGTGGAGGAGAAGCGCTGAGTATTTTTTACGAGTATGAAGTATCGACAATTAATTTAAAAAGCCCCGAAAAATTCTTGCATATATGCAAGGCATCATTATATAGGTATTATTGCAAAGTTTACATAGTGTTTAAATGCACGGATTAATTAATTATATGACAATGTGTTGGAACGTGGAAGTCAGGCATCGTTTGAACAGGTTTTGGACTATCATGCGGCCGTCTCATTTATTTATCAATATATTTTTGTTTTATTTTTGTAATGTTATTCAACGCACACTATTTATGTAGGTACATATTCGTTACTATTTTTTTGTCTGACACATATTTATTTTATTTAAGTATGCATTCACACGTCACGTTGCAGTGTAAAACTGATTTACATCCGTCACCTCACACATCAGCTCCAGTTGAAAACCAACGTCAGGCACTGGTTGTCTGGCATTTTTGCTGAACTGGGCCTTTTTGGCGCAGCCGTGAGGCACACTCTCCTGTTAATTTCTTACATCGGACTTTACACCTTTTATTTGATCTTTATTTTTTGTTTTTATCTAATGTATATATCTGGTGTATTGTGTGTCTTTTAGTATGTGCTAAATAAAATTATTTTCTTTCTTCTTTTAGATTCAAATGGCATTGTGTGAAATCGTGTCCTAACCTCTACCCAGCACCCTAATTGCATAACAAAGGGGTTTGAAGGTTTTGGCCCTAAAATCAGCCGCCATTTTGATTTTTTTTCAGAATCGCGGTGCACAACAAAAGTTATATATTTAGATAGAGGACACTTATACGAACAAAAAATGTTATATAACATAATATCCTAAGCGTCAGGTTTCGGAGTTATTCACCGAAATATAAGTCGAAAACAACAAGGATTTTTTTGTTTTTTTTCCCTCCAGGTAAGCATATTGGACTATTGAGGTAATAGAAACGTTATGAAACCTTTATGGAGAAGAAACAAATGAAGAATAGACCTTTTTAAATAAATAATTAAACACGGCAATTTATAGTTCGTTTTTTAATCCCAGAGACTAATCTGACAAGTGTAAAGTCAAACTTCTATGCTAAAAAAAAAACGAAAACACAAAAGACTTAAATGTCAGGTTAGTCTCTGGGATTAAAAAACGAACTATAAATAGCCGTTTTTAATTATTTGTTTAAAAAATGTCTATTCTTCATTTGTTTCTTCTCCATAAAGGTTTCATAACGTTTCTATTACCCCAATAATTAAATATGCTTTCCTGGAGGGAAAAACAACAAAAAAATCCTTGTTGTTTTCGACTTATATTTCGGTGAATAACTCCGAAACCTGACGCTTTAGGATATTATGTTATATTACATTTTTTGTTTGTATAAGCGTCCTCTATCTAAATATATAACTTTTGTTGTACACCGCGATTCTGAAAAAAAATCAAAATGGCGGCCGACCTTAGGGCCACCCTCCATACAAAAATCTTCTAACCCCTTTCAATCACAATCTGAATCATTTTGAAGGATATTTCTAATCCATTGCTTCATATGTTGGAAAAATTCATCTGCTCAACAACTTAAATAACGCAATGAATGATGTTGAATTGTCAAAATGAAAGCCATTGCTGTTGTTAGTGTGTTACGCGATTACCCTGCTGAAACCTGTGTCTTAAGTTAAGGTCAAGTATTATAAGGTGCCTCCCTACCAAAATGATCGTCAAACACAGGTAGTAAAGTACCCTCTGCTACTCCTTAGTTGTTCATTTTGATATCATTCACATCCCCACTAGGGTCTAAAGCACTCAACAGGCTAAATGCCTCATTTACATTTAGAGATTCATCAAAATTTTGTCAGCGTAGCGATGTAGATTTTTGTATTAGACGGGCGACTTTTTGTCGCAGTAAGTACAGTCAAAAGTCTGAAGGTCAATTCCGGTACTTAAAAATGTTCAAAATCTAGTCGCAATCTCATTTCAGCGACAATCAATGTCAAAAACTTGTCAAAAATGTAAGGAAATTAAAGGTATTTTTGACAGATTGAGACCGAGAATTGCCTCTCTGTTAGTGCGACAATTCTAGTAATATGAAATTGACAGGTGTCATGAACGCATTCTCTCATTTGATGATAGTGGCACTATCGTAGTGCTATACTGTCCTGTTTGTTACTCGTAACTACGGTAAATAAACATTTTTACCACCACGAGAAAGACTGAAGCTGTGGCGAGACATTGCTTCCTTACCCAAACCGTTCTTTCTACCCGCTGAGGACCTCCCACCTGGACATGACATGTTATCTTGGGTAACCTGGAAGTCTTTAAACAGACTCCGGACCCAGGTTAGCCGAAGCAAGGAAACCTGTTCAGGTGGAGATTTATAGACGACTCCGCCTTGGAGTGTAAATGTGGTGCTGTTCCACAAATGATGGGACACTTAATATCGTGCCCTACGTGTCCTGTCAGCTGCACGTTACAGGAACTGATGGACGCTAGTGATGGGGCCAAACAATTAATCTAAATTCTGGGCCGAGTACATTTAGATTGTTATCGACACGCTAAGAAGAAGAATAAACATTTGGCTCTTGGAATGTGGAAGAAGTGTTTCTTGTATTTTCTGTTAGATTTTTAACGTGATAACGTTTTATAAATCAATGAACGCCGGCTGCACGCACGAAAAAGCATGACTCATTGTCACGTTCCGCCTGAGCCGAGTGTGCAAGCGAGAGCGTGGAACAAGCGATAGAGAGGCACGATCGGATGTTTTCTTATGACGTTATCACATGAAATTATCGTCCGTAAACCGACTTTGCAGACAACCAATGTTTTTTATTGTACAATTTTTTTAATTGAAGCTGGAAGTTAAGGCACTTGGTAACCCTTAATTGTGATTTTCCGATATTTTTTCTCTCTAACCGCCACCCAGAGCAGGAGGAGTCGTTTGATGATTTCCCATTCATAAAAAAGGGCTGATTTTTCCATCCACCTGAACAGCAAACTCATCATCTTTTCAAAAAAACTCGAAATCGCAGGTCTACACCCCCCGTCCAGCCCTAAGGCACGATCCTCCACCAATTTGCATTCAAATAGGTCGTAACTAACGCTCCCCGAATATTAATAATTATCAACCATCCCATCTTAGTTTAGATATCTTAAAATTTGCATTGCAATCTTACCAAATGAAGGGCCTATTGTGGTCCCGTCATACAAGGATTTATTATTTATATACCTGTCATGGACGTGATTCTCAAAGGTACAGTCAACAAAAGAGATAAGTAACCAGGGTCGTCGGATATAGTTGGTTTATTATGAAACCGATGGATGTTTTCGAATAAAATTTAATTAAATTAATAGAAAACCAACTGTTGGAAAAATTAGCCCTAGTAGAAAACAAACAGTTCATTTAACAAATTAAATTTCAGTCGACAGCATCCATCGGTTTCTTACTAGAGTCTGGCAAACGAAAGTAGACACTCGAATTATTTGCAGACTTTTTATATGGCAATGTTAGACCAAATGTCAAATTCAATTTTTCAAAACAAGGTACATGCTCTGTGAAGATGGCGTGTTGTTGGTGATTTGCTGAGCATTTTTCTAACTCAAAAGTCAAGCAGTAGTAGTGTACAAATAATACCGTTTTTCATCAAAAAAAAATATTATAAAGTATCAAATTAGGTTATTCCAGGTATGTCATACTAATTTTGGGGTTGCTATACTGATATTTTACAAATTTGCCGCGCTTTTTCAGTCTCTACTTTCGTTTACCAGACTCTAAACATCAACTATATCCGACGGTCCTGCATACTTATCTCTTTTGTTGACTGTACATAAAGTATACGAGTACTCACAGAAGTAATAACTCTGGGAGATTAATAGCTAGCTCCTGTCTTATCCTTGAAATATCAAACTCAGTATGTTAATAAATTACGTCTTGTTTCGCTATAGAACAAAGGCCTCATCAGTTAGCGATTTCAAATAATTAAGGGAAATCTTCCACATGATTTTTCGATTTGTTGTAAAACTCCATAACTGTCATTCTTGGTTTCTTATTGGTCTTAGCTTAGCAGTTTTCTGTACAATAGAGTATTATATTATCTGTGATGTCAATATACAAAGAAATAAAATTAAAGTGTTTGTTCTTAATCTGAAATCTCAAAATAACAACTTTTTAATAAATGCATATGAATGTGTTTAACAAAAATACAATTTTTAAAAGTTAAAAAATAACTTTAAAATTTCGGAAGACGGTGTCGTTGGTTCCGCATTTTCGTTTCTTGAAGTCGGTTTTTTTGGTAAAAAAGTTTTTTTTTTCACTTTTTAGTTGTACCTACCCCACACAAATTCAATTAACACTAGTGCATTGAAGAATTGAAGACACCGACTAGAAGAATCATCAAAATTCGCAAAGAAATACCGGAGATGCAGTACATTTATGCATATAACTTCGTACATAAGAATAATTACCTAATGTATTATATACTAAAACCTATCTGAAAGTATGTAGATCACATTAATGAAAGAATTATCAAAATCGGTTCATTAGTTTTTGAGAAAATCGCGGACATACAAACATACATACATACGGGTCGAATACAGAACCTCCTTTTTTGAAGTCGGTTAAAAAAATATGGATGTCTCTTGATCAACTTTGAACGTAAATATCTCAGAAACGTGACACTTTACGGGGTTTGGTCTTAGTATGTTTTCTATTTGCATTGATGTCAGCTACCGATTTATATAGGTTTCGTGAGTGGCTGCCATTTTGAAAAAAAAAATCAAAATGGCGTACAGGTAGGTATGCCACGGATCTTCAATCCATGACGTTACATGAAATTTTCCAGCCCGCACTGAGGCTGCATGGTGGATTATGGCACACTCCCTCTCATACAGAGGAGGCTTGTGTCCCAGCAGTGGGAACATTATAGGCTGACTCTGATGATGATGAAATGAGATTCAACATACACGACACATCACCGGTCATCTCTTTATTCGACAGAGTACCTCTACTTATCCACAGCCATACAAACACATTAAAGTTGTTTCAACCATAATCATAAAAACTCCGTCAACAAAGCACTTAAAAATAACTTCAGCAGTATAATAATGTTTCCATTTTGTACTAAACACCTGCACTCAGCGTGGCAGTAAACAGGCTATAAAATATTTATTTACTAGCTTACAGTCTCGGGTTCGTTCGTGAAAATCCGGCAATAAAGTATAGAAAAAAGGACACTGGCGCACAGAAGTGTTAAGAGTGAAATATTATAAAACGTGTACTTTTTTCCTAACTTCATTCATTCATTCAAAATGTGACAATTGCCTAATGATGATGATATATTTCTGGAGTTGTTGACTCGCCCACAAATAAATTAACTTCGTGCGAGTCGCCTATGGAATGATTAAAATATTATTTAAATGTGACAATTTGCCCGTATCGGGCGAGTAAATCCCTGAGAATCCATACTAATATACTAATCCATACTAATATTATAAATTCGAAAGTAACTCTATCTGTCTGTATGTTACCTTTTCACGCCTAAACCACTGAACGGATTTAGATGAAATTTGGCAGAGATATAGATTGCATCCCGGGGAAGGACATAGAATAGTTTTTATCCCAGAAATCGTCCTTTAAGGGGGTGAAAAGGGGGGGTGGAAGTGTGTATGGGGAATCAATAACCGCTGAACCGATTTAGATGGGTATGGAGATAGTTTGAGTTGTGGAGAAGGAAATAAAATAGTTTTAATTCCCGAAATTATTCTTTAAGGGTGTAAAAAGGAGGTGGAGATGTGTAAAGGGAATAAACAAAAAAGGACTATACCTAATACTTTTACCGCGGGTGAAACCGCGGGGCACAGCTAGTCGACTAATAAAAGTGTTATTGGGTTTTTCAATCTCGAATTTCTCAGTAGCAGCCCGGAGTCTAGATTTGTGCCTGGTTGATGGCAATAGGCTTGCCCCTCTTACGTGGGGCTACAACAACCAATCGGAAAATATAGGCTTGATGTTACGTTATGTGAACCCAATTGTATATCGCACATACTGTAGGTATACGCTTTGGGGTCTTGTGGCTAAGTAACTACAGCCGCACCGGTCAATCGATCAGGTTAAGCTACGCTTGCCAAGGTTGGTCCGTGGATGGGTGACCATCTTTACATACCAAGACCCCTACGTGCCTCGGAAAGCACGTTAAGCCGTTGGTCCCGGCTGGATTCGTGGATCTTTGACAGGCGTTACGGGTCGTCAGAAGCCCTAAAGTCTGACAACCAGTCTTACCAAGGGGTTTCGTATTGCCCAGTAACTGGGTTGTGGAGGTCAGATAGGCTGTCGCTCTATTTAAAATACTGGTATTCAGCTGCATCCGGTTAGACTGGAGGCCAACCCCAACGTAGTTGGGAAAAGACTAGGCAGATGATGATGTAGGTATACGCTTTTGTCATCAAAAGAATTAATGTTTAAACCAATAATCCATTCCACTCACTTTAATATTACAAGCTCTCACTCTTTCAAACCATATTACCACTTATATGCAAATGAACGAAACAAAGGCAGTAATTAGGGGTCTCTCTACAACTGACACACACAATTCAGAACCCTATTCCTTTGGATCAAAGTTCAGTTTGGCAATGTCAGCTTCACCCAATTATTCCGAGACCACAGGTGTTAGTTCTTGCTAATTTGCGGTTACACAGCCGTTCATGCAAAGCCTATCTTTGTCTTGATTTATGTCTAAGGCAGGTTTAGTCTTTTGCTTTGATTTGATATGCCTAATTACTTTGTGGGTAGTTTTGTGAGAGAAAACCGTAAAATAAAGTATTGGACTTATGAGTTATCTGACCCGGCAAACTTCGTACCGCCTTAGAATTAAATAATATGACAAAGTTCAATAGACACGTGGCACCATCTATTATCATAATAACGTTATTGTTATGTTCCTCAGGAACAGCACTTTTTTTCGGGATGAAAGGTACCCTATGTCCGTTTCTGTACACCTGACAACGAAATATTCAAAATTTCAGGATGATCGGTTCAGTGGTTTAGGCGTGAAAAGGTAATAAACAAAGAAGCAAGCTTACTTTCGCATTTATAATATAACTAGCTGCGCCCCGCGGTTTCACCCGCTTAAATGTCGATCCCGTGGGAATATCGGGATAAAAAGTATCCTATGTCCTTTTCCGGGACTCAAACTATCTCTATACCAAATTTCATCCAAATCGGTTCAGCGGTTTGAGCGTGAAGAAGTAACAAACATATAAACACACACACTCACAAACTTTCGCCTTTATAATATTAGTGTGAAGTGTGATGTGATGATGTTAGGATTAACCATTTTGTGATTCGGTTTATCGTCATTTCGTCAGAAAACCGTACCTCTGATCTTTATAATAAATCAGAATTAAAACCAAAATACCGAATCCGAATCAAGGCTACAAACTTTTTAAATAAACTAAAATATTGCTAAAGTTCTCTTAGTAACGCGCGGTCCCTAGAGAGAATCTTTGGGCCACCTCTCTCGAAGTTACACAAGTTTTAGCTGGTTATAACTGTTGACTAATTAATGAATATAAGCTTCTTAGTTACGTTAATCACTATAGTCTGAACTTAAAGTTTTACGTAAGCCTTAAGGTATGATTTTATTATTTTGGGTAAATGACAATTGATTTTTTATTTCTGTAAGTAGGTTTGCACAAATAATTTTACACGTAAATCATATTATTATTTTAAAAACTACTCGTAGATGAGGTCGGCGTTTCCTAATCTTGGTCAGATCATGTGAAGACCATGTAGATCGATAGTCTTTTGAGGAAAAAACCACACAGATTGAGTGAACCTGTCTAGTCAGTGCACGCATGTGACTTGTAATCACAGAATAATATGTATAACTAGCTGTGCCCGCGACTTCGTTCGCGTGGATGTCGGAACTTAACAATATCCTGCGAGGATACCGATTCAAATCTTTATTTTTTATTTAAGCTAGTGCTTCTCTATTAAAAACATTAGTTGTGGAACCATCTGAAGCGTACACAAAAAGGTTATTGGGGTTGTTTACGCGTGAAAGAGCTACGTATAGTTGACCATGGGAAAAGCATCCAATACTTAGGTCCACCCCCGCAACGGATAATGTCTGGCCCTGAGCTTTATTAATCGTCATGGCATAACAAAGACTGACTGGGAATTGCACTCGTTTGAAAGAGAAAGGAAAGTTGTTAGGAATAATAGGTATTCTTGGAATAAAAACAATATCACCGGCACCGCAACCGGTTAATATTTCAGCTTCGATAATGTTTTGCTGCAGATTTGTGACTTTGAGCTGAATGCCGTTACAAAGTTTGGGAGGACATCAATTTCTGAGGAGAATTATTGGAACACCGATTTTTAAAACTATTTTGTTGGCGGGAAGTCCGGGTGTGTTGAGGGAATCCAAAAATTCTACCGGGTAGTGCGTGGCGTCATCTTCTTCCATAACTGTATTTATAGAGGTGTATTCTCTACTATTCCCGGACACATGCATCAATATTTTTAAATTAATTGCCGCAGCTTGGTCATTGCGGGGAGTTAAAATAGCTCGCTGACATAGCCAAGAACCGGCTTGATTTCCCATATTTGTGGAATCTCCGTACACAGAAGAAATTAGCTCTTGTTGTGATGTAACGCAAGAACAGAGATTAGCGACCAAATTAACTTTTCCATCTTCTTGTACGGGGTATGTGCCATCGCCTATTTGTAACAATAAATTGGAAAACTCCTGTGCATTTTCGCAGCCTCCTAACTGTGCACGCATATTTACTACAGGTGTGTAGATAATATATTGCGCCATAAAACAGAACTCTTCAGACATGCAGCAATTTCATCGGCTCTCGTTCCTCGGGGTACTATCGGGAGTGTCTGCCGAAAATCACCGAAGAACAGTACCGTAATGCCTCCCATCGGCCGGTCGTTTTGCCTTATGTCCTGCAAAGTTATATTCACTGCTTCTACAGCTTTGCGGTTTGCCATTGTGCACTCATCCCTAATAATTAAAACACAATCGCGTAAAACCTTTGCTTTATCGCTATTTCGTGATATGTTGCAAACCGGGCTTTCCGTACGGTCCAAGTGGATAGGAATTTTAAATGTTGTGTGTGCCGTTTTTCACACTTTTTGTAATGGGTAAAAAATGTTAAACTCGCGTCAGGACATCGCGTCAGGACACGTGACCGTCAGGAGAGATTCCCCCCCCCCTCTCTTTCTACGGCGGCGCCAACCGAAGTGAACCAAGTGACACACGACAATGGATGGATGGATGGATGGATGGATGGTCGTGGACGTGGACGTAAAATGAAAAAAGTGACGCAGAAGTAGTGAAAAAAAAATTAGTTATATTAATTAAATTAATAATTGATTAATTTCAACGTTAATATTCAAGTTTTCTCTTCTGCCGGCACTCCCGGAGTGCAACCCGTCTTTTTTTTTAGGTGTGAACTGATTACGATGAAACAAAAAACTCAATGTTACTTCAATTTATAATTTTTAACGCAATATTGTTGCGTATAAACGTGAAGTTGTGAGACCAAGTGCATATTAACACACATTAACTAATTTTGTCCAGAGATGGCGCTGTTTTAATATTTATTTCTGAAACACTTAGAATTTTCTAATTTACAATTTTTAGGTGTGTGTGAACTGATTACGATGAAACAAAAAACTCAATGTTACTTCAATTTATAATTTTTAACGCAATATTGTTGCGTATAAACGTGAAGTTGTGAGACCAAGTGCATATTAACACACATTAACTAATTTTGTCCAGAGATGGCGCTGTTTTAATATTTATTTCTGAAACACTTAGAATTTTCTAATTTACAATTTTTAGGTGTGTGTGAACTGATTACGATGAAACAAAAAACTCAATGTTACTTCAATTTATAATTTTTAACGCAAATATTGTTGCGTATAAACGTGAAGTTGTGAGACCAAGTGCATATTAACACACATTAACTAATTTTGTCCAGAGATGGCGCTGTTTTAATATTTATTTCTGAAACACTTAGAATTTTCTAATTTACAATTTTTAGGTGTGTGTGAACTGATTACGATGAAACAAAAAACTCAATGTTACTTCAATTTATATAATTATTAACGCAAATATATATAAACATAAAGTTGTGAGACCAAGTGCATATTAACACACGTTAACTAATTTTACTTCTGGTAGGTACACTTTAAATTCAAAAATCTTTTGATAGACTGAACCGATTGCAATGAAACAAAAACTAAATGTTACTTCAAGTTACGCTAAATCGTTGTGTATAAAAGTTATCTACATTTATTTCGTACATTTTACGTGATGCTCGGATAACTAAACATACAAACAGACAAAAATTCTAAAAATGCTGGAATTGGGTTCTATTGGTTGTCCTTTAACACCCTGGCTATATTTTTTTATTTTTTTTTTAATGTACAAAAACTTCTTTTCTGCAGTTTTATTATATGTATAGATATATCGTCGACCGTAGGTTCAATTGAGGTAAGGGACAAAATACCAAATTTTTCGCTCTATCAAATGGTGAATATGAAAAAATTCTAGCTTAAGAAAAATGTCCCTTACCCTAATGATTTTTGGATCCAAATTTCGAATCAGCCCCATAATAACGTCCGAAAAAAAACTTTGTGCCGGCCTCTCCTGAAAAATCGTATTTTGTCCCTTACCTCAATTGAACCTACGATCGGCACGGACGATATATGTATGTATGTACATCTGTTTCATCATAACTTCTAAACTATTTGTCATAATTAGACAAATGAGGTATCATTGGAAGCGTCTTAACAAAAAAAAGGCTTTATGCTTAGTGGTTGCTCTTCCTGCTACAGCGATGATAGGACACCAGCACCCGAACTGCGTAGCACTCTTCAATTTCAATCGGATTTAGAAGGAAATAGCCAATTCATTGCATGTTTGAAAAATTCGTCTGCTCCACAACGTAAATCACGCAATGGATGTTGTTGAACTGTCAAAAGGAAAGTCATTGCGATTGTTAGTGTGTTACGCAAATCTGTAGGTAAAAATAAGTGACCTTGAATTGATGGTAATTCTTGTTATATTTATAGCCCCTAACAACTTTTACGTGACACTATCAATAAGTCCAGTGCGATGTACAGACGCCAGCACATCAAGTTACTACAATCTGTCAAATTTCTTTAATAGATTTTCAACTTTATCGCTAAGAAATAAGGTTCAAAGTTGATTGGGAAAATTTGACAGTTTCGGGTAGTTTGATGTGCTGGCGTCTGTACTTTACTATCAAGGTATTTGTTCAGAAAACATTTTACATTCATTACCCATTCACATTAAACCGATTCTTTAAATAAATCAATAGGGTTCACTATTTATCGTGCTTATATCAAAATTTATTAAGTTCTCTGCAGTAAATGTTATACGAGTATGTGGGTGGTAAAAATTGTGATGTGTCTGGCTCGCTTGCCTCCTGGTGTGCCTTTAATGAGGTGAACGTGTAAGGTCAGCATAATAACCATTTTGGCAAGAGTTTGGCAGAAAATTAAGTAGATATGTTTTTGACATCTATCTATGGTGTCAATATCTAGCTAATTGGCTGTTAGCGACATATTTTTTGTAAATTCATCGTTAAAAAACTCTTTTACAAGTTTTTTTTTTTAACTAGACAGCGCAATCGATTTGATACTTTAGATTATTGTTGAACCCAAATAATGTTGATGCCAGTAACAAGCTTTATGTCAATTGTGTAAGTTACACTCTAAGGGATTCGTGGCTAAATGATAACAGCCGCACAGGTCGATCGAAGGGTAAGCTACGCTTGCCGCGGTCGGTTCGTGGATGGGTGACCATCCATTACATATCGAGCGTTTTGCCGGACAGTCGTTACGGGTAGTTAGAACACTGACCTCGATACCCCTTAGCGGTACCCAGTAACTGGGTTGTGTAGGTAAGATAGGAAGCCTCTCCCTGTAAAATACTGGTATTCAGATGCATTCGATTAGGCAGAAAGCCGATCCGATATCATCATCATCATTTCAGCCGAAAGACGTCTACTGCTGGACATAGGCCTCCCCCAAGCACCTCCACTTCGACCGGTTTTGTGCTTCTCGCATCTAACAAGTTCCTACGGCCTTCACAAGGTCGTCGGTCCACCTTGTGGCGAGGCCTTCCAACGCTACGTCTTCCGGTACGCGGTCGCCACTCCAGAACCTTTCGGCCCCATCGGCCATCTGTTCTGCGAGCAATGTGCCCTGTCCACTGCCACTTAAGTTTCTTATACTCGTATAGTTGGGAAAAGGCGAGGCAGATAGACTGATTGACCGTATATTTTGACCTTACTCGACGCGTTCACGAATTTTTTTTTCTTTTACTTTTTTACAGTTGATTGAGTCTTTGCGAACCACTTCAGAAGAATCAGAAAGATCGAAATCTGACAAGAAAATGTGATAACGATCACAATAAATTGCAAAACCATATCACACTAATAATAAAAATAATCGAATTGCAATTAAAATTCCCACTCTGTATAATTATTATCAGTTCATCTACATAGTAATTAAGGCTTAATACCGTCAGCAGTCACCAGCTACATTCCTAGAATTAATTACCGCTACAATTTCACTGACATTCCCTGAAATCCTGACACAATTAATACCTTTGATGACGGTATTTAATTATTCAAATTGGTAATGTCATAGATTACGAATAGTTAGAAGCAAGACTTTGGCAACTCACGTTTAAACACCTACACATTTGGAGCGTATTTACTAAGAAACTACGTATTATTATAGTTTATATGTTAGCTTATATTATATAAATATTTAACTATTGGAATAAATTGAATATTATTTGAGTAAAAAAAAAGAAACTACATAACATTCAAATTATTTCATTAGCAAAAAAAAATGTTGCAAAACACTGGTAATGATGGCTCGGAACAATTCATATAAAGGCCACGACCTGCACCCTGCGTAACACACTATCAATTGGAATCAGAATCATTTTGAAGCAAATTGCTAATCCATTGCTTCATAAGTTCGAAAAAATTGTCTGCTCAACAAGTATATAACGCAATTAATGTTGTTGAACTGTCAAAATGAAACCGATTCCGATTGATAATGTGTTACGCAATTGCCCCGCTGACACCGAATCAAACGAAGCACAACGGGAACAAACGCGCACACTTACACCCACACGTCCCGCATAACTGGTCAATGAATGAAAGAAAGAAAAATAGAAAAGGTTGCCTGGAGGAGATCGCAGAAAGCGATAAAGCCGCCCATTGTATGTATGTTTTGTAGTGATAATTGTATTTCTTGTTATGTATTTTCTGGTGTACAATAAAGTATAAGTACATAAATAATAAATAAAGAAAATTTGTTTATTCTGCACAAACAAAACGGACAATAGGTACATAACAAAAGACATAAAATATACACATACTAAATTAACCAAAAGCTTCGTACCAAGCATATAAAACGTTGATAATTTGGTCCATTGCTTGATGTCAAGGCCAGGAACCAAAGATAATTATATACATTGACAATACAAATTAATGTGTGTTGACCTCATAGAGAAAAAATTGTTGACCTCCGCTAGGAGTAATAGTGTTCTGTGGTGTTGACCCCATATATGAACCCCATATCACCAAGTACTTATTAATACTGACAGAGGACAACAAAAAACAACAATGCTCGTGCCTTCTTTATATGAGAAAAGGCCTGTGCCCTGCAGTCGGACAATAATAGGCTGGTATTAAAGCAATTACGAAGTCGACCATATTACAGGGTGTTACAGAAAGGGTATATCAATACAAACGGGTAGAAGAGTGTATCTGGTCTAGAATCTCTGTACAAAATTTCAGCTCAAAAGCATTAACTTTGAAAATGCTTAATATTTTTTTATTTCGACATCACGGCGCTGCACTGGCGCGCGGCGGCGTGATGTGCGTGTACTAGGCGCACAGACACACTACAGATAATGGATAATGACCCTCGTAGTGCGTTGACACGTTTTTTATGATTTCAATTTAATAAACTATCGAAATAAAAAAATATTAAGCATTTTCAATGTTACTGCTTTTGAGCTGAAATTTTGTACAGAGACTCTAGACCAGATACACTCTTCAACCTGTTTGTATTGATATACCCTTTCTGTAACACCCTGTATATGAGTTTCGTTTCAATCATCATCATTTCAGCCGAAAGACGTCCACTGCTGGACATAGGCCTCCCACAAGCACCTCCATTTCGACCGGTTCTGTGCTTCTCGCATCCAACGGGTGCCTGCGGCCTTCACAAGGTCGTCGGTCCACCTTGTGGGAGGCCTTCCAACGCTACGTCTTCCGGTACGCGGTCGCCACTCCAGAAACTTTCGGCCCCATCGGCCATCTGTTCTGCGAGCAATGTGCCCTGCCCACTGCCATTTAAGTTTGGCAATTCTTCGTGCTATGTCGATTACCTTGGTTCTCATGCGGATCTCTTCATTTCTGATTCAATCACGTCTTCATATCTGATTCGTTTCTACACTAATTTCCTATTCTATGGTGTTATGCATTCATTTCCCTGGAACATTTCGCTGCCGACGGTACCTCTCATTACCACAAGGTAGTTTGCTCGTAATGAATTTATGTTGTACATTATATTTATGTTCTTGCATAACCTTACCGTCATGTCAAATGCCCATGTAACACCCACTCTCATGAAGATCGGAGACGCTACACTCGAAGTCGTGGACGAGTATATTTACCTAGGACAAACTGTCCAGTTAGGTAGGTCCAACTTCGAGAAAGAGGTCAATCGTCGAATCCGACTCGGCTGGGCAGCGTTCGGGAAGCTTCGCAATATCTTCTCGTCCCACATACCGCAGTGTCTCAAGACGAAAGTCTTTGACCAGTGCGTGTTGCCAGTGATGACATATGGCACTGAAACGTGGTCGCTCACAATGGGCCTTATTAGAAGGCTGAAAGTCACCCAAAGGGCAATGGAGAGGGCTATGCTTGGAGTTTCCCTGCGGGATCGAATCAGAAATGAAGAGATCCGCAGGAGAACCAAGGTAACCGACATAGCCCGAAGAATTGCCAAACTTAAGTGGCAGTGGGCAGGGCACATTGCTCGCAGAACAGATGGCCGATGGGGCCGAAAGGTTCTGGAGTGGCGACCGCGTACCGGAAGGCGTAGCGTTGGAAGGCCTCCCACAAGGTGGACCGACGACCTTGTGAAGGCCGCAGGAACTCGTTGGATGCGAGAAGCACAAAACCGGTCGAAGTGGAGGTGCTTGGGGGAGGCCTATGTCCAGCAGTGGTCGTCTTTCGGCTGAAATGATGATGATGATGATGATAACCTTACCAGCGGTTTGAGTGCTTTACCTATGTCACTCACCGACGACACATGAGTAGATAAACGGCTGACGAGGTTTGTTTTGGAGTTACGAAAAACTTTGACAGTTCAGTATAGGTAATAACGTCTAACGGCATCGTGGAAGACCTAGGCGTAGATCACACCAAAATGGATGAAGAACCTTCGACGCTAAGCCCTTATACGTGTGCGACTGCGTGCATGCGTATATTTGTAACATGACCACTCCCCTACCTACGAATTAGTGTTCATTCATACGGTTTAGTTCATGTTGAATCGTCACAATCTCTAACCCCAGCCATGTTGTACCCCTAATGTTGTCCACGTTCAACCCTTCAGAGGTTGAACGTATGAAATAGCATTTTTTTTTTTTTTTTTTTGAAGTGAAAACTTCTTTAGGCGCGTTGGGCATTTTTTGAGATGGGAAAAAACTGAAAAAATTCGCGCCACTGTTATGGTAACCGACACCGCTTCGGATGTGTTCGGCTGTCCTCGGGATGTACTCAGTTTTAATGTATTTCCGAAATGTCAGTGAGTGATGGCAAAGTAAGTATTCTGTTTGTGTTTTGTTTATATGACGAATCAAAAAATACACACGTAATTGTTCAAGTTTTCACTTCTGTCGGCACAATCGGAGTGCCACTTTTTTGATTTTTTTTTTAACACAATGGGTCTATATCAGCACCCTAATTGCGTAACACACTATCAATCTCAATCTGAATCATTTTGAAGGATATTGCTAATCCATTGCTTCATATGTTCAAAAAATGTATCTGCTCAACAACATAAATAACGCAATGAATGTCGTTGAACTGTCAAAATAAAAACCATTGATACTGATAGTGTGTTACGCAATTACCCCACAGGGGGTGTTCAGTTGCCTCTGGTTAGACTGGAAATTGACCCCAACATAGTTGGGAAAAGGCTAGGCAGATGATGGGAGCAAGAATCATATGACGAATTCATGGTTACAGATTGCGCGGCAATGCTTCTACCACCCTGTATTTATGTATGAATTCAGAATCACAATCAATTCACCGCTAACAAGTCCTAAACCAAATTCAATCAACCCAACAAAACTCACAACCCTACCTTTATGTAAAGTAGGTATAATACCTACCGTCCCTGCCGTGCGATTCTGTAACCGTCTCACCGTGAAAAGTTAGGCGAAGTGAGCGTGGAGTGAGCTATCAGTGTCATCCCACCTGATACTAGGGATTGACCAAGCATACATTTACAATCATAATCGAGATTTTAATAATAGATTTTATGCTAAGTCTATTGATCATTTTATATATTTTCAAAGCTAGTATTTTAGTGGTCAAAACATTAATATTTCGTGGGGTTTTACAATAAAATAGCAAAACAGAAACTTAGCCAGAAACTCAATGTTGTTTTTTTTTTTCTTTTTTTCCTAGACTGACTAGTCAATACAGCCTGAGGCGCGAGCGCGTCACGCAAGTGTTCACTTCACCCGAATCACGACATTAAATGTCGAGAATCGGGTGAAGTGAACACTTCACGCCGCGCTTGCGCGTTAGTCACTGTCATTATTACATAGAAGATTATTTTGATGTGGATTGCGTGAAGTGTTCACTTCACTCGATTCACGACATTTAATGTCGTGAATCGAGTGAAGTGAACACTTCACGCCGCGCTTGCGCGTTGGTCACTGTCATTATCACATTGTAGATTATTTTGATGTGGATTGCGTGAAGTGCTTGCGCGTTAGGCGCTGTCATTAATATTAAATTCAGTTTTTATTTATTTATTTCTATAATTGACGACCATGGTCGTAAGCCTGTTCGTAATCGAGTTCAGAAATTAGTTCCTATTTATTTCAACGCTTTTAGATATTATGTCTAAATCCAACCGTGTTTGTACATTTAAAAAGTCAGTTGTGTGCATTTTGTTTTCAACAATTAACCAGATTTTGTATTAACTAGTTACAGACTACTTATTTAACCTGTAACGCGTGCAAATATAACATTATTGTAGATAGATACTAAATAACTAAGATCCGTATTTTTCATGCACGGTCAAGCGGCGCGCGTCGCCCATGATTGGCGAGTGGCGACGAAACCGTAGCCAATGAGCGACGCGCGCGAAGTGATGTTGCCATGGTTACCGTGGAGTGAAATATGGAACATTCCGAATCGCACTGTAATCGATAAAACGTGCTTACACTTTGACCCCAATTATTCTGTATGGTATAAATTACCTATTATTCCCCGCATAATCTTACCATGCCGTACGGTTGTCAAGAGTGGTATTTTGACAGTTCAAACCGGTTTCGTTAAACTAACATGGCATTTTCGAAATTGTGTTTCCGGCTACAGTCGCCACCTTACCAAAGGATAAGAAATTCGTGGTGTAAAAAAACAAACAAATAAATACTATAATCTAACCGTGAGTAAATAATCAAGTGAAATAGTTTTGACTCTCAGCTGCCATAGTGGTGATTTATCTAAATGGGAACGCAAATTATTTATGTGAGAGTTGTGGGCGATGATGGCCTAATTCGGAATGATCCATATATCACGCAGCGCACTGCGCATGCGTGCATGCGTGTCAAGCGTCGTAGTTGTTAGTATCAAGTGAACTTTTTTTTGCTTTCATGCCATTGACGACCATGTACAACTCGTTTATAGAGAGTAGTATATTCCTTGATGTAGAATGTACATAAGCCTGTACGTATTCGAGTACAGTGACAATAATTAGTTCCTAATTATTTAATGCTGTTAGAGATTTTAATGTCTAATGCCCGGTTTCTGAAGAATTCTTAATCAATAGTTGTTGATTCGACATAATTATCTATTTAAGCGAATTCCTTCCTTATGCTCGGTTTTTGAGGTTCTCAGATAAACCCTCGATAATAATTC